>CM035414.1:89824913-90317413 GCA_020310875.1 Ceratopteris richardii | reverse complement strand
CCTCTTTATTTCCTTATAATGTACAAAGAACAAGATTCATAAGAATCTTTAAGACTAGAAATTAGCAACAAAGCCTAGATTTCATGTTTTCTTTTTTAAATCATCATAGTGAAAGGGCAACTCTCCATCAACCACCTCCATGCTGACTTTGGGCTAATATAGTTCAATAGATTGACATGATCCTTTAGTTTACGGTAAAGCCTTTCTGTATATCAGTCCCCTGGAACTATGTTTCTCTTGTAGACATAGAAAACAAAGATGAGACACTTCCAGATAAAAATTTGATAAATAAATAAGAAATATTAATACATTGACATTCATGAAAAAGCTCTCGACCTTTAAGCATGATAAAACAAGAGCAACAAAATTTTGAATCGTTTATCACAGTAAGACTTCAAAATGTCACATATAATTCCTCTAAGAAATTGAACAAAATACGTCAAAAATACTTACCATGAAGCAGTTCTTTAAGGAAGCTTACAAACCAAACTTTTAACTCTCATTTGCGGTTCAGATGAGAAAGTATATTAATAATGCTCGAATAAACAGAATAAGCAATATCAATACCCTATTTCTAAATTCAGCTGACCCTTGCCGACCCTAAAGGAGTGAATTATTTCCTCTTGCTACCGGCACTATCAGGCCCTGTTTTATGGATCACACCCTTAAATATGGACCGAATAATCACCTGAGGCTGCACACTGCATGAAAAGTGAAGATAATCATATAACGTTTGCAACTTGAATTGAGGGATTGGAACAATGTTCTCATCTCCAACTTTTTCATCCAAAATCTGGGAGTTTACCTGCTACAACAAAGAACAAATGATTCCTAAATATGAAAGTATTACAACACACACATTTATTGGTGGGAGTGAAAATCCAATCCCCATAATCTGTCATCAACCCAAGAGCGGGCAGATCATAGCCTTCATCATATGCATACACACACACACATACATACATACATACAATTATACATACATACATACATACACACGCACATACACATGCATACATACATACATGCACACACATACATACATACATACATACATACATGCATACATACATACATACATGCATACATACATACATACATACATACATACATACACACACATACATACATGCATGCATACATATGTATGTACATAAAACATACATAAATAAATAGTACATATGCAAATGCATACATACATACATAGGTACACAGAGAGAGAGAGAGGCATACATACAAACACAGACACATAGGTACATACATAAATAAGTACACGCAAATGTACATGTATATGATGTTAATTTGTACACAAAAGGCTTACCTTAATGCAATCAAGAACATCTTCAAAAGAACGTAATGACTTGACAGTTCCATTCAATAGAAAACTTCCAACTGTACGGCCACTTAAAGGCACCTCCCTGCTTGAAACGCTCTTAATTTTCTCCACTGAAGGCTCCTCTCCCTTCATTGGAAGATAATGAACTCCTTGATCATCAGCAGATTTTGGGGTCTCTTGAAAACTTTTGGATTCTTCCAAAGCCATATGGACCTTGCCATTGAGCACTCCTACTCTCTTACTATGATTTTTCTGTTCAACCTTGGGTAATTGAGGGGCACTCTGTAGTGATTGTGTGCCCTTACTTGGTTCATTGGGTTCCACAGGATCAGACTTACTCTCATGGCATGCAGCCTGAACCTGCAAACATGAATGCTATTAATATTAGAGTTTAAGACATAGCTTTTGAGCATCTAAAAAACAATGAAGGACTCAGGGAGAGCAAACACCTGTTTGTCATGTTTCTTCATTACTGAAGACTTTCTATCGCTGTTGTGTTTCTTGATTCCTGAGATTTCTTCAGGTTCATTGTCATTGAACATGACTGAAATCGCTCTGTTTTGAAATGATGAGCTTTGACTCATAGTTCTAACTAATGTTTCACTGTTCCCACTGCATTTTTGTTCTGCATGCTTATCAGTCTGAGGCCTTGCATGAGGATTTTCCTGCGGATAACCTACAATCTGCTGCTTGAAACTATGAGAGCTGGCGACTAAATCTTCATTTGATGTCTTACTTGAAGCACAGGCCAAGCTTGCTGTATGAAAGTACTTAAGATAGCTGTTGCGTACTGGAGTCAGGCCCCCCTCATTACTGCTTATGTTTTGCCTATGTTCTGCCACTTGAAATGTATTACTGTCATCTTCTAGCTTAAACTGTTGGGATGCTTTCACACTACTTTTATTCTGAATTTTATCCACCAAATGCAGTTTATCTATGTCATTGACAACCCCAAATTCCTTACATGCTCTCCTGGTGTCATCATAGTGCATACTCCCAACAACATTCTCTCTTTTGTTAGGAGACACGTGAAAGCTATCACCATCTAAAACATGATCGCCATCAACATTTGAAATATGATGGCTGTCAACACTGTTCTCCCTTTTGTTAGGGGACACATGATGGCTATCAACATCTGAAACATGAAAATCTACACAGTTTCGCCTAGAGCAAGATACTGGTTCAAGACCATTGGAACTCCAACTATGAGCAACTGAAAGATTGCTTTTTAGTAAATCATCTACATTGCACTTTTGTGTCATTGTGTAGTCAGTATGATCCAATAGGATGTCTTTGAGGTTGCGGACAGGTATTGTTATAGAATTGATGTCACCTGCTGAAAAGGATGTATCCTGCATCATCGTATCTGACCTTCTCCTTGATGTCAAAGATGTTTGACTATTCCCATCTATGCTCTTAAGAATATCAGAATGTCTCGGAAGACTTTGGACTGAGATGTCAGTGGTATTACCGATGGACATGGAAACATCCAGGTCAGAATGCAAACTCTCAATGCCTCCTGGAGAATTCCGATGATATCCCTCTTGGGAGTTGTGAGGTGCAAGATTCTCTTTCCCATTATTTGAAGGATGCATCGATTTCCCAGAATAGCCAGGTGATGACTGCTCCTTTGCATTAGTAAAGGGGACCTTGTTATCAACAAAGAAATTGACCTTCTTTTTCACTCTGATCCTTTCTGAGTCTGGTGCTAAACTCATATCACTCTGCTGATCATCTGCATGTGTAGAGACATCCTGAGGATTATTAAGAGCCCAATGAGGTCGGCCTGTCCTTGTGAGAATCATAGAGTCATCCTCGCTCCTTGTATCACTATCGTTCAAGATTTTCACTGCTTTTCCAGGCATATCTGCCATTGGTAGATCGAAAGTTGTCCCAGATTTGAGAAATTGCGAAAGATTTCTTGAAAACGTCACGGCATCCATTGTCATGTCACCATTAAAAACCTCATTTACGATTGAATCGTCATCATCATCACCATCGATTCGTGAGATGTGCCCAAGATGTACAAAACAACCACTATCATCTTCCGCTTCATCAAAGCTGCTTACGAAGTTTAATATCATAAACTGTCTTAGGATGAAGGTATATGGAATTGATAAGTTTTATGATTAAATTTGAAAGCACTGATATTTACGTATACACATAGTAAGCGTTGGAATAGAAGGATGAATACAAATCTTATGCAAAAATAGTGAATAGTACACAAAACACCTTAAGAGAACTCCATTAACAATGCCCCCACCGTCTGATTGAGAGTGAATGACGATAACCGATCAATACCCGTTAAAATATTCCATCGCTTCAACATGTAATCTGCAGCCTATAAAAGTACAATGTACTCAAACCGCATATGATACCTGTTATGGTAAGCTTCTAAGTGAGTGTCCTCCAAACTTCCATGACCAGTATCCATATCCATGCTATGTTGGCTTGTCTCGAATGCATGTTCATTCAAGGGGAGGTCGTGTCTTTCAGCAACGGGAACTCCGGGACCGACTGATCGTTGTACAGAAGAAAGAACACCAGTCGCTGATTTGGAATTGCTAGGAGGGGGATCAACATTCGGAATCGGAGGAGTTTCAACATCATAATGTCGAGGAATCACGTGAACGGTCTGTGTCTCAGCGAAGCTGACCCTACGATTCTTCTTTGTAAATATGACGCTAATATCCTCATCGGCCCCGAAATCCACGTGTGTCTCCTTCACATTCTCATGGAGCAGAAGTTCCATAGCTAAGTTTGCTATTGCTCCGTGTAAGGCCACGGAGGTCGACAATCTAATTCCTGAGAAAAATGCACGCGCACTACGAGAGGAGAGGGAAATTTTCAAATTCAAGACACTGATCCAGTTGGGAGTCTCTTACCACGGACACATCACCATGAGGTCGGCCACCTCTAAAAAAAATTATGGTCACCCAAAAAAGAGTGTAGGCCCAAGGCTATTTCATATAAGTTTTTTTGTTAGTGCACTAAAGGAGTTAAACTAGCTACGTTGACATGGACAATTAAACTAAATCAAAAAGAATGGTAACACTAAAGGAAAGTGAAAGAGAATAATACACCGTTATTTATGAGAGAAGTGAGATTGGCCCAAGGGTAAGCAATACTTGATTAATAATAAGTGAACCATAATATGCAATCAAATATATGAAATTGTAAGTGCTTGGGTTTGAAAATTGTGATTATGGAAAGCTATTATGAAATGCATATGGAAACAAAAGTTCATTAATTTGTCTGAGCCTGGATAGCCTAGTGGTTGACACCTTGTAGTTGTGGGAGGAAGTCCTGAGTTCAAGTCTTAGCTTGACATATCCATGAGTCTCTCATGATGGGTGCCTCTACCTTATGAGGTTGGGTGTGTGAGTGTGTATTTCCAATTCATTGTACTCTCAAAAAAAAAAAGTTCATTAAGGTCAAGGTATCTTGTTAAGGGGAGCCAAGGTCATTATAGAGAACCCTAAGTTTAGGATCATCATAACCACGTGGTAACCTGAAGAACCTTATGTTGATTATTTGTACTCAATTATGCAGCAAAAGCATGTGAAACCCCATTGAATAATCAAGTTCTCTATAAACTTTCTTATTGATTTCTAATTTTCTCGCAAAATATAACTTAGTTGTTATATTCCTTTTGCTTACTCCTAAAAAACTTTCATAGCTCTCTAATGAGTTATTATACGTATAAAATGGATAATGGAAGCTCTTGCAAACACCTATTGTAAGATAGACTATTCACATTTTTCACTATAGGTTTTCATAGACAAGTTGATTGCACACAATCAAAATAAGCTCACCTTGAGATATATGTTATCCATAAATAAGAATTTATATTGATCGAGTGGATTATAAGAATTAAAGGAATTCAAAAACTTCACATTTGCATATTTACTTGCAAATTTTATCTAATATAGTGATAACATACGTGTATATGTTTGTTTCTAGCATGATACTTATGATTGTTTACTAACTCCCAAAGATTCGAAATGCATTTAACTAATAGAGAAAAACATCAAATGCATCTCCATCATCATGAAGTCTCAATCATAAACCTATTTCCATAGGAGTGGCAATAGGTTTGCAATCTTCAAGGCCAAAACACTCCAATAATGTGTCAATATGTTCTGTTTGACACAAAGTTGTTCACCCATCCGCTTGCATAAATTGAATGCCCAAATAATGATGCAAATTTAGAGGCTTGCAAATCAGCCTTAAATTTAGGAATATGCTTCTCGTTAGGACTAGTGAGGAGCAAGTCATCAATATACACAACAATGATCAGAAGTACATCATCTGCATGCTTAACATATAAGATGCTCTCAGTTGGATTGTTCTCAAAACCATGTGCAATCAAGTAGAGATATTTTCATACCAAGCACATGGTGCTTGCTTCAAACCATATAATGCCTTTTTCAACTTGCACACTTTGCTTTCATGCCCTTTCCACACAAAACCACAGGGTTGAATTACGTACAGTTCTTCATGTAAGTCACTATTAAGAAATGTAGTTTTAACGTCCAACTGATGTAGATTCCAACCAAGATGAGTTGCAAGTGCACAGATGCTATGAATGATGGTCATTCGGCAACATACAGAGCATCCAATGATGAAAAAAAAAACATTAGTAGTAGTCAAAATGATCTCAAGAACTCCCATTACAAGATAAAAGGAGTTTCTAGAACATGTGATAATATTCCCTATAGGGGCAAACTCAAGTGAACTGCAGAAACTATGCTGCAAGGTAATATGTTTGGTTTCCTGACTATCAAAGTACCAAACATTTGAGTCTACTGTAGACATACATTGCTTACGAGGAGATGGGCCATAGCTGCAAACAATAGTAAATTTCATTCTTCATTCTACACAAGATTAGCAGACTCTATTTTAGGTGTAGAGACCTATGCAACAACCATTCTAGCCTCTTTCTTATTTGCATCTTTTGTAACCAATTTTGGACAACTCTTTATTACAAGATAATTTCCTTTACAATATTTATAGATCTATTTCTGCTTTTCTATTTACTTCTCATCTTTGTCTTCCTTCTTCGATTGTGGAGCATTAATAGATTTCTGCTTACTTTTAGATGAGATCCATTTGGCTTTAACCTTTTGAATTGCTCAGAAAGCATGCTCTGCAACATGCATAATGGGAATGTTCTACCAAGACTAATCTTCTTGAAACTAAATAGAGATTAACTCCTCAAATGTTAAGGCATTTGGATTGCCTTTCATCATCAATTGAAGAGTAGAAGCAAAACTCTAATATGAATGTGGAAGACCATTAAGAATAGTTTGCACAAGTGAACTATCCTTCAAATATTTGATATTTGTCAAAAACTAGTCCATGGAATCTCCTTCATTCATGTGCTCATTCTCCAACTGCTTTTTGAGGTAAACAACATGAGCCTCATTTCTTGTCTGGCATAAGGTTGTAAGTGTATCCCGCATCCTTTGTTGTTCTGCAAGAGTGAATGTGAGGGATGTTGGAGTTAGACGTCTGCGGAAGCACGCGAACAGCACAAGGAAGAAGAAGAAGCTTGGAGCACAACACACAAGACTGAATATATTACTAGAGAATGTACAAAGATAAGTAGCCCATTAGGGCAATAGGCGTATATACAAGCCGGGGGAAAAAAACCTCCTAAAGAGGGAAAAAAGTGCCCCGGCGGTCCTAGAGTGTTCACACACATCACTACCTAAATATATCAATAAATCCCCCCTGGGAGTGATGCGGTGAACAAGGAGCTGGCACTCATGTATAAGGAAGTGCCAAGCTATGTGGAAATCACTCCACAAAAGGAAGTAAGCCCAAAGCTTTGCGGAAAGCTTCAAACTTCTCCCTAGGCAGAGCCTTCGTGAAAAGGTCTGCAATGTTCTCCTGCGTGGGCACATATGCCAAGCTGATCTCCCCAGTAGAGAACCTCTCCCTGACATAGTGATAATGCACCTCAATGTGCTTAGTGCGAGCATGGAACACAGGGTTCCTCGCAACTGCCAATGCGCTCTGACTGTCAGTGAAGATGGTGGTGGCAGAAGACTGGCCAACACCCAAATCAGCCATAAGGCGTCTGAGCCACACACACTCAACAGTCGCTGTGAAAGCTGCCCTATACTCAGCCTCACAACTGGAAGTGGCCACAGTAGACTGCTTCTTGCTCAACCAAGATATACATGAGCTACCAAGCATGAAGCAAAAACCACTGGTGGACACACGAGTGTCATAGCAACCAGCCCAATCTGAGTCAGAAAAAGCATGCAAATCTGGCGGTAGTGATCCCCCCTTGGGATAAAACAACCCAAGTAGCCGAGTACCACTCAAGTAGCGAAAGATGCGCTTAACCGCTTTCCAATGCGTGACTCCTGGGCAATGCATGAACCTGCTCATCTGTGAGACAGCAAACTGAATATCTGGCCGAGTAATGCATAAGTAAATCAAGCATCCAACAGCCTGCTGATAGAGAACAGCATCAAATGCATCTCTAGCATCATGAAGACTCAATCGTAAACCTGTCTCCATAGGAGTGGCAATAGGCTTACAGTCTTCAAGGCCAAAACGCTGCAATAATGTGTCAATATATTTCGTTTGACACAAAGCCATTCCACCATCAACTTGCATAAACTGAATGCCCAAATAGTGATGCAAATGCCCCAAATCAGACATCTCAAATGAGGCATGCAAATCAGCCTTGAAATCAGCAATATGCTTCTCAAGAGGACTAGTGAGCAGCATGTCGTATACATAGACAACAATGATCAGAAGCACATCATTATCACGCTTAACATATAAGGTGCTTTCAGTTGGACAGTTCTCAAAACCATGTGCAATTAGATAGGCATGTATTTTCTCATACCAAGCACGTGGTGCTTGCTTTAAACCATATAACGCCTTCTTTAACCTGCACACCTGGTTTTCATGCCCTTTCTGCGCAAAGCCACGGGGCTGAAAAACATACACTTCTTCATGCAAGTCACCATTCAGAAATGCTGTTTTAATGTCCAACTGATGTACATTCCAACCATGATGGGCTGCAAGTGCACAAATGCTCCGAACAGTAGTCATACGGCATGTAGGTGCAAAGGTCTCATCAAAATCAATGCCTCTTTCCTGCGCATAACCCTTTGCAACAAGCCTAGCCTTATACCTGTCAACTGTACCATCAGGTTTACGCTTCAGCTTGTATACCCACTTAGTGCCAATGGCCTTCTTGCCAGGAGGCAAGTCACATAAAGACCATGTACCATTCTTCATTATAGCATCATATTCAGATTGCATAGCAGCCATCCAATTTTCTGAATTTTGTGCTTCATCAAAAGAAACAGGCTCATTCTCATCACAGAGACTAGATGCAGCCATAGCATAGCAATCTGATGCAAAGGAGGTACTATGAGAGCCTGAACGAGTACGATATGACAAAGGTGCATCTAATTTGCTGTCACGCAAAGTCTGCACCAGCCATTTTGGCATAGTTTTTGCCTGTTCAATATCAGCTCTCTCATCAACAAGTGCATCATGTAAATCTGCATCAGAAATGGAATGATCTGCATCATCATATGAAACCTGCAAAGGCTGAGAAGTTGCCTCATTAGGACCAGCGTTAGCCTGTCCACCTGTAAAAAGAGGCATCAAAGTATCATACATGTCTTTGGAGCTAACAGATGTCTCCTTAGTACATGAAAGCAATGGCTGAATAGCATCTTCCACAAAGACAACATCACGGCTAACCAGAATGCGTTTAGTCTGTGGATGATACAGACGATAGCCTTTACTTTCAGAACTGTACCCAACAAAAATACATTTTACTGCCTTATCATCCAATTTTCTGCGATGTTGTTCAGGCACTAATGCATATGCCAAACAACCAAAAACACGCAGATGAGCAACAGATGGCTTGCGGTCATGCCAAGCCTCATATGGAGTGATAGACTGCAACGCTTTGGTGGGACACCTGTTCAGTACATATGCTGCACACATGACAGCCTCAAGCCAGAAACTATGTCGTAAAGCCTGACTTTTGACCATGCACCTCGCCATCTCCATGAGTGACCTGTTCTTTCGTTCAGCAACTCCATTCTGTTGAGGTGTATACGGCACTGTACACTGGTGTTTTATCCCACGTTCAGCCAGAAATGCATTAAAATCTGAAGACATATATTCCCCCCCTCGATCAGAACGGAGGGTGCCCATTTTACATGCTGACAGATTTTCAGCCAAAACCAAAAACTGTTTGAAGCACATGAACACTTCGGACTTTGCTTTGAGTGGATATACCCATGCATGCCTGGAAAAATCATCAATGAAAGTCACGAAGTAAAGGTAATTTCCAAAAGAGGGTGTCTGCATAGGACCACAGACATCACTATGTACAAGCTGCAATTTCTGCATAGCCCGAACTGAACCATCTTTTGGAAAGGAAGAACGCTGCATTTTGCCCAAAATACAGCCTTCACAAACATGTTTTCCAGGTGCCTCAAGTTTGGGCAAAGAGGACACCATTTCAGATTTCTGCAGGCGTAACAAACTAGCAAAATTCAGATGACCAAAGCGTGCATGCCAAAGCTTTGCATCTGACATAGCCTGAGAATCATGAACTGCACATGCCGAATCATTCACAGATCTTTCATAGTCTATGAGCTTATACAGCCCACGACATAAAATGCCAGAAGCAATAATCACATCGCCATTTGAGAGATCATGGACTGTACACCTGTCATCAACAAATTTCACAACCAAGCCAATCTTGGCTAATGCAGAAACTGATAACATATTCTTTTTGATCCCTGGCACAAATAAAGCATCTGACAAAGTGAAAGAACTACCATCAGCAGTAGTCAGAATGATCTTACCAACTCCCATAACAGGATAAGAGGAGTTATTGGCGCATGTGACAGTATTCCCTGTAGGGGCAGGCTCGAGTGAAGAGAAGAAACTGCGCTGCGAGGTAATATGTTTGGTCGCCCCACTGTCAAAGTACCAAACATCTGAGTCTACTGCAGACATGCACTGATCATGAGAAGATGGGTCAAAACTGCAGACAGTAGTAAACGCCCATTCTTCTTCCTGCACAAGATTTGCAGACTCTGTTTTTGGTGTAGAGGCCTCTGCAACAACCATTCCAACCTCTTTCTTCTTTGCCTCTTTAGCAGCCAGTTTTGGATAGTTCTTTATAATATGATCATTTCCTTTACAGTACTTGCAGAACAATTTCTGCTTTTCTGATTTCTTCTCATCTTTATCCTGGTTCTTCGATTGTGCAGCATTTGCAGATTTCTGCTTACTAGTAGAAGAGCTCCATTTTCCTTTGCCCTTCTGACTAGCCAGGAAAGCTTGATCTGCAACACGCATAATGGACCTGTTCTGCCTGGACTGATCTTCCTGCAACAAAACAGAGACTAATTCCTCAAATGACAAGGCATTCGGATTGCCTTTCATCATCAACCGAAGAGTAGAGGCAAAACTCTGATATGAATCAGGAAGACCATTCAGAACGGTCTGCACAAGTGAGCTATCTGGTATAACTTCATCAGCAGAAATCAATTGTTCCTTCAGGTCTTTGATCTTTGTAAGAAAATTGTCCATAGAATCACCTTCATTCATGTGCTCACTCTCCAACTGTTTTCAGAGGTAAGCAACACGAGCCTCATTCCTAGCCTGGTACAAAGTGGTAAGCGTATCCCAAGCATCCTTTGCTGTTCTGCAAGAGCGAATGTGAGGAATAATGGCACGTTTGACAGACAAAGCTATCAATGCATGTGCCTGGGCATCTCTGCCATCCCAACGAATCTGCTCTGCAGTAGGTGCAACAGAAACAGCAGCACGAACAGGAATCTGCGGAATATCATCTTCGACACCATCTTCATCAGCTCCAACACCTGTATTTGCAGTACCTGTCGTTACAGGTGTAACAGGACGTCTTTCAACACCCTGCACAATGTTCCACAATCCTTTTGCAACCAGTACATGTCGCATCATATAAGCCCATAATGGGTAGTTGGTACCATCCAACTTATCCTCAACAGCCAACATACGGAATACATCACTGCTTTCAGCCATGGCCGGTGACTAAAATACCTTGATGCAGAAAATTGACTGTATCTCAAAAAGTTGAACAGAACTGCCCAGACGAGTTCTGCTAGACCTGTAGCAGACTTCGAGACGCTTAAACTGGCGAACAGAAACTGGTATATACCTTTGGCACAAAAGGACGAAATAGCCTGCACAAGCACTGCGATAGTGCGTTCAGAGGCCGAAACGAGCTCAGATCGCGATTTCGGCACCACCCTAAGTATGCTCACCAAATTTTGTGCGAATCTGAGACTGCAAACGGAGGAGTGTCGACGGCGCCCTAGAAGAAGCAACGACCTGCTCTGATACCAATTGTTGGAGTTAGACGTCTGCGGAAGCACGCGAACAGCACAAGGAAGAAGAAGAAGCTTGGAGCACAACACACAAGACTGAATATATTACTAGAGAATGTACAAAGATAAGTAGCCCATTAGGGCAATAGGCGTATATACAAGCCGGGGGAAAAAAACCTCCTAAAGAGGGAAAAAAGTGCCCCGGCGGTCCTAGAGTGTTCACACACATCACTACCTAAATATATCAACAAGGGATAATGGTACGTTTGATAGAAAAGGCTATCAATGCATGTTACTAAGCATCTCTTCCATCCCAATGAAGTTGCTCTAAAGTAGGTGCAACAAGAATCGCAACACAAACAAGAATTTGAAGATCATCATATTTAACAACATTTGCATCACCTTCAATAACTATATTGCAAGTCTTGTAGGGTGTTTCTCAATACCTTGCACAATATTCCACAACCCTTTCACTACCAATGCATGAGCATCCTATATTCCCATACCAAGTAATCAATACCATCCAACTTGTCCTCAATAGCCAACATATGGAATACATCATTGCTTTCAGCCATGGCCACTGTCTTAATACCATGATGTAGAAAAATGACTGTATCTCAAAAAGCTGAACAGAACTACCCTATCAAGCTATGTTAAACCTATAATAGACTTTGAGGCGCTTGTACTAGTGAAGCAAAACCTGTATATATATTTGGCACAAAAGGATGAAATTGCCTACATAAGCACTATGATAGTGCATTTCAAGGCTCAAAGAAGCTCAAATCAAAATTTTGACACCACAAAGAGAAGTAGTTTTGAACTCTTAGTTGCCTTGAGTATGCTCACCAATTTCCATGTGATTTTGAGACTGTGATTGGAAGGGTGTTGATGACACCCTAGATGAAACGACAACCTGGTCTGATACCAATTGTTGGAATTTAAGGTTTGCAAAAGCACACAAATAACACAAGGAAGAAGAAGAAGCTTGGAGAACAACACAACACTAGATGAATTACCAAGTGAATGTACAATAATAAGTAACCTATTAAGGTTATAGGTGTGTACACAAGCTGGGGGGAAAAACTCCTAAAGACGGAAAAATTGCCCTGATAGTATTAAGTGTGTTCCCACACATCACTACTGAAATATATCAGTAGTGCATATTGGTCTTAACAAGCTTCCATTTTCATGTCAGATTTTTTGTTATACTCTTCAATTGATGAGGAAAAGCAATCCAAATACATTAATATTTAAGGATGTAGTCTTTGTTTTGTTGCAAGAAAATTAGTCTAAGCAAAACAGGTCAATTATATGTGTTGCAGATCAAGATTTCATAGATAGTCAGAAGGGCAAAGGTAAATGGGGCTCATCTACTAGTAAGCAGTATTCAGCTTATGATGCACAGTAAAAGAAGGAAGACAAAGATGAGAAGAAAACAAAAAAGAAGAAATAATTTTACAATTATCATAAGGGAAATGATAATGTCATAAAGAGTTGTCAAAATCTAGCTACAAAAGAGGCAAAGAAGAAAGAGGTTGGAATGGTTGTTATAAAGGTCTGTACACCTAAAATAGAGTTTGCTAACCTTGTTCAGAATGAAGCATGGGCATTCAATACTATTTGCAACTATGACCCATCTACTCATAAGCAGTGTATGTCTGCAATAGACTCAAATGTTTGGTACTTTGATAGTGGGGCAACCAAACACATTACCTTGCAACATAGTTTCTTCAGCTCACTGGAGCCTGACCCTAGAAGGAATATTGTCACATGTGCTAACTTCTCTTATCTAGTAATGGGAGTTGGTAAGATCATTCTAACTATTTCTCATGGTAGTTCTTTCACATTGTCAGATGCTTTGTATGTGCCAAGGATCAAGAAAAATATGTTGTCAGTTTTAACATTAGTCAAGATTGGCCTAGTTGTCAAATTTGTTGATGACAGATGTAGAGTCCATGATATCTCAAATGGTGATGTTATTATTCCTTATGGCATTTTCTGTCGTGGTTTGTACAAGCTAATAGGTTATGCAAAATATGTGGATGAATTAACATGTGCAATTCAAGATTTTTAGACTATCTCAAATGCAAAGCTTTGGCATGGACGCTTTGGTTATCTGAATTGCACTAGTTTGTTGCGCCTAGAGAAATCTAAAATGGCATTCTCTCTACCCAAACTTGAGGAACCTTGTAAACATGTTTATGAAGGCTATATTTTGAGCAAAATGCATTGTTCCTCATTCCCAAAAGATGGTTCGGTTTGAGTTGCTCATAAATTATAATTTATTCATAGTGATGCCTATGGTCTTATGGAGACACCTTCTTTTGGGAACTACCTTTACTTCATGACTTTTATTAATGGCTTTTCTAGGCATGCATTGGTGTATCCATTGAAAGCAAAGTCTGAAGTATTTATGTGTTTCAAATAGTTTTTTATTTTGGTTGAAAATATGTCAGTATGTAAATTGGACATCCTCCATTCTAATTGAGGCAAGAATACATGCGTTCTGATGCATTTCTTACTGAATGTGGGATAAAACACCAATGTACAATGCCACATAAACCTCAACAAAATGGGGTTGTTGAAAGAAAGAATAGGTCTCTCATGGAAATGGCGAGGTGTATGGTCAAAAATAAGCCTTTACCACATAGATAAGAGCTTGAGGTTGTTAAGTGTGCAACATATGTACTTAATAGGTGTCCCACCAAAGCACTACAATCAATCACTTCATATGAGGCTTGGCATGGTTATAAAGCAGTGAAATGTATTTTTGTTGGGTTCACAAATTAACAAAGGCTATTGTTTGTATCATCCATAGACTAAACATATTTTGGTTAGCCATGATGTTGTTTTTGTGGAAGATGCAATTCAACCATTACTTTCACATACTAAGGAGACATCAATTAGCTCTAAAGATGTGTATCATACTTTGCTGCCTCTTTTTGCAGGTGGACAATCGAGAGTTGGTCCAAATGAGGCGATTTCTCAGCCTTTTTAGGTTCCACATAATGATGTAGATCATTCAATTTCTGATACAGATTTATATTGCACTTGTAGATGAGAGGGTTGACATAGAAGATGTTAAAACTATGCCTAAATGTTTGGTGTAGACTCTGAGAGATAGAAAATTAGGCACACCTATATCATATCATACTCGTTCAAGCTCTCACAATGCTTCCTTTGCATTAGATTGTTATGGAATGGATGTCTCTAGTCTTTGTGATTAGAATGAGCCTGTTTCTTTTGATGAAGCCCAAAATTCAAAAAATTGGATGGTTGCTATGAAATCAAAATATGATGCTATTAGAAGAATGGTAGCTTTTTTTAATCTGATTTGCCTCCCGGCAAAAATGCCATTAGAACTAAAGATGTTGAAACATAAGCATGATGGAGAAATTGAGAGGTATAAGGCTAGGCTTAATGCAAAAAGTTATGCTCAAGAGAGAAGCATTGATGAGACCTTTTCTCCCACATGAAAGGTGACCACCATTCATAGCATTTGTGCACTTGCGGCTCATCATGGTTGGAATGTACATGATTTGGATATTAAAATTGCATTTCTTAATGGTGACTTACGTGAAGAAGCGTGTTATGTGGAGAACTCCCATGTGAGAGGTGTGAACCATCTCTTATCTTATAATAGATGGGCTTACACATGAGTGCCATGTGGAACCCATGTGTGTAGCCACTTGGAGATACTCCTGATGAGGGAAGAGAGGGTTAATGTGGGAAAAGTACATGACTGGGGGGATATATAGAGTTTTTATTCTCCATGCACGCTCCGTTAATATAGCCGGTCATCATCTTCATTCCTCTCAAACAATGTGCAAGAATCCATCAAAAGTAGGAGGCTCGTCGGAGCACCATAAAGTGCATGTAATTCATCCACGTGGTTTTCTATAGAAAGGGCATGAAAATAAAGCGTGAAAGTTGAAAAAGGCATTACATGGTTTGAAGCAAGCAACATGTGCTTGGCATGAAAAGATACATGCCTACTTGATTGAGCATGCTTTTGAGAATAATCCAAGTGAGAGAATCTTATATTTCAAGCATGCAGATGATGTACTTCTGATCGTTGTTGTGTATAATGATGACATGCTGCTCATTGGTCCTGATGTGAAGTGTATTGCTGAATTCAAGGCTGATTTGCATGCCTCTTTTGAGAGGTGAGATTTGGGGAATTTGCATCATTATTTGGGCATCCTATTTATGCAAGTTGATGGGGGAATATCTTTGTGTCAAACAAAATACATTAACACATTATTGTAGCATTTTGGCCTTGAAGATTGCAAACCTATTGCCACTCCTATGGAAACAGGTTTAGGGTTGAGAGTTCATGATGTTGGAGATGCATCTGATGTTGTTCTCTATCAGTAGGCTATTGGATGCTTGATTTATTTATGCATAACCCAACCTAATATTTAGTTTTTTGTCTCTTAAATGAGCAGATTTATTGATTGCCCATGTGTCAAGTGTTGCCAAGCAATTAATTGCATCTTTCTCTACTTGACTAGTACTCGGGTAATTGGATTGTTTTATCCAAAGGGGGTATCATTACCATGAGATTTAAATGCTTTTTCTATTTTGTTGATATATTTTGGTAGTGATGTGTATGAACATATTTAGGATCGTTGAGGCACTTTTTTCCCTCTTTAGGAGGTCTTTTTCCCTTAGATTTTATATATGCCTATAACTCTAATGGGTCGCTCATCTTTGTACATTCTCTTGGTAATACATTCTATATTGTGTGGTGCTCCAAGCTTCTTCTTCTTCTTCCTTGTGTTGTGTTGACCTCGAACTCCAACAATAACACCTTAAAATATAATGTCAACATCTTCATCCTACAACCTATATTTATACCAAGGTTTCAAATAATCAACTACCACATTTGTAACCACTTTGAATTCTTTTATGTTTGGATTATAACATTTATAACCCATTTGTTTAGTAGAATATCCAATGAACACACATCTCTCTAATCTCGCATCTAATTTCAATCTTACTTCTTGAGGTGTGTGTGCATCCAAAAGATTTCAAGTGTGAAAGGTTAAATTTCCTCCCATCCCACACTTTTTCTAGACTTAGCTGATGAATCCCTGAAGTAGAAAGTTTGCTCATGGTGTATATAACTATAATCATAGTCTCAAACCAATACTAAAACGGAAATTTCATTCATCATACATCTTAGTATCTCTGCAATCTGCATGTGTTTTCCTTCCAACCACCCTATTTTGTTGGGATTATACCTATATGTGTATTGCCTTTTGATACATTGCTCTTGCAAGGAAATGATGAACCCATGAGATTCATATTGTCCCCCTCCATCTAACCTAATTATCTTCATATACATGCCTAATCTTTTATACTATAGCCTTAAGCCTTTAAATATAGAGAATATATATGATTTGTTCTCTTTCTAGAATGATCATCTATAAAAGTAACATAATACTATTTGTTACAATAAAAGCCTCCATCTTTTGTCCCCATATGTCATTATAAATCAATCGAACACTTTTGGAGCTATGAAACTTGCTTATCCTGAAACATTTTCTCAATTGTCTCCCTAGTTGACATGCTTTGCACACTTCATGTAAGTGATTAGTGTTGAAATAAGGTTCAACTCCCATGAGGATCTCTTACACATATCCTTAAGCTTTTGAGTCTTCATACATTCAATTCTCTTATGCTACAAGTCTAAGTCTACAATTTTCCTATCACCATATGCATCATACATTACTTGATTTTTGTATTGTGGATGGCTAGGACAAACATCCTTCGTTCTTTGCTTTCTTTAGCTATAAGTTTCAATATTTCTCTTTGATTTTCAATAAAACCACCCATTTCACTAAACTTCACTTGATAGAACTTGTCTACCATTTGACCAACAAAAATCAAGCTCTTACTTATAGTGAACACATGTAAAACATTTAAAAGTGTCTTATTTTTTTATCCTCCTTCAAATCTGAATCTCTAAATGTGCTTGGTATGCTCACTAATTTTGATTGTCTCAGCACACCTTATTGAATGGTACCTACAAATGTGAAAAGATTTCACCTTTGCAAGGCATATGATTGTTGCACCCACTATCTATATGCCAGTTGTAATCTTCACTTTGTACATCTTTGTATATATGCCCCATAGCCAACATTTAATCATTATCTTTGTCATTTGCATTATTAATTTGACCTCTATAACCTTCTAAGCATCTACAATAACATTCATTATGAAAGTAACATATCTTACCACATATATTCAACCATTTGCTTTGTTGATGCATGTATTGTCAAATTTGCCTCTACCTTTGGTATTTGTTTATTATTTTAATAATTTGAACTGGATTGACTTGCATCTTGGTTGCTTTGGTGTTGATAATGTCTTCCTCTTCCTTTGCTTATATATCTTCCAAACCTTCCTCTGAGATTTACCTCTTCAATAATCATCAAAGAAATTAGTCGCTCAAAATCTAGCATGCAATCTCTTACATACACTGAGGCAATAAAGGAGTTCCATTTATTAACTTCTCGTAATCCATTCATTGTGCAAGAAACCAAGTATCATTGTCCAAGATGCTTCCTGTTGATCCTAATGAATCTCCTTCACTTTAAGTATATAACGACTAATTTATTGGTTTGGTTTCTTCTTCAATTTATTGAGTTATTTTTTCAACTGTTTTCTCTAGCTTTAATGTTTTTTGAATATATCCTCTCTAGTATAGCCTATACTTCCTTTTTTGCATGAATATTTCGAATATATTTAGTCATAGAATCACATATATGTCATGATATGGAGTCTATTCTTCTAGCCCCCCGTACTCCTTGAAAATTGAGGACCTAGTAGCCCAATCGAGGAAGGAGCTTGAGAATCTTTGGAGGAATAGGCACCATACGGAAGAAGAGAGTGAAGTAGCACAAGGTGCAAAATTGAAGCCTTGAAACTCAAAAAAGAAGAGCAGGCCAAGGAAGAAGAGATGGCACGATTGCATTAGGAGCTACAATATTTTTTTGTAGGAAGTGGAGTCAAGAGTGGGCTATGGTGCACAACATGTAGCAAACAAGGACATGTGATAAGTGAATATCCTCTTTCAAATATAACTTGTTAGTTATGTAGGAAGCTTGTCTATAAAGCCCAAGAGTGCCACTCACGAGGGATTCCTACACAAGCATATTGGGGACAAGGAGGATCCCAAAAAAGGCCTTTGCCACCACCGAAATGGTTATGGCTCCAAATCAAGATAAAACTTACAACCCATATCCTTGGGGCAACTTTGGGAATGGGCCAAGAAGGCTAATTATCTATTTTAGGTGTGGGGAGTGTCGACATAACCAGAGCAAATGTTCTCTACCAGGGGGTTCTCCTTTGTGCAAAAATTGTCAAGAAGCCAAATACTACTACACCATGTGCTGTCCAAAGAATCAAGCATCCACATCATGACCACATATATCTGATCTATGTTGATAATGAAGAATTTATAGATGAAAACACTATGCCATCACCAATTGTTAGGGTAGTACATTTAGAAGAAATTGAATATATGGTTATGCAGACAAGGGGCAAGGGCAAGCTGTTGATATATTTAGGTAGTGATGTGTGTGAACACTCTAGGACCATCGGGGCACTTTTTTCCCTCTTTAGGAGGTTTTTTCCCTCGGCTTGTATATATGCCTATTGCCCTAATGGGCTACTTATTTTTGAACATTCTAGTGGCAATAGATTCAGCAGTGTGTGTTATGCTCCAAACTTCTTTTTCTTCCTTGTGTTGTTCGTGTACTTCCGCAGACGTCTACCTCCAACAATTGGTATCAGAGCAGGTCGCAACTTCATCTAGGGTGTTGTCTACACCTCTCAAGTTGCAGTCTCAGAATCGCACGAAATTCGTTAAGCATACTCAGGGTATTTCAAAGATCAAAACAGTTTTGCTATGTGGTGCCGAAATCGCGATCTCAGCTCGTTTCGACCTCCGAATGCACTATCACAGCGTTTGTGTTTGTGCCAAAGGTATACACCAGTTTCAGTTCGCCCGTATAAGCATCTCAAAGTTTGCTACAGGTTTACCGGAATTCATCTAGGCAATTCTGTTCAACTTTTTGAGATAGACTCAATCTTCTGCATCAAACTATTTTAGTCAATGGCCATGGCTAAAAGCAGTGATGTATTCCGTATGTTGGTTGTTGATGATAAGTTGGATGGTACCAACTACCCATTATGGTCTTATATGATGTGTCATGTATTAGTCACAAAAGGACTATGGAATATTGTGCAGGGTGTTGAAAGATGTCTTGTTACACTTGCGAATACAGGTATTGTAAATACAAGTGCTGGAGCTGATGGAGATGGTGTCGAAGATGATGATATTCTACAAATCACTATTCATGCTACTGTTTCTGTTGCACCTACTGTAGAGCAAATTCATTAGGATGGCAGAGATGCTCAGCCACATACATTGATAGCTTTGTCTGTCAAACATGCCATTATTCCTCACATTCGCTCTTGTAGAATAGCTAAGGATGCTTGGGATACACTTACCACATTGTACCAGGCTACGAATGAGGCGCGTGTTGCTTATCTCCGAAAACAATTGGAGAGTGAGCACATGAATGAAGGTTTTGTAAAATTTTCACTTGATTTTCTAGATCATCAATTCTCGATTTTGATCATCATCTTTTATGTGTAAACTTAGAATTGTTAATCCTTCATTGTATAACTCTACTCCTTGTGATGATAAATCATGGATAAGGCTATGCTCTTTGGGTAGCATAATATATGGTCGCTTTTGAGGAAGAGGGCCTTCACGTCCTTTTTTTCGATTTGATTATTGTTTGGTAATGATCTTTCAACTTGAACAAAGCACTGAAGTAAAGTTTTTGCTAATCCTTTATGTTGTAAGTCAGAAAGCTTTAATGACATTGTCTCTTTTGCTCTCCTTGTAACTTGAAAGAGATCATCACAAAGAAAATGATTTGGACATAGCTTTCTAACTTCTTTTATTGATAGAGGTTCTCCTTCCAAATCCTTTGGTTCTAAATCTTGGTGAAATAAAAACACTAATCCTGATTGTGCAAATTGAGCATTTTTTCCAGACAAAGTCCTTTGTGATTCAACATGATCAAGGTCATTACTCACATCTGGCAATCTTTCCATGTTTTACTTTCAAATCTACAAAACAAAAACATTACTTTTAAACCATTGACATCATTCAATTCATATCTAGAGAGTATTTTACTGTTGATTTTTGTAGTCAAGTTCTATTCTCTGAAGTAGCTGCTAGCCCACTGGAATGCATATTTGGATTATTTTCACTTACTGTAATCACTCAAATTCTTAAGAAATTGGGCTTCTCTCATATATCTACTTGTAATTCTTTTTCAAGCTCTACGTCTTTTCTATTGAGTAGTATTCCCGCACACAGACATGTCACATGGTATACTTCCCTAAGGAAGAATCCCCCGTCAAGTAGAAGGAGTACTAGAACTTTGGTGTTAGATGCCTCTTCTACAACTACTATCACTGGTCTCTCTACATGTTTGATAGTATTCAACCTCACTCTCATTCATCTCTTCACCATTTGGTAGTTGTTGATATATTTAGGTAGTGATGTGTGTGAACACACTAGGACCACCGGGGCACTTCTTTAGGAGGTTTTTTTCCCCCAACTTATATATATGTCTGTAACCCTAATGTGTTACTTATCTTTTTACATTCTAGTGGTAATACATTCAATATTGTGTGTTGTGCTCCAGGCTTCTTCTTCTTCCTTGCGTTCTTCACGTGCTTTTGCAAATGTCTACTCCAACAATTGGTATCAGAGCAAGTCGCTGCTTCATCTAGGGCATCATCGACACTCCTTCGGTCATAGTCCCAAAATTACATGAAATTTGGTATGTGTACTCAGGCTGATTAGGAGATCAAAACAACTTCATTGTTTGGTCCCGAAATCGCGATCTGAGCTCGTTTCGGCCTCCAAATGCACTATTGCAACACTTGTGCATGCTATTTCCTCTTTTTGTGCCAAAGATATATACCAATTTCAGTTTGCCAGTATAAGCATCTCAAAGTCTGTTATAGGTCTAGCAGAACTCATTTGGATAGTTCTATTCAACTTTTTCAGATACAATCATTTTTTTGCATCAATGTACTTTAGTAAGTGGCCATGGCTGAAAGCAGTGATGTATTTTGTATGTTGGTTGTTGAGGATAAGTTGGATGGTACCAATTATCCATTGTGAGCTTATATGATGCATCATATATTGGTCACAAAAGGACTATGGAATATTATGCAGGGTGTTGAAAAACATCCTATTACACCTGCGAACACAGATACTGCAAATACAGGCACTGAAGTTGATGTAGATGGTGTCAAAGATGGTGATGTTCTGCAAATTCATGTTTGTGTTGTTGTTTTTGTTGCACCTACTGTAGAACATTTTTTTTGGGATGGAAGAGATGCTTAGGCACATGCATTGATAGCTTTTTCTGTCAAACATGCCATTATTCCTCACATTCTCTCTTGTAGAACAGCTAAGGATGCTTGGGATACACTTACCACATTGTACTCGGCTAGGAATGAGGCTCGTGTTGCTTACCTCTGAAAACAGTTGGAGAGTGAGCACATGAATGAAGGTGATTCTATGGAAAATTTTCTAACAAAGATCAAGGATTTGAAGGAATAGTTGATTTCTGCAGATGAAGTCCTTCTTGACAGTTCACTTGTGCAGACTATTCTGAATGGTCTTCCCGACTCATATTAGATTTTTTCTTCTACTCTTCATTTGATGATGAAAGGCAATCCAAATGCCTTAACATTTGAATTGTTAGTTTCTATTTTATTGTAGAAAGACTAGTCTAGGTAGAAGAGGTCTATTATGCGTGTGGCAGATCAAGATTTCTTGGCTAGTCAAAAGGGCAGAGGTAAATGGAGCTCTTCTACTAGTAAGCAGAAATCTGCAAATGCTACACATTTGATGAAGGTAGACAAAGATGAGAAGAAATTAGAAAAGAAGAAATTGTTTTGCAAATACGGTAAAGCAAATGATCATGTTATTAAGAGTTGTGAGAAACTGGCTACTAAAGAGGCAAAGAAGAAGGAGGCTAGAATGGTTGTTGTAGAGGCCTCCACACCAAAAATAGAGTCTGCTAATCTAGTGAAAAATGAAGAATAGGCGTTTACTACTTGTGTATGTCTGCACTAGACTCATATGTTTGGTACTTTGATAGTGGGGCAACCAAACATATTACTTCGTAGTGTAGTTTCTTCACTTCACTCGAACCTGCCCCTATTGGGAATACTATCACATGCGCCAAGAACTCCTCTTATGTTGTCATGGGCGTTGGTAAGATCATTATGACTAAGTTCTTTCACTTTTTTAGATACTTTATTTGTGCCAGGGATCAAGAAGAATATATTATTAGTTTTGGCTTTAGCCAAGATTGGCTTGGTTGTGAAATTTATTGGTGACAGGTGTACAATTCATGATCTGTCAAATGGCAATGTGATTATTGCTTCTGCCATTTTATGTCATGGGTTGTATAAGCTCATAGACTATGAAAGATCCGTGAATGATTCAACATGTGCAGTACATGATTCTCAGGCTATGTTAGATGCAAAGCTTTGGCATGCATGCATTGGTCATGTGAATTTTGCTAGTTTGCTACGCCTGCAGAGATATGAAATGGTGTCCTCTTTGCCCAAACTTGAGGAACCCAGAAAACATGTCTGTGAAGGTTGTATTTTGGGCAAAATGCAGCGTTCCTCCTTTCCACAAGGTGGTTCAGTTCGGGCTACTCAGAAATTGTAGCTTGTACATAGTGATGTCTATGGCCCTATGCAGACACCTTCTTTTGGAAACTATCTTTTCTTCGTGACTTTCATTTCCAGGCATGCATGGGTATATCCACTCAAAGAAAATTCCAAAGTGTTTATGTGCTTCAAACAATTTTTGGTTTTGGCTGAAAATGTGTCAACATGTAAAATGGGCAAATCTCCGTTTTGATCGAGGGGGGGAATGTATGTCTTCTGACTTTAATGCATTTCTCATTGAACGTGGGATAAAACATCAATGTACAGTTTTGTATACACCTCAACAGAATGGAGTTGTTGAACGAAAGAATAGGTCACTCATGGAGATGGCGAGGTGTATGGTCAAGAGTTAGGCTTTACCACATAGTTTCTGGATAGAGGTTGTCATGTGTGCAACATATGTACTTAACAGGTGTCCCACTAAAGCACTACAATCTATCACTCCATATGAGGCTTGGCATGGTTGCAATCCATCTGTTGCTCATCTGCGTGTTTTTGGTTGTCTGGCATATGCATTAGTGCCTGAACAACATCCCAGGAAATTGGATGATAAAGCAATAAAATGTATCTTTGTTGGGTACAGTCTTGAAAGCAAAGGCTATCATCTATATCATCCACAAACTAAACACATTTTGGTTAGCAAGGTTGTTTTTGTGGAGGATGCTATTGAGACCTTACTTTCATGTACAAGGGAGACATCTACACATGTAACATACTTTGCTTCCTCTTTTTACAGGTGGATAGTCTAGTGTTAGTCCTAATGAGGCAACTTCTTAGCCATTGGAGGTTTCATGTGATAATGCACATCATCCCATTTCAGATGAAGATATACATGATGCACTTGTTGATGAGAGAGAAAATATTGAGGAGGCAAAAACTATGCCAAAATGGCTTGTGCAGACTATGTGTGACAGCAAATTAGATACACCTCTATCATACTGTACTTGTTCAGGCTCTCCTAGTGCTTCTTTTGCATCATATTGCTCTGCGATGGCTGCATCTAGTCTCTGTGATGAACCTGTTTCGTTTGATGAAGCACAAAACTTTGAACATTAGATGGATGCAATGCAATTTGAATATGATGCTATCATGAAAAATGGTACCTGGTCTTTATGTGACTTGTCTCCTGGAAAGAAGGCCATTGGCACTAAGTGGGTATACAAGCTGAAGTGTAACCCTGATGGAACAATTGATAGGTATAAGGCTAGGCTTATTGCAAAGGGTTATGCAGAGGAAAGATGAATTGATTTTGATGAAACCTTTGCACCTACTTGCCAAATGACTACTGTTCATAGCATATGTGCACTTGCCACTCATCATGGTTGGAATGTTCATCAGTTGGACATTCAAACAGCATTTCTGAATGGTGACTTGCATGAAGAAGTGTATGTTTTTCAGCCCTATGGCTTTGTGCAAAAAGGGAATGAAAAATAGGTGTGCAGGTTAAAGAAGGCATTATATGGTTTAAAGCAAACACCACGTGCTTGGTATGAAAAGATACATGCCTATCTGATTGAACATGGTTTTCAGAACTGAAAGCATCAGCCTACTGTTGCCACTTCCAATTGTGAGGCTGAGTATAGGGAAGCTTTCACAATGACTATTGAGTGTTTGGCTCAAACGCCTTATGGCTGATTTGGGTGTTGGTCAGTCTTCTGCCACCACCATCTTCACTAATAGTCAGAGCGCATTTGCAGTTTGCGAGGAACCCTATGTTCCATGCTCGCACTAAGCACATTGAGGTGCATTATCATTATTTCACGGAGAGGTTCTCTTCTGGAGAGATCAGCTTGGCATATGTGCCCATGCAGGAGAACATTGAGGACCTTTTCACAAAGGCTCTGCCTAAAGAGAAGTTTGAAGCTTTTCACAAAGCTTTGGGCTTACTTCCTTTTGTGGATTGTTTCCACATAGCTTGGCACTTCCTTATACATGAGTGTCAGCTCCTTGTTCATCGCATCACTCCCAGGGGGGATTTGTTGATATATTTAGGTAGTGATGTGTGGGAACACACTCAGACTGGCGGGACACTTTTTTCCCTCTTAAGGAGGTTTTTTCCGCCAGCTTGTATATATGCCTATAACCCTAATGGGTTACTTATCTTTGTACATTCTAGTGGTAATACATAGAGTATTGTGTGTCGTGCTCCAAGCTTCTTCTTCTTCCTTGTGATGTTCGCGTGCTTTCACAGACACCTGACTCCAACAATAGTGTAAGTTGACAAATTTGATTTTGTTTATAAATTTTGGCATTGTTTTGATATCCAATGCCAAGCATTTTGCAACTTTGAGTATGTGTCCAAAAACGTGAGTGAGCTCTTTACTCATTTGCTCACCTAGCACTTGTGCTCCTCCTAATACACTTCCAAATTTATCTTTGATGTTAATATACGTTGTTCTACATAAATGTTCAATAAAATATTTGTAAGTTGATACATCCATTGCTAATTTTATATGGTATTCTTGCATTCCATATGTGTATGAGAAGACAAACACTTCTAAAAACTTCCTCATGTGCTTATTTTTTTTACTTGCCATATATGTAAATATAAGAAATAGACTATCAGATAAAATTAGAATTTTGAATATAAATACACTATACTAATTCATAAAATTAATAATAAAAAATAAGACTCATAAATAAAATGCTAGATACTCAAATACATCTTTAAGTAGACATATAAATAGATAGGTCAATAAGTGTATCGATAGATAGATCAACATGTATATAAATAAATGAATAGATAGATAGATGAATAATTGAATGGATAGATAATTGAATAGATAGATAGATAGATAGATGGATACATTGATATATGAATAAGTGCATGGATAGATAGATGAATATATAGATAAATATAGATAGATAGAGCAATATATAGATAAATAAATGATTAGATAGGTAGATTAATAATTGAATGGATAGATAAATGTATAGATAGAGAGATGGATATATAAATACATAAGTGAATGCATGTATAGATGAATAAACATATAGACGAATATATAGATATATTAATAAAAAATGGATAAATAGATGAATATATAAGTAGACATGTAGATAATTAAAGAGATGAATAAATATATGGATACATAAATAGAGAGATAGATGGATAGATAGATGGTTATATGAATAGATTGATACATAAATAGATAAATACATAAATAAATAAATGAATGGATAAATGGACAAATATAAAAAAAAATAGATAAATAGTATGATAGTTAGATAAGTAGATTTATATATAAATCAAAAGTATTACTTATAATCTTGAAGTGAACCTATATAAGAAATGTAAAATTCAAAGAATCAAACAAACATAATAGTTCATATAAACTTCCTATAATATGCATGGTTCTTGGCACATGAATGTATATAACTATTGTGATAGTAAGAGACAAAGAATCAAACAGTCACAATAGTTTTTATACACTCGTGACCCTATACTATGTATAATTATGCTCACACAAATATAATTGACTATTTTGAGAGTAAGAGTCAAAGAATCAGACAATCACAATAGTCTCTACACACTCCCTCTACTATTGAGAGAGCAAGAATAGAGGCAGTGATTCAAACATCTCAATAGATCTATTGCTCATAGTCTTATAATATTGTGAGAGTAAGAATCGATGTAGTCTGTCAAACAATCACATTAGTGGTTTATTTTAAAATTACAAGTAAAAAACACTTTTGCGAGTGAAACATGTATACTTATGATAAGTAAAAACCAATCACATGAATACAAATCATACATATGTAAGAGACACATATGCAAATCATAACATATGCATGATACACAATAAACATAAGAATAAAATACAAAATAAATAAAATGAAACCAATACTTGAATGCCGTGGGGGGAATTGAGCTCTATGGATGGTATGGTAGACAACAGAGCTCTATGAACTTGCTTGGAAACACGTGTGTGGATGAGCTTCTCGATCGAATGAAAAAAATATATAGTTTTTGCTTAGAAAATGTTTTTTGATCAAAAGCACTTTCGATCAAAAGAGCTTTTGATTTCAAAAGACATTTGGTAAGAAAAAAATGACATTCGATTATTATTCAAAATTATTCAAAAATCCCTGACTAAACCAAACTTATTTGGAATCAATAATTTGGTCGAATAAATGCAACATCATGCCTATAAGCCTACAATTCACTTATCTTTGTACATTAATTTGGTAAAATATTATGTATTCTATTATGCTCCAAGCTTCTTCTTCTTCCTTGTGTTGTTCATGTGCTTATGCAGACCTGGAACTCCAACATTTTTTTCCCTATCTTGTACATATGTTTATAACCATAGCAGATCACTTATTTTTGTACGTTCTCTTGGTAATACATTCAATATTGTGTTGTGCTCCAAGCTTCCTCTTCTTCCTTGTGTTGTTCATGTGCTTATGTAGACCTCAAACTGCAACAATAAGTATCAAAGCAAGTGGCAATGTCATCTAGGGCATCATCAACACCCCTCTCGCCACAATCTCAAAATCGCATGAGAATTGGTGAGTATACTCGGATGATTAGGAATTCAAAGGACCTTCATTGTGTGGCATGAAAATTTTGATATGAACTCATTTTGGCCTCCAAAGGCACTATTGTAATGATTGCGTAGGCAATTTTGTCATTTTGTGCAAAACATACAAACAAGTTTTAGTTCACTAGCACTCAAATTTGCAACAAGTTTAGTAGAGCTCAACAGTGTGTTTCTATTCAAGTTTTTGAGATACAATCATTTTTTTTAATCATGCTATTTAGTCACTAGCCATGGCTAAAAGCAATGATGTATTTTGTATGTTGGCTATTGAGGATAACTTGGATGGTAATTATTACCTGTTGTGGGCATATATTATGCATCATGTATTGGTAGCAAAAGGGTTTTGGAATATCATGCACATTTTTTAGAAACTTCCTACTATACCTACAAATATAGTTATTGAAGGTGATGTGGATGGCGTTGAAGATGATGATCTTCAAGTTTGTGGTTGTGCAATGGTTCCTGTTGCACCTACAATATAACAACTTTGTTGGCATGGCAAAGATGCTCAGGCACATGCATCAATAGCTTTGTCTATCAAATGTGCCATTATCCCTCACATGCACTCTTGCAAGCCAACAAAGGATGTTGGGATACACTTACAAGTTTATATTAGATAAGAAATGAGGCTCATGTTTCTTACCTCTGAAAAGAGTTGGCGAGTGAGCATATGAATTAAGGAGACTCAAGCCATTATGGTGACAATGTAGACTACCCCATCAGGCAATGATCAGTGGGGGAGAGGTCTAGGAATGCAGTATAATACATGGCAAACATCATGGCAATTAGAGGGGTAAGTTTTGAGTAATGTACCTTGTCAATATTGTTAATTGATGGGCCATCGTTGAGGTCCAACATGTGAATTATGGTGTAAGCATTGCATAAAGCTAGAGTTCCTATTCATAACCCATCACCTAGCACATCTATTACTAATATGGCTAAAAACTTGAAAATGAAGAGGCCAACTCAAGTAAACATGTTGATCATTGAGAAATGGGGCACAAGAAGGGTGGATGAAATGAAGCAATAGTAGCATGATGCATAGAAAATGTCTTTGATTGAGTATGAATGCAATAGTTGCTGCATGATTTATGAAACTCCAACAATTTTGGTCATAACTAGGGCCAAGGCAAAGGCTAAACCTAAGGATGCAAGTAGGGAAAATTAATTAGATGATCCACTTGATTGGGATGCACATGCAGAGGTGAGATAAGAAGTACTGAACAAATTAGCAGATAAAGTGACATCTACATAGCAACCACTAGCATGGTTGATATAGGAAGGGTATCAAGGAGAGACAATTTAATGTAGCTTAGAATATGGAAAAAGTTTATTGTCTAAAGGACTTTTGTATGTGGTGTATGGATCATTGGTGGAAGCACCACATGTTCTCAAGAGATATTTGTTAGCTTTAGCTCGAAGTTGTCCATACAATCATTCTAGAGATTGTCCAAATAGGTGAAGGATATATCCATGACAGGTAGTCAGGGTGCATGTAGTAGTACTACACATTTTTAAGGAATCAACAATGGATGTTGATTACCAAGTGCCCATGATTACAATTAGAATTGGGAAAATACAAATTCATGACGTGATGCTAGATGTGCATTCAAGGATCAATATAGTTTCAAAGTCACTTTTCTATAGATTGAAGCTTATAGAGTTGACCCTTGCTCTTTCGAGGTGAAAATGGAAGACCAAAGATGAGTACATCCATTGGGGATTTTATAGAATCGATTGATTCATGTTCCAATATTTTGTTTTTATGTGAATTTCATGGTCCTTTGGTTGTAAGAAGTGTTGTATGCATATCCCATGATGTTTGGATTGTTAGATATACTCAATACTCCACCCTCAAGTGACCAGAAATGATCCATGGTGCCCCATTATGAGGAGAAGCCATTGTGAGAGCTGAGACATTTGTGGAACCCTAACTTCGTTGTTAGATGAGGTCTATGTGCGATCGTTGATGGTTATAGATGATCTTTGTCAGCCTAGCCATTGGGTTATGTAGGGTATAAACTTTCGGACCATTGGAATGTCGGTTTGGGTGAGTGACATGGGAGTGGGAAGCTTTTTACCATAAACAATTTCAAAAGGTGCACGACCAATAGTGGTGTGTGTGGTGTTATTGTAAGCAAATTGAAGCAATAGCAATTTTTCATCCCAACTACTAGGATTATCTAATGAATAACAACACAATAAATCAGGAACAGTATTGTTCGTAGCCTCACTTTGTCCATTACTTTTGGGATGAAAGGCAAAGCTAAAATCTATTTTAGAACCAAAATGTTGAAATAAGGCAACCTAGAAATGATTACAAAATCTAACATCATGATCAGATAACATTACTTTAAGAAATCCGTGATGTGGGAAAATGCATTTAATGAATAATTTTGCAGCCTAGAGGAAGAGGTGGTAGAAATCAGAGGAGTAATTTCAGAGGTAGAGGTAGAAGAGGTTTCTTTGGAAGAAATGCAAGAAGAGGTTTTCAAAGTCAATCCTACAATAATACCTACTACAATTATGCTTCAGATTAGAAAGAGGATTCAACCTTAATTATGAATGCAACATGTGAAAGACCAAGTGAAGATCAAAGAGTTTTCTACATTGACTCAGTGTGTAGCAATCACCTGACTGGCAACATTGCTTTGATGACTGATTTGGAGAATAAGGTGAGCAATCATATAGTTCAAACAGGTGATAGCACAAAGCATAAAGTGAAGTCCATTGGATCCGTAAAGGCCAAGGATGGAAGCACTCTTTTGAGTAAGGTTTTGTATGTCCCTACAATTCCAAAGAATTTGATAAGTGTAGGGCAAATTATAGAGAAAGGATATGAAGTAAGGTTCACTAATGATGGAGTTTATGTGGAAGACCCTAGCCATGGGTATTAAAAAAATTGTTTCAGGGAATAAAGAAGGAAGGCTCTTCACATTGAAGATTCAAGGCAATGTTGGTCATGCCTTGTTCACTTATGGAGAACATAAGATCTTTGAGTTAGATCTTTGGCACAAAAGGCTTCGACATTTTAATGAAAGAGGTATTAAGGATATGATTAACAATGGTTCAGTGCTTGGATTGCCTAATATTGCAGGTCAACACATGACATACAAGTGTGAAGCATGAAAATTGGGTAAAGCTCACAAGAAGACTTATGGTAAGAAAGGGTTTATGTATTCAGAGAATCTTGAATTGGTGCATACAGATATGTGGGGTCCATCAAAGGACTTTAGCATTAATGGTTCAAGATATTATGTGCTTTATGTTGATGATGCTACCAGATGGATCACTATATATATGATCAAAGATAAATCAGAGGTGTTCAATACATTTAAACATTATCATGTGTATGCAGAGATAATCACAGGGCAAAAATTGAAGAGACTAAGGTTAGATGGAGGTGGAGAGTATTTCTCTAATGAATTCAGTGATTACTTATGAAATGCAGGTATAAAAAGGGAAGTTACTTGCAGGTACTCTCCTCAACAAAATGGTGTAGCAGAAAGAAGAAATAGAACTCTTGTTGAGTTTGCAAGGTCAATGATGAAGGAGGAAAATTACCCTAATTATTTGTGGGTTGAGGCTGTAAATACAACTACTTATTTTTGTTAATAGACTTCCATGTAAGGCTTTGAACAGTATGACCCCATATGAGGCATGGTGGGGTAAGAGACCTACATTGGATCATTGCAAAGTGTTTGGATGTTTGGCTTATGCATATGTAACATCTCAATTAAGGCATAAATTGGAACCTAAAGCTGAAAAGTATGTGTTCATTCGTTATGATGATAAATAGATGGGTTATAGATTGTGGAGTCCATCCACAAAGCAATTCCTTGTATCAAAGGATGTTACATTTGATGAGCAAGGTACTTGGTATTCAGGTATAATTAATGTTCATGCAAGTGATGAAGAAGTCATGACCCAAAGGAAAGGGAAATGAAAGATTCAAGTTCCTGATGATGAAGAGATTGTTAATGCTCAAATTGATAATGAAGAGTTGCCAAGGTTTGATCCAGAATATGAAGAATGAGAGACTTCAAAGAGTGGAGAAGTTAGAAGGTCAACAAGAAATATAAATCGACCCATAAGGTATAATTATGATACTTCATTTCTGACCACTAAAGAATATGCTTACATAGTGAAAGCAGAAGAAGATCCTTTTACATATGATGAGGCAAAATGTAAGGAAAATTGGGAGAGAGCTATGCAAGAGGAGTATGATGCATTGATGGAGAATGAGACATGGGATTTGGTTCCTAAACCAAATAATCAGAAAATCATTGGATGCAAATGGGTCTCCAAGACAAAGAGGAATGCATATGGAAGTGTGTTTAGGTATAAAGCTAGACTTGTTGTGAAAGGGTATGCTCAAACATCTGGTGTAGATTATGATGAGACTTATAGTCCTATGGCAAAGATGAAAACTATAAGGACTCTCATAGCTATTGCTGTATGTAAAGGTTGGAAGCTATATCAATTAGATGTGAAGAATGCTTTTCTAAATGGTTACATTTTAGATGAAGTTTTCATGGAGCAACCTAAAGGTTTCAAGAATAAATGTTATTTAGAGTATGTATGTAAGCTCAAGAGAGCTTTGTATGGTTTGAAAATGCTTTTCTAAATGGTTACATTTTAGATGAAGTTTTCATGGAGCAACCTAAAGGTTTCAAGAATAAATGTTATTTAGAGTATGTATGTAAGCTCAAGAGAGCTTTGTATGGTTTGAAACAGGCCCCAAGGGCATGGAATTATAGACTTGTGAAGTTCTTGAAGGAGCTTGGTTTCCAAGTGTCTAAGGCAAATAGTAGCTTGCTTGATAAAGCAAGTGATGATGGGTTTATTTACACTTGCATATATGTTGATGACATAATTCTTACAGATACAGATGAGAAGGGCATACAAAGTCTTAAGAAGCAGATGGAGAAAGAATTGAAGATTAGTGACTTGGGAGACTTGTCATATTTCTTAGGAATGGAGATTTCATATACTCAACATGGGGTGTATGTGACTCAAGAAAGGTGTTTGAAGAATTTGCTAATCAAGTTTAAAATGGAAGATTGCAGGGTAGCACCTACTCCAATCAAGGTGAATCATAAATTGAGCAGATATGGAGGAGAAGAATTCAAGGATATGAAGCTGTACCAAAGTTCGATTGGTAGTCTAATCTATGCTACATTGACTAGGCCTGATTTGTCATATGCAGTTGGAGTGTTATCTCAATTCATGCATTGTCCTAGGAAAGAACATTGGATCACAGGACAAAGGGTGCTAAGATACATTAAGGGTACACTCAAAGAAGTTTTGTATTATGGATTCACATCAAATACAAAAATCAAGATATATAGTGATGCAAATTGGGTAAGTAACTCTGATGATAGGAGGTCAACCTATGGGTATCTATGTTATGTGGGAGATAAATTAATCTCTTGGTGTTCCAAGAAGCAACATACAATTTCTTTATCATCTACAGAAGCAGAATATAAAGGTATGGTTGAAGCTGCAAAGGAGTTTATATGGTTGAAGACTCTCATGAAGATTTTTGACATCGATAAGAGTACACCCATCATTCATGGAGATAATATGAGCTCATTGTATCTAGCTGCTAACCTTGTGTTTCGTGCTAGGACTAAACACATTGAGATCCAATATCATTTCTTGAGAGAGAAGGTGATCGATAAAGAAATTGAAGTCATATACACTTCTACAAAAGATCAGGTTGCAGACATGTTAACCAAAAGTTAGATGGACCTAAGTTGTAGAGGTTCAAAGACATGGCATGTATAAAGAAGATGGAGAAAATCACAATTAATAATTGAGGGGGAGCTGTTGGTGTAGGATAATCATCAATTGATGATTTGGACAAGTTTTGAAGTCAAGAAGTAAAGCAAAGATTAAAATTTGAGCCTTGAAGACGAGTGCATGATCAGAAGATGAAGACTTGTATATACATGTATATTACTCTTGTAATTAGTCCATAAAAGCTTTGTATCCATTGTGAGTTGGGATGTAAATGTCTATATGTATACTTGAATATAGATGTAATATGAGAGAGATGAAAAATGACGATAATTAGAAGTCATTAGAAGTCTCAGAGAATGTGAAGGTGATGCATCAGTTAGATGTACATTTTTCCATGAATAGAAGAGAATTGAAAATTTGCGCCCCGAGCTTTTGCTTGGTGCTCCTTCTCTGTTTATCTTCTTGAGGAATGCTTTTGTACAAGTCTAATTCTATAGTTGATTGACCTCTATACAAGTTTTGAGAGGCTAATTATAGTCAAGCTAAGAGAATTGAAAACAGGAACATTTACATGTGTAAATGTGAAGAAGTGAAGACAAGAACAGGTGCAATCCTGATGGTCAAAGTTTTGACAAGATCTCACTCCAGAGTGCAAACTTTTGAACAAGTAAGCACTCAATCTTTAAGTTGAGGTAAGCTACTTGTGGCTAAAATCATTTGAATAAAAGGGTTCTAGTTTGAGAGAACCATGCATTAGAAGTTGCAGGTGTCAAAGTCGACTACACAGAAGAATAGTTTCAGACATAGGTCCATTGTTTGGAGGAAATATCAAGATCTAATGATTCTTTTGAAGAGATTTAACTTGAAAAAGGTGTGGAAACCTTAGGCATCACCTTGTATAAAGTTTCATTGAAAAGTTTACACATTTGATCAGTCAATGAGTAAATTAAGTGCAACAGACTTTTTTGTGTAATGAGTTTCTTCACAGTTGACTCAAGTCTTGATAATTTGGCAATAGTTTTCCAAAATTGGTTGTGTTTATGAGTTGTTCTTAATATAGAGGTGCTCTAACATTAAGGATAACCTGTTCTCTTGGAGATTAATCATCTCCATCAATAAATTCATGCATGGGTTGAGGATTAGACATAGAGACCAAATGCTACACGAGTGAAGTAAACAAAATAAGTTATTAAAGGAGAGTATCTCAAAAATGGAAAGAAAAGGTTATGAAAAGAGACTATATACTCACAAAATTCATAAATAATTAAAAGGTAAAACTATTCAATAGGTTCTACCCTAGATGATGTGTCTTAGTTTTTGATACCTAAAATGATCTTAGGGATGGTGAGAAATGGAAGGCATTACAAATTTAGAAAAAATATGACTCTTTTTGGTAACCAAGTTTAATAAAGACATTATGAAAACATCATAAAATCAAGATAAATGACCTTAGAGGGGTGGAAAATATGCAACTAGAGGAAGAGAAGGTAGATCGAGAGGAAGAAAATAAAAAAGGTTGCAAAGAATACCACATGTCTAGAATGTCATTCCACTATTCAAGTGAATTCTACCATAGGATTATAAGAAAAAATAAACAAGGGTACAAGAATCAATATAAATGCAATAATCTATCTCCAAAAAGACATGATTACAAGGTTATTCAATGATGACATGAAGATGAACAATACAAAGTGGTTGTAGCAATCACATGCCATGCAATGAATACCTTTTTGTAGACATCTATCAAAGGTGTTTTGTGTGCCTAAAATAAGCAAAAACGAATTTTTGTTGTTAAAAGAAAAAAAATATGATATCAATTTATGTTTAATCATAATTGACATTTTCTAGAAGACCAAAAGAATGTATTTGAGGTCATTACAAGAAGAACCAATGGAGAACTTCCACCATAGACATCAAGAAACCTCAAAAACAAGCCATGTTTGTGAAATATGGTGATAAAAATATTATGGAGTTCTTATTATTGGCATAAGAGAGTGCAATGCATCAATTTTTAGAGGATCAAATTCATGTAAATAAAAAAATTCATAATATTTTCACCCACATTGACAACCAAGCCAATCTTGGCTAATGTTGATACTGACAACATATTTTTCTTGATCTTTGGCACATATAAAGCATGAAAATATGAAAGAACTACCAATAGCAGTAGTTAGAATGATCTTACCTACTCTCATTATAGGATATGAGGATTTTTTAGCACATGTGAGTGTATTCCCTATATGATTAGGGTCAAATGAACTAATGAAACTACGTTGCAAGGTAATATGCTTGGCTGCCCCACTATCAAAGTACCAAATATCTGAGTCTATTGCAGACATACATTGCTCATGAGAAGATGGGTCATAGATGAAAACAATAGTAAATGCCCATTCTTGATCCTAAACAAAATTAGAAGACTCTACTTTAGGTGTAGAGACCTTTGCAACACCCATTCCAACCTCTTTCTTCTTTGCCTCTTTTGCGGCGATTATAGGAAAACTAGTTATGATATAATCATTCACCTTACAATATTTGCAAAATTGTTTCTACTTTTCTATTTTCTTCTCATCTTTGTCTTCCTTCTTCCATTGTGAAGCATTAGCATATTTCTGCTTACTAGTAGGAACTCCATTTAGCTTTGCCATTCTAACTAGTTAAGGAAGATTGATCTGCAACACACATAATTGACATGTTCTACCTAGAATGATCTTCTTGCAACAAAGTAGAGAATAACTCCTCAAGGTTAAGGCATTTGTATTGCCTTTCATCATCAATCCAAGAGTAGGAGCAAAAAACTGATATGAATCTAGAAGACTTTAAAGAATGGTCTGCACAAGTGAACTACTTGGCAAGGCTTCATCAAGAGGAATCAACTACTCCTTCAAATCTTGATCTTGTCAAAAAATTATCCATAAAATCTCCTTCATTCCTATGCTCACTCTCGAATTTTTTTTGGAGGTAAGCAACACAAGCCTCATTTCTTGTCTGGTATAAATTTGTAAGTGTATCTCAAACATCCTTTCTTGTCTTATAGGAGTGAATGTGAGGGATAATGGCATGTTTGACTGACAAAGCTATCAATGTATGGGATTGAACATCTCTTCCATCCCAAAGAAGTTTCTCTGTAGTAGATGCATTAGGAATTGGAGCATGAACAAGAATTTGAAGATCATCATCTTCAATGCCATCTGTATCACCTTCAATAATTGTATTTATAGTTGTAGTAGGACATTTTTCAACACGCTACATAATATTCCACAAAACTTTTTCTACCAATACATGATAAATCATATATTCCCACAATGGTTAATTAGTACCATCCAACTTATCCTCAACAACCAACATACATAATACATCATTGCTTTTAGCCATGGCCAATGATTAAATACCCTAATGCAAAAAAATAATTGTATCTCAAAACATTGAATAGAAATACCTTGTTGAGCTCTACTAAACCTATAGGAGACTTGAAGGTGCTTGTAATGGTGAACCAATATATATATATATGTTTGGCACACAAAGACTAAATTGCCTATGCATTTGTTGTGATAGTGCTAAACAAGCCCATGTCAAAATTTTAACACTACAAAGCAAAGTCTTTTTGAACTCCTAATCACCCTAATTTTTCATGGGATTCTAAGGCTATGACTAGAGGAGCGTCAATGATGCCCTAGATGAAGTAGTGACCTTCTTTGATAGCATTTATTGGAGTTCTAGGTCTACAGAAGCACATGAACAACACAAGGAAGAAAAAAAATCTTGGAGCACAATACAATAGAAAATGTATTACCAAGTGAATGTACAAAGATAAGTAACATGTTAGGATTATAGGCATATATACAAGCAGATAGAGTAAAAAAATACCAAAAGATGGAGAAAAGTGACTCAACAATTCTAAGTGTGTTCACAAAGATCACTACCAAAATATATCAATAGATACATTCCAAAAGTTAAGTTTTCTTGACATATAAATGGACCAAAACTCAAACATAATTGCAAATCTACCATATTATTCTAATTATTAGAATACTTAGAGAGTCCATTGAAAAATTTCTAAATAAAATTTTTAAAGATATCTTACACTTCCTTGTGTAATTTCTCATGAATCCCAAGTAGGATGGTAACTCAACCTAGTTCAAAGTTTCATGATGACTTTGTTTGAGAGCTCTCACTTGATTCCATCCAAGGAAGCGATGGAAATCAAATAAGATTAGATTACCTTAAACGTAAATTGAGCCTTGAAGTTCAATAAATGTGTGTGTTTTAGTTCATGTTTGCACCTATAGTAATGATGCAAGTGAGAATATACTTGGATGGATAGCATCTAGTTGTTATAGTAGGCACACCCTCAAGAGAGCTATCTATATAGTTGTAAGGCGAGGAGGAGAGACATACCTCTTGTAGGTGGTGGTGATAATTCCTCTTCTTCTTCACAAGTTTCCAACATTAGATATACACTCTTTTATCTATAAAGAATACATTAAGCATGAATTTAAAAAAGCATGGAGTTGAGTGGCCTAAGCATATTTTCAATATAGTGAATAAATATTCCAATGGAGTGGAAAAGTAAGATCAAGACAAGAGAAAGAGTCAAAGGATGTAAGAAAATGAAATCACTATCTTTGAGCATCACAAAATGAAGAAGAGGGAGAGCGTGGGAACTTACAAACATTAGGAGTCAAAAATCAATAGAATAATAAGAATACCAATATGTCATAAGGAAGAGAAAAGAACACATCAAGGATAAGCTATGCAAACGATAATTTCATCAGTAGTAGCAAACGACTAGCAACCACCATTTCTGATTGACTACACTCATTTGGCGCCTCCTGTGGTATATATATGTATCTACACTCATTTGGCGCCTCCTATGCTATATTTGAAGTGAGAAAACTCTCAATCTTTTTGCTTAAGGATACTTGGCAAATCTTTACCTTTAGAGTACAGATAAAGGAGCGTAGTACCCCGAGGGAGCATAGTATCCATGGGACCCCTCATGTACATGTAAATGGGCATAGTACCCATGGGAACCCCTTCATATTGTACAAAACAGAGGTTAGACGACTTGAAGGTGATACTTAAAAAAGGATTATCCGAAGGCAATTGATTTAACTTTGCATGAAGGCAATACACTGGTTTAAGACTCACAAATGTCTTGCCATAGATAGAAGTTGAACTCTCTACCCTACCCCAAAAAGTTGAGAAAAACCCAACCAAATAGCTTACGCACACGAACAAATGAAATAAATTATGTTGATAAACATATGAACCTTTAAAAGAGAATACTCAAAATACCTTTGAAGTTGCGTACCATAGCGAGAACAAAGCGAAATAGACTTTAATCTTTAACATCTCACAAACTACATATCTACAACCACTAGGGATTTTTTCTTTTTTGAGAGTACAATGAATTGGAAAGACACACACCAGACCTCATAAGCTGGTAGAGGCACTCATCTTAAGCTGGTAGAGGCACTCATCTTGGGGAACTATGAGGCATCGAGCTCTAGATGGGACTTGAATCCTCGCCATCTGCATAGAAATATAAATCATGCCCGCTCGAGAAACCGCTAGAGATTGGAATACAAAGCAGATCCGCTAAACCAGGCCTGCTCGAGAAACCACTAGGGATTGGAATCAAATATTCGTACCAATTAGAGCAGCTTGGAAATCCATTAATTCGACGTCCTCAAGGCTCGTTGATTGAGATCGAAGAAGCTCTCGCTCTCTCTCTCTCTCTCTCTGTGTCAGGGTGTGTCAGTTAATTCAACAACCTGAAGCTCCCTCTGTATATCTCGAAGACGCTCAATTTGTCGTCCTCATGTGTGATCTTTGCGACCGCCTTAATGCGTAACTCAGCATACACACGTTTGCCTTGGACCTTCGAACCTCTTCGAAGTGACATTATTTCAGATTGCCATGCATGCCTACGAGTTATTCGGCAACGGTTGCCTCTGTGCGTCTTCGGTATTGACAGGAAACAGCTGTAAATGAGCGCGAGCCAAGCAGATGAAGAGCAGTATATTGAGGTCGCGCTCTTGCACAGCCATGGTGGATGAATGGCCAGGAAGCTGTACAGAATATTGAGTGGGTAATAACGCCCCTTCTTCGTCGGGTGCTGTTCTGTTCGAGACGCCCCGCACAAAAGAGCCGTAGGCCTGCCGTAGCTTCTTGCCCAAGAATGCAAGGGGAGACACCGCACAGCGGAGGCTACCAAGTCGAAGGCGCGGAACCTTCCTTAAACGTATGAATCTTCTTCTCGTTCCGTTCCCCAGCCGTGCCATCCTTACCCTTCGCCGCACCTTCGTTGTTGCAAACGTATTCAATCTTCTGTACGACAACGCCCCCGGATGGCGGAAGAGGGTGGAAAGAAGCGACCTTTGTTTCATTGTTTCCGTTCCGACGGCTTCCATGCTTTGCAGATCGCTCATACTTAGCTTCTGCAACCTTGCGGGTGGATGCCTCACGTGAACTTCCGTTGTTGCGACGATGCCTTTCTCAAGATGAAGCACTCATTGATCTGAGCTTTGCCTGGCATGAGCATAGGATTGTGGGCTGTTACATGGAGATACCCCTACGGAGATGCCTCCATCTGCTCTTTATGCAGCAGAATGGGAGCTCTTACAGAGAGCTGTCTCTATGCAGAATCTAAGCAAGATGGTTCATTCTCTCAAGCTCGAATAAGCTCAAGCTTGGAGACGGGAGCCCTCGATCCTGTGCGTCAATGGCGAGCTTTATCGTGCTAACTTGTAAGCTCAAACGGCTTCGACATTATAGATTCTGATTCCTCTCGTCTTTATCGAGCACGTGGGCTTGAGCTGAACGATTCTAACTCGAGACTAAACAGTCAACAGAGAATAACCAAAGTGACGCAGAGTTCTTGGTTATGAAGTTTAATTAAAATATGACCTTATTTTAACGTCAAAAAATGGCAAAAACGGGCAAAACAGCCATTAAAAAAAAAACAACTATGCTAGTGCGTTGGCCGTGCGGTAGAGAAGAGGAGAGGCAAAAGCTCTTCTTCATTGAAGAGCAGAGTTTTTTTTTTAAATGGAGATTTGGCAGAGGTCTACTCCTTCGGGCTTTAACTTTGAAATTGCAACTGTACAAGGAAGGGCATAGTACCCATGGGACCCCTCTTATCCCACAAGAACTGGGGTTCACAAGGCTGGGTTAAACAACAGTCACAACTACCGCAGAGCTAGACAAACAGTGGCACATCAACCACATGCAACATCTTTCCAAGATACACATGTCACTTACATGTTGCTAACAAGGGTCGAACGCTCACCCCGGCCTCAAGGGGCGAGAGGCCCAACCACTAGGACAGCGGCCTTGAAGAGCAGAGTTGCCGAACATGAAATCACCTTCAAGTAATTTCATATTCGGTCTTAGAGCACATGTTGTATCGAATCTAGCTTTCACGTACTCCAATGTGTGTTGTCTTCGGGTCTGTCGATTGCATCTAACCTCTGTTTTGTGGAATATTAGTATCCCATGGGTACTAAGTCCACCTTCACCTAAAGACACTAGACCGTAACTAAAAATTCCTTTGAAAAAACAAAAAAAAAAAACAAAGATAAAGAAACAGTTAAAGAATAGTGAATACTGTGATAGTTTTATAAAATAAAGTGAAAAAATTAGTCCATGTGCATTAGCTCACTTGGTTGGGGGCATGGGCTCAACCCTTGTGGGTTGTCATTAGAAACCCCGCACCACTTAGGTGGTGATGTGTTGAAACTAGTCACTTTGAAGGTCCGTTAAGCCTTTTGACTACCCAATTGAAATCAGTTATCTCATCTAACCTTAATGTCATCCCTTTCTAATGTCCACCTTTGTGAGCCTTTGGGCTCCGTATTTTAATTTAATGGTTACAAGGCGTCTAACCTCTATTTCGTAGAATTTCGAGGGTTCCATGGGTGCTATGTCAAAACTTTCATTATATTTTAACATTAATTTAAGGTAAACAACAAGAGTAGATCTCATTGATCGAACTCCCTTTCAAAAAAGTGAAAAAGTGAAAAATTACAAGAACGATATTTTATTTCACAATGTGAAAATCTTGAAAAACATGTTTTGTCATCTACTTTGAACATTGAAAGTCAAATGGTGTTTTGTTGACCAGTGTGAACCAATCAAAAGGCGGACATAACTCCGTTCACGGTCATTGAAAATTCAACAGAAGATTTGTTTTTTTTTTTTTGAAAATTCAACAGAAGATTTTATAATATTTTTGTGGCCGCTTCTCTATCCACATAGGATGGAAACACACCTACGCTTGTCCCACCCTCCTATGTGAACACTACAAGTCTCCATTTTCAAGTAGATCACTACTATCTTTCATAGGTGCACCACATGGTTGTCTTTCTTGTATAGCCTACCACTTCAACAATCAAAGGAAATTGTCATTGGGGGGCCGTAAGCTTTCTTGAAATGTTCCATGAAATGTTCTCTTGAGGATTTGAGGAATGCGGAATATTTCATAGTTATGTAGAGAAAAACCAGACAAAAAAAAGACAAAAACCTTAAAAAAGTCTTGAGAAAGTTTCAATTTTCAAGTTCACATGAAACAAAAACACGAAAACATGAGAGAGCTTGCAAGATCATTTTCAACACATGAGAATGAGGTGGTATTATGGTCAATGAAATACTTGAATTTATCTTGAGATATGAGGCTCTATTTTCTCACCCATAAGAATCCCCTTTCAAATCTTTTTATTTCTTTTAGCGAACTTTAAGACGAAAATTTGAAGAAAAATATCCTATGACAAATATCCTTAACAAAGTAATCTTATAAGCTGCAAATGCCACCTTAATACTCTTTTGGTGAGAATCTATGTCTAATTCTCAGTATATTTTGTTAGTGATGTGTTTGAGCATACATATGACTATCTAGGTAATTTTTCTAAATGAACATTTTAACAATTGCCTATATGGTTGAAACCAATGTATTTGATAGATTCACTAGTATGGTTGATAGATTCACTAGTATGGTTGAAACCAGTGTACTTGATATATTGGTTGTTGAGGATAAGCCAGATGGTACCAACTTCCCATTGTAGGTATATATGATGCACCATGTTATTGATTTCAAAGGGATTGAAAACATTGTGTAGGGTGTCGAAAAAATTCTTTTGTTGCTACAAATGTGGCTCATGTTGCAAGTTGAAGATGGTGAAGATGTTACAAGTTCTAATTCAATGGGATTTCAAAGGTGCAAAGAATGTAAATTCGACTCATATTTCTTAACTTGAAAAAAGAGATGAAAGATCAAATATTTAAAGGGGCAGTTGGTTAATGCAAATGAAAACTTGCAAACTTATTTTTTAAGTTTTTTCTTAATTTCTTTTCTATGCGTACAAAGCTTTACATATTTTCAGATAGAAGAGTTCCATTATAGATTCGTAGATTACAAATCTTACACTTCCTCTAATAAGAAAAAATGCATCAATGTTGCACCATCAAATAAGAAGGAAAAGTATCACTAAGAGGTAAAAGTATGAGAGAAAATAAAGAAGGAAAAAGGAATTTCGTAAGTTCTTCAAGGCTAATGATCATGTTATTAAGAGCTATCTTAAATTGTTTATAAAGAAGAAAAATGAAAAAGGGACTAGATTTGCAAATTTTCATTATCTCATTATAATTATATGAATATTTTGGACTTAGATGCTTGGTATTTTCATAGTGCTGCAACCAAACATATTACCTCACAAAATAGTTTCTTCACTTCACCTAATCATAACCCTAATCAAAATACTATCACATGTGCAAAAAGCTCCTCGTATCCTATTACAAGAGTTAGAAAGATATCCTTGTCACTCTAGCACAATGGTGAGAACCAGCATGAGGAGATCTACCTTGTAATTGTCAATCGGTGGAGACATGAAGGTGGTATGATGACCATGAGCAAGTGGAATGCACAAGTGCATGAGTGAGAAGCACACTAGCATGCACACACATACACACACACACACAAGGCAAGACAAAGAGAGAGAACAATGGAGTCTTCTATTGCACTACTTTCAAGATACAAAATGTAATTTTACAAGCTTAAATCCCAAAAACGCTAACCTCTATAATGAGCTCTCTATATCTTTTTATAGTTTTTAGACTAGTTTTGGACAAGTTCAGACTTAGTGTCTCGCTTAGTTAAAAATTAGGTTCCTAAGCTAATTTGAAAGCTCAAACAAGCTCTAAAAATTATGAATATTGGGACATAGTTCTTCTAACACTCCTCAAGCTCAAGGACTCCTCTTCTTGAACAAAATGGAGTTTGAACTATCGAAAAATAATATTTACAATGAGGGTCAGTGATGAAAATCACTATTTGTATGTGTAATGGGTTGCGAAAAATTAGTGACTATGCCTATTCCCTAGCTTATCGAGATTGACTACTTTGTCTTCTTGGTCCTCCTTGTTCTTCTCTTTGGCTCTCCTATCTCTGGATTTTTTGCCTCATGCTCCGTTGACAAGTTAACTTGCCTTGATCGCTAACACTCCCCCTCTCTCACACTCTGTGGTCCCTGACATGTCCTTGTTGTGGAGGGAATTCTACATAATATTGCACCATGTGAGTGCATTCATAACTCCTCAGCATGCAGGGCTTGCTCAAAAACAAAGAGGTGTAGCAAATAGTGTTGATATTTTGGTGGTGATGTGTGTGAAGACATTTAGGACCGTTAGGGCATTTTTATTTCTCTTTAGGAGGTTTTTTTTTGCGGAAAACTTCAAAATTCTCCCTAGGCAGAGCCTTTGTGAAAAGGTCTACAACGTTCTCCTTTGTGGCAACATATGCCAAATTGATATCTCTAGTTAAGAACCTCTCCTTGACATAATGATAATGCATCTCAATGTGCTTAGTGCGAACATGGAACATAGGGTTCCTTGCAACTGACAATGCTCTTTGACTTTCAATAAAGATGGTGGTGGCAAAAGACTGACCAACACCCAAATCAGCCCATTCAGAGTAAGAAAAAACATTTAAATCTGGCGGTAGTGATCCCCTTGGGAAAAAACAATCCAAGGATTCAAGTACCACTCAAGTAGCAAAAGATGTGTTTAACCACCTGCCAATGCTTGACACCTCGACAATGCATAAACGTACTCATCTGCGAGACAACAAACTGAATATTTCATCATGAACACTCAACAGTAAACCTATTGCCATAGGAATGGCAATAGTTTTGCAGTCTTCAAGGCAAAAATGCTACAATAATGTGTCAATATATTTTGTTTGACACAAAGCTATTCCACCATCAACTTGCATAAAATGAATGCCCAAATGTTGATGCAAACGCCCCAAATCTGACATCTCAAATGAGGCATGAAAACTAGCCTTAAAATCAACAATATTCTTCTCATTAGGATGAGTGAGGAGCATGTCATCAACATAGACAGCACATCATTTGCACGCTTCACATATAAGGTGCTCTCAGTTGGAATGTCCTCAAAAACATGTGCAATCAAGTAGGCATGTATCTTTTCATACCAAGCATGTGGTGCTTGCTTCAAACCAGATAATGCCTTTTTCAACCTCTACACTTTGTTTTCATGCCCTTTTTGCACAAAACCATGGGGCTAAAAAAGTAAACTTCAATGCATCTTTCTTGAGCATAACCTTTTGCAACAAGCCTAGCCTTATACATGTAAACTCTTCCATGAGGCTTATGCTTGAGCTTGTATACCCACTTAGTGCCAATGGCCTTCTTGCCAGGAGGCAAGTCACATAAAGACCATATACCATTCTTCATCTTATCTATTTTGATCCATTGATTAGGGGATCATATTCCAAACAACATAGGTGATTGTTTATTAACTTTAGCAAGCTAAAGAGGCCTTCTACACTCTCTAGCAATTGTTCTTGGCTGATAAAGACTAGAGGCAGCCATAGCATAGCAATTTGATGCAAAGAAGCACTATGAGAGCCTAAATGAGTATGATATGATACATATGCATCTAATTTGCTATCTCACAAAGTTTTCACCAACCATTTATGCATAGTTTTTATCACCTCTATATCAAACCTCTCATCAACAAGTGCATCATGTAAATCAACATCAGAAATGGGATTATATCCATCATCATGTGAAACCTATAAAGGCTAAGAAATTGCCTCATTTGGACCATCACTAGATTGCCCACCTGTAAAAAGAGGCAACAAAGTTTCATACACATCTTTGGAGCTAACTAATGTCTCCTTTATTACATGAAACTAATGCCTGAATTGCACCTTCCAAAAAAACAACATCACAGCTAACCAAAATGCATCTATTCTATGGATGATAGAGACGATAGCCTTTTCTTTCAAAATTCTACCCAACAAGAATACATTTCACTGCTATATCATCCAATTTCTTGTGTTGTTGTTCAGGCACTAACGCATATGCCACACAACCAAAGACACACAGATGAGCAACAAATGGCTTGTGACCATGCAAGGTTTCATATGGAGTGATAGACTACAATGCTTTAGTGGGACACCTGTTAAATGCATATGTTGCACACATAACAGCCTTAAGCGAGAAACTATGTGGTAAAGCCTGAATCTTGACCATACACGTTGCTATCTCCATGAGTGACATGTTCTTCCTTTCAGCAACTCCATTCTACTGAGGTGTATATGGCACTATACATTGATGTTTTATCCCACATTCATCCAAAAATGCATTAAAATTAGAAGACATATATCCCGCCCAATCAAAACGGAGGGTGCCCATTTTACATGCTGATAGATTTTTAGCCAAAACCAAAAACCGTTTGAAGCACATAAACAATTTGGACTTTGCTTTTAATGGATATACTCATGCATGCCTAGAAAAATCATGAATGAAAGTCATGAAGTAAAGGTAGTTCCCCAAAGAAGGTGTTTGCGTAGGACCATAAACATCACTATGAATAAGCTTCAATTTCTTAGTAGCTCATACTCAACCATCTTTTGAGAAGGAGGAATGTTGTATTTTGCCAAAAATACAGCCTTCACAAACATGTTTACCAGGTGCCTCTCGTTTGGCAAAAGAGGACACCATTTTTTTATTTATGTAGGCGTAGCGAACTAGTGAAATTCAGATGAAAAAATTATGCATGCCAAATCTTTGCATCTAACATAGCTTGAGAATCTTGAATTTCACATGCTCAATCATTCACATATTTTGCATAATCTATGAGCTTATACAGCCCAAGACATAAACTGTCAGAAGCAATAATGACATTGACGTTTGACAAATCATGAATTGTACATCTATCCTCAATAAATTTCACAACCAAGCCGATCTTGGCTAATGTTGAAATTGATAAAATATTTTTCTTAATCCCTTGCACAATTAAATCATCCAACAATGAAAAAGACTACCATCAATAATAGAAAAAATGATATGTATTCCCTGTAGGGGCAAGCTCAAGCGAAGTGAAAAAAATGTGTTGCGAGGTAATATGTTTAGTTGCTTGACTATCAAAGTACCAAACATCTGAGTCTATTGGAGACATACACTGATCATGAGAAGATGGGTCATAACTATAAACAGTAGTAAATTCCAATTCTTCATTCTGCACAAGGTTTGCAGACTCTAATTTAGGTGTACAGGCCTCTAAAAACCACTTTTTTCTTTGCCTCTTTTGCCATCAGTTTAAGACAACTCTTATGACATGATCATTTCCTTTAAATTATTTGCAAAACAATTTTTTCTTTTTTGTTTTCTTCTCGTCTTTGTCGTCCTAGCATAGTTTTGCTTACTACTGGATGAGCTCTATTTACCTTTGCCCTTTTGACTAGCCAACAAAGATTGATCTGCAACACACATAATGGACATGTTTTGCCTAGACTGATCTTCTTGCAAAAAAACAAAAAGTATCTCCTCAAATATTAAGGCAATTGGATTTCCTTTCATCATCAATAAAAGAATATAAGAAAAGCCTAGCCTTATACCTGTCACCTGTACCATCAGGCTTATGCTTCAGCTTGTATACCCACTTAGTACCAATGGCCTTCTTGCCAGGAGGCAAGTCACATAAAGACCAAGTACCATTCTTCATTATAGCATCATATTCAGATTGCATGGCAGCCATCCAAATTTCTGAATTTTGTGCTTCATCAAATGAAACGGGCTCATTCTTATCACAGAGATTAGATGCAGCCATAGCATAGCAATCTGATACAAAAGAGGCACTATGAGAGCCTGAACAAGTACGATGTGACAGAGGTGCATCTAATTTGCTATCACGCAAAGTCTGCAGAAGACATTTTGGCATAGTTTTTGCCTCCTCAATATCAGTTCTCTCATCAACAAGTGCATCATGTAAATCTGCATAAAAAATGGGACGATCTGCATCATCACATAAAACCTGCAAAGGCTGAGAAGTTGCCTCATTAGGACCAGCACTAGACTGTCCACCTGTAAAATGAGGCAGCAAAGTATCATACATGTCTTTGGAGCTAACAAATGTCTCCTTAGTAAAGCAATGGCTGAATAGCATCTTCCACAAAAACAACATCAAGGCTAACCAGAATGCGTTTAGTGATCTGTGGATTATACAAACGATAGCCTAACAAAAATACATTTTACTGCTTTATCATCCAATCTTCTGTGATGTTGTTCAGGCACTAATGCATATGCCAGACAACCAAAAACACGTAGATGAGCAACAGATGGCTTGCGATCATGCCAAGCCTCATATGGAGTGATAGACTGAAGTGCTTAAGTGGGACACCTGTTAAGTACATATGCTACACACATGACAACCTCAAGCAAGAAATTATGTGGTAAAGCCTAACTCTTGACCATACACCTTGCCATCTCCATGAGTCACCTCTTCTTTCGTTCAGCAAATCCATTCTGTTGAGGTGTATACAACACTGTACACTGGTGTTTTATCCCACATTCAACTAGAAATGCATGAAAATCAGAAGACATATATTCCCCCTCGATCAAAACGGAGAGTGCCCATTTTACATGCTGACATATTTTACGTCAAAACCAAAAACTGTTTGAAGCACATGAACACTTCGAACTTTGCCTTCAATGGATATACCCATGCATGCCTAGAAAAATCATCGATGAAAGTCACGAAGTAAAGATAATTTCCAAAAGAAGGTGTTTGCATAGGACCACAAACATCACTACGTACAAGCTGCAATTTTTGAGTAGCCCGAACTGAACCATCTTTTGGAAAGGAGGAACGTTGCATTTTGCCCAAAATACAACATTCACGAACTTGTCTTAGAGGTGCCTCAAGTTTGGGCAACGAGGACACCATTTTAGATTTCTGCAGGTGTAGCAAAGTAGCAAAATTCAGATGACCAAAGCGTGCATGCCAAAGCTTTGTATCTGACATAGCCTGAGAATCATGTACTGCACATGATGAATCATTTACACATGTTTCATAGTCTATGAGCTTATAAAGCCCATGACATAAAATTCCAGAAGCAATAATAACATTGCCATTTGACAAATCATGAACTCTACATCTATCATCAACAAATTTCACAACCAAGCCAATCTTGGCTAATGCAGAAATGGATAACAAATTCTTCTTGATCCCTGGCACAAATAAAGCATTTGACAAAGTGAAAGAACTACCATCAGCACTAGTCAAAATGATTTTATCAACTCCCATAACAGGATAGGAGGAGTTGTTGGCGCATGTAACAGTATTCCCTGTAGGGGCAAGCTCGAGTGAAGAGAAGAAACTACGCTATGAGGTAATATGTTTGATCGCCCCACTATCAAAATACCAAACATCTGAGTCTACTAGAGACATGCACTGCTCAGAAGATGGGTCAAAACTGCAAACAGTAGTAAACGCCCATTCTTCTTCCTGCACAAGATTAGCAGACTCTATTTTTGGTGTAGAGGCCTCTATAACAACCATTCCAGCCTCCTTCTTCTTTGCCTCTTTAGCAGCTAATTTTGGACAGTTCTTTATGATATGATCATTTCCTTTACAGTACTTGCAAAACAATTTTTGATTTTCTGATTTCTTTTCATCTTTGTCTTCCCTCTTTGATTGTACAAAATTAGCATATTTCTGCTTGCTAATTGAAGAACTCCATTTTCCTTTGCCCTTCTGACTAGCCAGGAAAGCTTGATCTGCAACATGCATAATGGACTTCTTTTGCCTAGATTGATCTTCCTACAACAGAACAGAGACTAGCTCCTCAAATGACAAGGCATTTGGATTGCCTTTCATCATCAACCAAAGAGTAGAATCAAAACTCTGATATGAATCAGGAAGACCAGTCAAAATAGTCTACAGAGCTATCTGGTATAACTTCATCAGTAGAAATCAACTGTTCCCTCAAGTCTTTGATCTTTGTTAGAAAACTATCCATAGAATCACCTTGATTCATGTGCTCACTCTCCAACTCTTTTTGGAGGTAAGCAACACGAGCCTCATTCCTAGCTTGGTACAATGTGGTAAGTGTGTCCCAAGCATCCTTAACTATTCTACAAGAGCGAATGTGAGGAATAATGGCATGTTTGACAAACCAAGCTATCAATGCATGTGCCTGAGCATCTCTACCATCTGAACAAATCTACTCTGCAGTAGGTGAAGCAAAAACCACAAAACGAACAGGAATATGACATAATATCATCATCTTCAACACCTTCTACATCAGCTTGAGTACCTATAGTTGTAACAGTTGTAGGTGTGATAGGACATTTTTCAACACCCTGCACAATGTTCCACAATCCTTTTGCAACCAATACATGTCACATCATATAAGCCCACAATGGGTAGTTGGTACCATCCAAATTATCCCCAACAACCAACACACGAAATACATCACTACTTTCAGCCATGGCTAGTGAATGAAATGTGAAGAGATGGATAGGTATGTGCTTGAAGATGAAGAGGTGTTGCAAAATCCTTGATCTACACCAGCCAAATGAACTCCAGGAATATATGGTGGGCCCTTTTAGCTTGCCAATGGATGTATTAGACACCCTATGTACCTTGGAAGATCACTCTCAAAAAGATAGATCAAAACAGATAAGTTGGAGTTAGCCCAGAGGTGAAAACTTGCTATTCTTGGTTCATACACCTGTCCAGTGTTTTACATAATTCTCTGAGCACAACAATAATTAGCTCAATTCCTCTTGGGGAAGTCTAGGCAACTTAAAGAGCTAACTTTCAAGAGTAATCTCATAAAAAATAATGAACCACACACTGAGAATGAGTTTTAACAAGTGATGATATCATCCCGATTTTCACGGGCTGCTACAGAAATAGACCAGTGAGCAGAAAAATCAACATAACTCAAAATTTAGAAATCCAATGATTATGAACATTTGTATGGTTATACTAGACAGTAAGCTAAATTCAACAAGCTTTACATCACTGAATTTGGATAAGTAACCACTGAGAAATGGCTCTGACAAGATGAGTGAAAAAGTCGGGTACCTGACAGAGAAGTGAAGATGAACAGACCCTGTTGACTTCAAATGAACATAACTAAAGATTGCAACATCCAAATGACATGAAAATTTGTGAGCATATAGTAGACTTATAGAGCTAACTTTACCAAGTTAAATCACTGAAAATGGTGCACCAAGCTCAGAGAAAACATCTCTGCAAGCTGACTGAGAAAACTGAGAGTAATGGCAGTGAGTAGTACACTTCACAAGAACATGGAAAGATGAACTCAAATAATCATGAAAATGAAAGTATATTGCTTGTACAATACAATGACTTACTGATACATATGTGTGCCTTGTAATCACACCTTGATATGGCATAAAGCTCAGCTCTTGGAGGTCTTCACATAGGTCTCTCTAACCACGATTAAAACTGCCATCTATTTATAGGTGAGTTTGGGAGGCTAACTTCTCAATCACTCTCCAATCAATTGATTTGATTCTCTACCTACCACAAATCACGAATTCGTGGCTCCTCTTTCCATTCTTGATCAAGTGGACTCAACCACTTAAGATTCTCTTACTTTTACATTAAGTAAACTCTTCAAAAGTTACAAGAGGTAGTTCACAAGTGAACTTTACATAGTCTTTTTTTTAAAGCTTCTTCTAAGACTTTGTGAGACTCAAGCCAATACTTAGGCTTGTCATAGACTTGCTCCAACAGCTCCCCCTCAAGCCAAGTATGCTTGAGGTCTTCAATCTTCCAAGGTTACCTGCAAACCAATCATAGCCTTGAATTTGCAAAGCTTTGTACCATCCAATGCTTTGGTTAGAATATCTGCACATTGTTGATGAGTGGACACATATGATATTTGAATCTCTTTGCTTAGAACCTTCTCTCGTACATAGTGATAATGAACTTCAATATGTTTAGTCCTTGCATGAAAAATAGGATTAGCAGCCAAATGAATAGAACTCATATTGTCACCAAAAATAGTTGGAGTTCCAAACTCCAATCCAAGATCTTTGAATAATGTCTTCATCCACATAGCTTCTTGTGTAGCTATGGCAAGACCTCTATATTCAGCTTTAGTAGAAGAGAGAGCAACTGTGGGTTGCTTCTTGGATGACCATGAAATAAGCTTTGAACCTGCAAAGGTAAGATAACCTGAAGTGCTCCTTCTATCTTCCTTGGAGCCAGCCCAATCTGCATCAGAAAATAGCTTCAAACCTAAATCAGATACATAAGGATAATAAAGTCCTTCATTTATGGTTCCTTTGAGATACTTGAGAATCCTTTTGGCAGCATCCATATGTGGTTTCCTTGGTGTGTGCATAAATTGACTTAGCACACACACACTGTAACATATATCTACTCTTGTCAATGTGGCATAGTTGAGACTACCCACTAGACTTTGATATGATGTGATGTCCTTTATGAGTTCACCTTCATGTGAGCTCAATTTGTGATTGACCTCCATTGGAGTACCTGCAATCTTACAATCTTGCATCTTGAATTTTGCCAACATGTCCTTAATGTACTTCCTTTGAGTGAGAAACAAACCATGATCTTTGTAGACAACTTCCAAACCTAGGAAGTAGGTAAGTGAACCCAAATCACTTATCTTGAACTCTTCTCTCATCTGATCTTTGATCTTCTTCATACCATCTGCATCATTTCCTGTCAATATAATATCATCTACATATACACATAGGTAGATGACCTCGGAATTACTCTTTTTAATCAAGAGTGAAGGATCTGCCTTGCTTGGTTGAAAGCCTTTGTCCTGCAAGAATGAAACAAGCCTGTAATTCCAAGCTCTTGGAGCTTGCTTGAGACCATACAATGCTTTGTTAAGTTTACACACATAATCAAGATAAACTTGATTCTCAAAACCAGGTGGTTGTGCCATATATACCTCTTCTGTTATCCAACCATTCAAGAATGCATTCTTTAAATCTAGTTGAAGTATCTTCCAATTCTTGGAAGAGGCAATACTAAGCAAAACCCTAATAGTAGGCATCTTTGCCACAGGAGAGAAGGTCTCCTCATAATCAATTCCCTGAGTTTGTGCAAAGCCTTTTGCTACAAGCCTTGCCTTATACCTGTTAATGGAACCATCCGAATTCTTCTTGAGTTTATAGACCCATCTTGAGCCTATTACCTTCATGGATGAAGTTTTGGGCACCAAATCCCAAGTGTTGTTTTCCTCAAGTGCTTCAATCTCTTCCTTCATTGCATGCTTCCATTCTGTTTTTGCTTTGGCCTCTTCAAATGATGATGGCTCCTCTTGGTTTATGTCCTGTGCTATGTAGATAGAATGTTTAGTTACTAATGAGGTGTCAAACCCATACCTTTCTGGTTTTTTCTTTTCCCTCATAGATCTTCTTAGGCCATGATGTGATGATTCTGCCTCATGTCCAAGATCCTGCAATTTTGCTTTACCTTTAGACTTCCATGCTTTGATCTTTTCCATGTGAGATTCTTCATCATCCTCTGAGGTGTCTTGTTCTTCAATCTTTGATTGTTCTCTACCAAGCTTTGGAAAATCTTCTTCAAGATCATATGGTAAATTGATCTTCCTGCATGAATCTTCATACCATGAATTGTTCTCATAAAAAACTACATCTCTGCTTACCAAGAATCCTTTGTTGGTAGGGTTGTATAACCTGTAGCCCTTTTGATTGTTGTCATATCCAATAAATACACACCTTTCTGCCTTTGGATCCATCTTGCCTTTAACCTGTGAAGGAACATGAGCAAAAGCAATACATCCAAAAATTTTACAATGATCTAAGCTTGGTCTTCTTCCATTCCAAGCCTCATATGGAGTCATCCCATCAAGGGATTTTGAAGGCAACCTGTTAATCAAGTAAGTGGCTGTAGATACAGCCTCAGCCCATAAGTAATTAGGTAAATGCTTTTCATTTAACATAGACCTTGCAGCTTCAACAATTGTCCTATTCCTCCTTTCTGCCACTCCATTTTGCTCAGGAGTGTACCTTGTAGTTACCTCTCTTTTGATTCCTCTTTCTTGAAGAAAAGAATCAAACTCATGGGAGAAGTATTCTCCCCCTCCATCTGACCTTAGTCTTTTTAGTGATTTACCTGTTTGATTCTCCACAAGAGCCAAATATCTTTTGAAACATGAAAAAACTTCATCTTTGTGTTTCATAAAGAATAGGATAGTCCATCTGCTGCAATCATCAATAAAGGAAACATAATACCTTGATCCAGATATTGAAGCTTCCTTGCTAGGTCCCCATACATCTGTATGAACCAACTCCAAGAGATCTCCATGCATATAACCTTTCTTCATGAATGGTAACCTGTGAGACTTTCCAAATTGACATGCACTACACTTATAAATCATATGTTGTTTTGACAAATTAGGAAGTCCAAGTACACTTTGGTCCCTGTAGATTTGCTTTAATGACCTTTCACCAATATGTGCTAACCTTTTGTGCCATACTTCCAATTCTGTGAGTGTCTGACTACCATAGTTAAAGAGAGCAATGTTTCTAGTGTCCTGTAATTCAAATGTGAACAATCTACCTGTCTTTTCACCTTTTGCAATTCTTCTGAATCCTTGACTTGGATCTTCAACAAATGCTCCTGCTTTTGTGAACCTGACTTGCAACCCTTTCTCTACTATCTGCCCAACACTTATCAAATTCTTTGTAATGGTAGGGACATAGAGTACCTTACTGAGTAGGTTGATGTTTCCATCAGGTGCTTTGACATTGCCTATTTTCTCCACAAGATGTTTTGTATCATCTCCTGTTTGTACCTCATGCTTATTCCTTGGATCTTCTAAATCTGATAGGAGTGCCACATTTCCTGCCACATGATTTGAACAACCTGAATCTATGTAGAAAACATGCTCATCAGATTTACCTTGTGGCATAGCCATGTTCATGATCAATAATGAATCCTCTTTGTTTGAGTCTTCTGTGTAGTTATTGTAGTCTCTCCTTTCTTTGTAGCCTCCTTGATAGTTTGAATGATTGTAGTTGTTGTAGTTGCCATGGTAGTTGTTGAACCTTCCTCTTGAGTATCCATAACTTCCTCTATTGTATCCTCTGCCTCTTTGATTGCTGGAATTCCTAAAGCAATTTTCAGTTGTATGATTAGTTAGTCCACAAATAGAACATGAGTTGGAGTCTTGGGATCTCCCCCTGCCTTGTCTACCTCCTCTTCCTCTACCTCTGCCATGTCTTCCTCTACCTGCATAGTTAGCTTGATATGTACCTGCTTCATCATCCACTTTCTTTGCCTTTCCTTTGTTATCTTTAGACTTGCTTTTATCCGTGTATAAAGTTGAAGATTGATTACCTTTAGAGTTTTCTCCATTTTTGATAAGCTTTGCCTCTTGAGTAAGTAGTTGTCCAATGAGTGTGTTGAAATCAGGTACATGCATGTCCATGTACAAATCCATAGCTGTGGTGAATGCTTCCCACTTGTCATCTGCCTTCAAGCCATTGATGACCTGCCTTACAATTTGCTCTTCATCTATTACCTCTCCAATGCTTCCCAATTGATCCGCTATGTCCTTGAGCTTTGTGACAAAATCAGTCACATTTTGTTTGGGAGCCTTCTTGAGAGTTGTGAAATCCAGCCATAGTTGATGCTTCCTAGCTTTGGTACTTGAAGAAAAGAAAGCTTCAAGTGCATCCCACACTTCCTGAGATGTCTTACAACTTCTAATGTGAGGCAACAAAAAGTCTGAGATAGAGTTGAGGAGATAAGACCTTGCAAGTGCATCCTTGGAGCACCATGTGCTCAATCTTTCTTGCTCTTCTTGTGTTGGTTGACTTTTGTTCCTGAAACTTGGCATAACTTCATCTCCAGCCACATAACCATATAAACTTCTACCTTGGAGATAAGATTCCATCCTTAATGACCAAGCTGAGTAATTACCTCTATCCAATTTGTCAATTGATGAAGGAAATCCATCTGCCATGTTGTCCAACCTTGCTCTGATACCACTGTGAAGAGATGGATAGGTATGTGCTTGAAGATGAAGAGGTGTTGCAAAATCCTTGATCTACACCAGCCAAATGAACTCCAGGAATATATGGTGGGCCCTTTTAGCTTGCCAATGGATGTATTAGACACCCTATGTACCTTGGAAGATCACTCTCAAAAAGATAGATCAAAACAGATAAGTTGGAGTTAGCCCAGAGGTGAAAACTTGCTATTCTTGGTTCATACACCTGTCCAGTGTTTTACATAATTCTCTGAGCACAGCAGTAATTAGCTCAATTCCTCTTGGGGAAGTCTAGGCAACTTAAAGAGCTAACTTTCAAGAGTAATATCATAAAAAATAATGAACCACACACTGAGAATGAGTTTTAACAAGTGATGACATCATCCCGATTTTCACGGGCTGCTACAGAAATAGACCAGTGAGCAGAAAAATCAACATAACTCAAAATGTAGAAATTCAATGATTATGAAAATTTGTATGGTTATACTAGACAGTAAGCTAAATCCAACAAGCGTTAAATCACTGAATTTGGATAAGCAACCACTGAGAAATGGCTCTGACAAGATGAGTGAAAAAGTCAGGTACCTGACAAAGAAGTGAAGATGAACAGACCCTGTTGACTTCAAATGAACATAACTGAAGATTGCAACATTCAAATGACATGAAAATTTGTGAGCATATAGTAGACTTATAGAGCTAACTTTACCAAGTTAAATCACTGAAAATGATGCACCAAGCTCAGAGAAAACATCTCTGCAAGCTGACTGAGAAAACTGAGAGTAATGGCAGTGAGTAGTACACTTCACAAGAACATGGAAAGATGAACTCAAATAATCATGAAAATGAAAGTATATTGCTTGTACAATACAATGACTTATTGATACATATGTGTGCCTTGTAATCACACCTTGATATGGCATAAAGCTCAGCTCTTGGAGGTCTTCACATAGGTCTCTCTAACCACGATTAAAACTGCCATCTATTTATAGTTGAGTTTGGGAGGCTAACTTCTCAATCACTCTCCAATCAATCAATGATTGATTTGATTCTCTACCTACCACAAATCACGAATTTGTGGCTCCTCTTTCCATTCTTGATCAAGTGTACTCAACCACTTAAGATTCTCTTACTTTTACATTAAGTAAACTCTTCAAAAGTTACAAGAGGTAGTTCACAAGTGAACTTTACATAGTCTTTTTTTTAAAGCTTCTTCTAAGACTTTGTGAGACTCAAGCCAATACTTAGGCTTGTCATAGACTTGCTCCAACATGAAATACCTTAATGCAAAAAATTGACTGTATTTCAAAAAGTTGAACATAACTGCCCAGATGAATTCTGCTAAACCTGTAGTAGACTTCGAGATGCTTAAAATGGCGAACCGAAACTGGTATATACCTTTGGCACAAAAAGATGAAATAGCTTGCAGAAGCGCCATGATAGTGCATTCAGAGGCCAAAACGAGCTCAGATCGCCATTTCAACACCACAAAGCGAAGCCGTTTTGATATCTGAAACACCCTGAGTATGCTCACCAAAATTTATGCGATTCTGAGACTACAACCGGAGGAGTGTTGGTGATGCTGTAGATGAAGCAGCGACCTGCTCTGATACCAATTGTTGGAGTTAGACATCTGCGGAAGCACACGAACAGCACAAGGAAGAAGAAGAAGCTTGGAGCACAATACACAATACTGAATGTATTACCACTAGAATGTACAAAGATAAGTATCCCATTAGGGAAATAGGTGTATATACAACTCGGGGGAAAAAAACCTCCTAAAGAGGGAAAAAAGTGCCCCAACGGTCCTAGTGTGTTCACACACATCACTACCTAAATATATCAACATATTTTTGGCACAAAAAGAAAAAATTTCTTGCATAGGTGTTGCAATAATGGATTCGAAGGCCAAAACAAGGCCATATTGCAATTTCGACACCACACAACAAAGCTATTTTGAACTCCTAATCGTCTTAAGTATGCCCATTTGTGTGATTATGAGACTATGATTGGAGGGGTGTCAACGATGCCCTAGATGAAGTGGCAACCTACTTTGATACCAATTGTTTGAGTTTGAGGTCTGCAAAAGCACGTGAACAACACAAGGAAGAAGAAGAAGCTTGGAGCACAACACACAATATTGAATGTGTTACCAAGAGAATGTACAAAAATAAGTGACCCATTAGGGTTATAGGTGTATATACAAGTCGGGGGAAAGAAAACCTCCTAAAGAGGGAAAAAAGTGGCCCAACAGTCCTAGAGTGTTCATACACATCACTACCAAAAAATATCAACAATTTCTTGCTAGCTCACTCATTCTTGGACATTGGGTTTTTCCTTATGTATTTTTCTTTATATATTGCACTAGTTGTATTGTTGTATTAGGTCATTCTTGTATATTCCTTTTATGTTGTAGTAGTAGTAGTAGTAGTAGTAGTAGTAGTAGTAGTAGTAGTAGTAGTAGTAGTAGTAGTAGTAGTAGTAGTAGTAGTAGTAGTAGTAGTAGTAGTAGTAGTAGTAGTAGTAGTAGTAGAAGAAGAAGAAGAAGAAGAAGAAGAAGAAGAACAAGAACAAGAACAAGAAGAAGAAGAAGATCATTCAGCTTCCTTGCCTCAATCTCTGTGTGTGCTCCTCTTTGAGTGTGAGAGTGTGTGAGTGAGCTCTCTTCTTTATCTCCTTTCTCGTGACATGGTATCCGAGCCGGTGTGGCTGAAGAGAGCTCGTGGAGAATGGCGACATTGAAGAGTATGTGAGAAGTAGTGGAGAAAGCAGGATTCACAAATGAACTTGGATTGCTACAAAAAATGGTGTGAAGGTAGCAGCCGTCAAAATATTTTCATGTGTTATCCCTTTAGGGTCACTTGTTTTTCTCAGATTTCTATTTCGAAGCCATCTTGACCTCTGTTTCGAGCCTACAAGGTGGGGCCCACAAAAAAAATAAGGTCAACTTGCAAAATTGTAACTTATGTCTACTTGAGAACACTCAAGTATTTTAGATCCAGAATTTCAAGCGATTCTGTGTACTATTGATACACAAAACTGTGTTTTTGTGAGATCAAATTATCACGTCACAATGTGACAATATTCAAGCAAAGGTATTGCTTCTAGTGTTTTTGTAGTGTTGTTAATTGCTGTAGAAATGGCAAGTGTGCATGGAATGAGTCAGCTTATGAGCCATAAGCTGGAGAAGAACAACTTCCATGCTTGGAGATTCAGAATGACAAATTTCATGGTGGGAAAAGACTACTAGAAGTACACCGAAGGAGAGAAGGAAAACACTCTGCAATTACCAGAGAGGAATCAGACTATGGACCAATTAAGAGCATATGAAGAATGGAAACAAGGAGCATCAAAGGTATGTTGGATAATAAATGTGTAGAACGAAAGCAAATGAACCCTCCTAGGATCTTGATTTTTTCAGACATAGGCTCTGTGTTTTTTGTTTTCTATGAGTACATCCAGAGAATGAAAATGAAAATTTAGAGGCTAAAACTAGACAGAACAAAAGCAAATGAACCCTCCTAGGATCTTCAGTTTTTTTAGACATAGGCTCTGTGTTTTCTGATTTTCTATGAGTACATGGAGAGAATGAAAATGAAAATTTAGAGGCCAAAACTAGACTTAGGAAGCTTTCCAATGAGAGTAAAATCATTCCATTTGGACACTAGATAGTGCATCAATCAGCTACAATAAAATAGATAACTTTATCTCTTCACATTCTATTAGCTAACTATAGAGACACTATTCTAGACATTTCTTTGAACGTGTGCAGGCACTAAACCCAAGACTTATACCACCTAAACTAGAACTTATGAGCTTTCCAACAAAACAAAATCACTAGAAATGGATTCAGAATGAAGGAGAAACAACAATTACAAGATCAAGGGGTCAATGACAATCATCTAGAGAGTGTGACAATCATCTAGAGAGATAGAGTATGTGAAAGTGAAATCTCTACAAAATATGCAAATAATAGCTAGTAGAGGGTATGCTTAAGCAAGAGGGCAGCTTGGGCACGTATTTCCACGACTCTAAGTCATAATAAAACTCATTAGAGGTTTTAAATATCACATACTAACCTCTTTAACTATTGATATATTTAGCTAGTGATGTGTGTGAACACACTAGGACTAAGAGGGCACTTTTTTCCCTCTTTAGGAGGTTTTTTTCACCCAGCTTGTATATATGCCTATAGCCCTAACGTGTTAGTTATCTTTGTACATTCTAGTGGTAATACATACTGTATTGTGTGTTGTGCTCCAAGCTTCTTCTTCCTCCTTGTGTTGTTTGCGTGCTTCCAAAGACATCGAACTCCAACAATTGGTATCAGCAGAGGTCACCGCTTCATCTAGGGCGTCGTCGACACCCCTCCAATCATAGTCTTTGAATCGCACGAAATTTGGTGAGCATGCTCAAGGTGATTAGGAGATCAAAATAGCCTTGTTGTGTGGTGCTAAAATCACAATCTGAGCTTGTTTCGGCCTATGAATGCACTATCACAATGCTTGTGTAGGATATCTTGTCTTTTTGTGCCAAAGATATATATTGGTTTTGGTTCGCGATTATAAGCATCTCCAACTTTGCTACAGGTTTAGCAGAACTCATCATAGTAGTTATGTTCAACGTTTTCAGATACAATCATTTTCTGCATCAGGGTATTTTAGTCAGTGGCCATGGCTAAAAGCAGTGATGTATTCCATATGTTGGCCGTTGAGGATAAGTTGGATGGTATAAACTACCCATTGTGGGCTTATATGATGTGACATGTATTGGTTGCAAAAGGACTATGGATCCTTGTGCAGGGTGCTAAAAAACGTCCTATTGCACCTACAAATATAGGTATTGAAGATGATGCAGATGGCGTTGAAGATGTTGATATTCTTCAGATTCCTATTTGTGCTGCAGTTTTTGTTGCACCTACCATAGAGAAAATTTGTTGGAATGGCAAAGATGCTCAGACACATGCATTGATAGCCTTGTCTATCAAACATGCATTATTCCTCACATTCACTCTTTTAGAACAATTAAGGATGCTTGGGATATACTTACCACATTGTACCACGCTAGGAATGAGGCTCATGTTGCTTACGTCAAAAAACAGTTAGAGAGTGAGCATATGAATGAAGGTGATTTTATGGATAGTTTTCTAACAAAGATCAAAGACTTGAAGGAGCTGTTGATTTTTGCTTACGAAGTTATACCAAATAGCTCACTTGTGTAGACTATTTTGAATGGTCTTCTTGATTCATCTCAGAGTTTTGTTTCTACTCTTCGTTTGATGATGAAAGGCAATCCAAATTCCTTGTCATTTGAGGAGTTAGTCTCTCTTCTATTGCAAGAAGATCAGCCCAAGTAGAATAAGTCCATTATGTGTGTTGCAGATCAAGCTTTCTTGGATAGTCAAAAGGGCAAAGGTAAATGGAGCTCATCTACTAGTAAGCAGAAATCCGCAAATGCTGCACATTCGAAGAAGGAAGAAAAAGATGAGAAGAAATAAAAAAAGCACAAATTCTTTTGTAAGTACTGTAAAGGAAATGATCATGTCATAAAGAACTATCCAAAATTAGTTGCAAAAGAGGCAAAGAAAAAAGAGGCTAGAATGATTTTTATAGAGGCCTCTACACCGAAAATAGAGTCTACTAATCTTGTGCAGAATGAAGAATGGGCATTTACTATTGTTTGCAGTTTTGACCCATCTTCTCCTGAACAGTGAATGTCTGCAGTAGACTCAGATGTTTGATACTTTGATAGTGTGGCAACCAAACATATTACCTTGCAGTGCAGTTTCTTCACTTCACTCGAACTTGCCCCTACAAGGAATACTGTCACATGCACTAACAACTCCTTTTATCCTATCATGGGAGTTGGTAAGATCATTCTGACTATTGTTGATGGTAGTTCTTTGATTTTGTTGGATACTTTATTTGTGCCAAGGATCAAGAAAAATATGTTATCGATTTTTGCATTAGCCAAGATTGGCTTGGTTGTGAAATTTGTTGATGACAGATGTATATTTCATCATCTGTCAAATGGCGACATGATTATTGCTTCTGGCATTTTTGTCATGGGCTATATAAGCTCATAGAATATGAAAAATCTATGAATGATTCAACATGTGCAGTACATGATTCTCAAGCTATGTCAGATGCAAAGCTTTGGCATGCACGCTTTGGTCATCTGAATTTTGCTAGTTTGCTACACATGCAAAAATATGAAATGGTGTCCTCTTTGCCCAAACTTGAGGCACCCAGAAAACATGTATGTGAAGGCTATATTTTGGGCAAAATGAAGCATTCATCCTTTCCAAAAGATTGTTCAGTTCGAGCTACTCAAAAATCACAGCTTGCTCACAGTGATGTATGTGGTCCCATGCAGACACCCTCTTTTGGAAACAATCTTTACTTCGTGACTTTCATTGATGATTTTTCCAGGCATGCATGGATATATCCATTGAAAGCAAAGTCTGAAGTGTTCACGTGCTTCAAACAATTTTTGGTTTCGGTTGAAAATCTATCAGCATGTAAAATGGGCGCCTTCCATTCTAATCGAGAGGAGGAATATATGTCTTCTGACTTTAATGCATTTCTTGCTGAATGTGGGATAAAACATCAGTGTACAGTGCCATATACACCTCAACAGAATGGAGTTATTGAACAGAAGAACATGTCACTCATGGAGATGGTGAGGTGTATGGTCAAGAGTCAGGCTTTACCACACAGTTTCTGGCTTGAGGTTGTCATGTGTGCAACATATGTACTTAACAGGTGTCCCACTAAAGCAATGCAATCTATCACTCCATATGAGACTTGGCATGGTCGCAAGCCATCTGTTGCTCATCTACGTGTTTTTGGTTGTCTTGCATATGCATTCTTGCTTGAACAACATCACATGAAATTGGATGATAAAGCAAGTACTAGTTTTTTGAACTAGCCTAGTTTCTCGAATCACACCATCCCGGTAGTATATAAAAGCTTCCCTTTCTCTTTTAGTAGTAGGTAAAATTTGTGTCAAAATATCCGCTAAAATTGTGAAAGTTTTATCAATAAAATTATCATTTCTTTGCGATCTAGGCATAGTCAAAATTAACTCCTTGTTTTCATATCATTATTTCACTTATTAATAATTTTGTTGGGTACAATTTTGAAAGCAAAGGTTATCATCTGTATCATCCATAGAATAAATGCATTTTGGTTAGCCGTGATGTTGTTTTTGTGGAAGATGCTATTCAGCCTTTACTTTCATGTACAAAGGAGACATATGTTAGCTCCAAAGACATGTATGATACTTTGCTACCTCTTTTTCCATGTGGACAGTCTAGTGCTAGTTCTATTGAGGTGACTTCTCAGCCTTTACAGGTTTTGTGTGATGATGCAGATCATTCCATTTATGATGCAGATTTGTATGATGCACTTGTTGATGGTTGAGCTGATATTGAGGAGGCAAAAACTATGACAAAATGGCTAGTGCAGACTTTGTGTGATAGCAAATTTGATGCACCTCTATCATACCATACTCGTTCAATCTCTCATAGTGCCTCTTTTGCATCCAATTGCTATGCAATGGCTGCCTCTAGTCTCTGTGATGAGACTGAGCCTGTTTCATTCGATGAAGCACAAAATTCTAAACATTGGATGGCTACAATGCAATCTGAATATGAATCTGAATATGCAATGCTAGGCTTGTTGCAAAGAGTTATGTGTAGGAAAGAGGCATTGATTTTGATGAAACCTTTGCACCTGCTTGCCAAATGACTATTGTTCGTAGAATCTTTGCACTTGCACCTCATCATGGTTGGAATGTACATTAGTTGGACATTAGACAACATTTTTGAATGGTGACCTGCATGAAGAAGTGCATGTTTTTTAGCCCCCTGGCTTTGTGTAGAAAGGGCATGAAAACCAAGTGTGCAGGTTAAAGAAGGCATTATATGGTTTAAAGCAAGCACCACGTGCTTGGTATGAAAAGGTACATGCCTATCTCATTGCACATGGTTTTGAGAACAGTCCAACTGAAAGCACCTTACATGTTAAGCATGTTAATGATGTGCTTTTGATCATTATTGTGTACGTTGATGACATGCTACTCACTGGTCCTCATGAGAAGCATATTGTTGATTTCAAGGCTGATTTGCATGCCTCATTTGAGATGTCTGATTTGGGGCATTTGCATCATTATTTGGGCATTCAGTTTATGCAAGTTGATGGCAGAATAACTTTGTGTCAAACGAAATATATTGACACATTATTGTAGCATTTTGGCCTTGAAGACTGTAAACCTATTACCACTCCTATGGAGACATGTTTACAATTGAATCTTCATGATGCTAGAGATGCATTTGATGTTGTTCTCTATCAGCATGCCGTTGGATGCTTGATTTACTTATGCATTACTCGGCGAGATATTCAGTTTTCTATCTCACAGATGAGCAGGTTTATGCATTACCCATGTGTTAAGCATTGGTAGGTGATTAAGTGCATCTTTTGCTACTTGAGTGGTACCCGGCTACTTGGCTTGTTTTATCCCAAGAGGGGATCACTATCGCCAGATTTTCATGGTTTTTTTGACTCTAACTGGGCTGGTTTCTATGACACTCGTGTATCCACTAGTGGTTTTTGCTTCATGCTTGGAAGCTCATGCATATCTTGGTTGAGCAAGAAGTAGCCTACTGTGGCCACTTCCAGTTATGAGGCTAAGTATAAAGTAGTTTTCACAATGACTTTTGAGTGTATGTGGCTCAGACGTCTTATGGTTGATTTGGGTGTTGGTCAATCTTATGCCACCACCATCTTCACTCACAGTCAGAGCGCATTGACAATTGCAAGGAACCATGTGTTCCATGCTCGCACTAAGCACATTGAGGTGCATTATCATTATGTTAGGGAGAGGTTGTCTGCTAGAGGGATCAACTTGGCATATGTGCCCACGTAGGAGAACATTGTAGACCTTTTCATGAAGGCTCTTCCTAGGGAGAAGTTTGAAGTTTTCTACAAATCTTTCAGCTAACTTCCTTTTGTGGATTGATTCCACATAGCTTGGCACTTCCTTATACATGAGTGCCAGCTCCTTGTTCACCACATCACTTCCAGGGGGATTTGTTGATATATTTAGGTAGTGATGTGTGTGAACACACTAGGATTGCTGAGACACTTTTTTGCCTCTTTAGGAGGTTTTCCCCCGCAGCTTGTATATACGCCTATAGCCCTAATGGGTTACTTACCTTTGTACATTCTAGTGGTAATACATATTGTATTGTGTGTTGTGCTCGAAGCTTCTTCTTCTTCCTTGTGCTATTCATGTGCTTTCGCAGATGTCTAACTCCAACATTAACCAATCAAAAGCATATACATGTCAAAAAGTGAGGTGCAATCTATTGGGAAAGATGGATGGACACTCCAAGTGATGAGTAGGTACTGCCAAATCCTGCTTAGTACCAGCCCCTTCTAGGTTCAGAGTTGATATGTGGGCCCTCTTAGCTTTCCAAAGGCACCATACAAGTGCCTATGTACTTTGGAAATGATGTATGAAAAGATTGAATCAAAACAGACTACTTCTAAATAGAAGACTCAATGACCTTCTATTTTGGACCATACACCTGCTTCTTGTAATGCTCAGTGCTAACAGTACAATAGGATTTGGAAAACTTCCTTTTAGAGGTATCTAATTAACTTATTAAGCTAATAATTCCAAGTGAAATCACTTGAAATGATCCACTATACATAGAACAATCAATTTAACAAATTAATCATTACCCCTGATTTTTTAGGACCTCTATAGAGTTTGACTAGTGAGTGCTTCGACGTGCTTTTCTCTAGATTGGCTGAATGGATTTGCTTCAGACGTTGTCAGAATGTAGATAACTTGAAGCTGATTCCAACAAGCTATAGATCATGAAATTTTGTTGAGAATTGAGTGAGATATGAGCAGTACAAGTTGACAATTACGAATGACTATAACAGAGATATCATAAATAAACAATGTAGATATAATGTATTAATGAACAATGTTGTACAAGATCATAGGCTTGATAATCATAGAATTATGATGGATAATAGTGTAGGCTACAATGTAGGCCTTTCACACATACAAAATGGCAATGAAGAGCTCGGATAATGAAAACTACACCGATGACTTTTCCAAGTGACTTTATATAAGTGTTGTATTCAAATTTGAATTTGAATTCAAGTTTTGGCTCTCTCTAAAAGCGATCCTTAGTTCTAGGAGATATTCCCTCAATGTAGTAGTTACTTTGCTAACTAAGAAGTCCACGACTTTTGGGTAGGGTGATTACAAATATTCTTAAGTCAAAAAAGAAATGACTTTTACAAAAGTAAAAGATAAATTTCCACTAGCAATGGTTTCCATGGAACTTCATATCTTTATGAACCTCAAGCCAAATGTGTAGGCTTGGAATTTGCACCAACAACTCCCCCTCAAGCCAAACATTTTGGCTTAGTCTTGATTTTTAATCTTCATGAATATCCTGCAATCCAATCATTGATTTAACCCTGCAAAGTTTTGTACCATCTAATGCTTTAGTCAACAAATCTGCACATTGCATATTAGTTGATACATATGCCAACTGAATATCCTTGCTCAATAGCTTCTCTCTCACATAGTGATAGTGGACCTCTATATGCTTGGTCCTAGCATGATAAATAGGATTAGCTGCAAGGTGTAATGAACTTGTATTATCCCCAAAAATCATTGGAGATGTAGTGTCTAAACCCAATTCTATATACAACAATCTGATCCATATGGCCTCTTGAGTAGCATTGGCCGATCCTCTATACTCTACCTCTGTAGAAGATAAAGCAACAGTAGGTTGCTTCTTTGATGACCATGATATTGGTTTATCACCTGCAAAGGATAAGTATCCTGAGGTACTCCTCCTATCATCTTTGCATCCTGCCCAATCTGCATTTGAATAGATCTTAATGTCCAAGTCTGATGTATAAGGGAAATACAAACCATGATGTCGAGTACCCTTAAGGTACTTCAAGATTCTTTTTGCAGCCTCCAAGAGGGGTGCCCTAGGCTTGTGCATAAACTGACTTAGTACACTTACTCCATAAGCAATGTCTATCCTTGTCAAGGTAGCATAGTTCAAGCTTCCCACTATGCTTTGGTAACCTAGAATGTTCTCAAGTACATCACCTTCATGAGCACTTAGATTTAGGTTTACCTCCATTGGAGTACTTGCAACTTTGGCATCCTGCAAATGAAATTTCTTCAACATATCCTGTATATACTTCCTCTGAGTAATGTAGATTCCAGAGTTAGTATAGACTAACTCAAGCCTAGGAAAATATTTTAGTGATCCAAGGTTACTAATTTTGAACTCCTTCAACATATGATTCTTGATCTGTTTGATGCCATTAGCATCATTACCTGTAAGTATGATATCATCAACATATACACATAGGTATATTACCTCTGAATTACTTCTCTTGATGAATAGAGAAGTATCTGATTTACTCATCACAAAACCTTGATCTTGAAGGTATGTAGTCAACCTATGGTTCCATGCCCTAGGTGCCTGTTTCAATCCATAAAGAGCTTTATTCAATTTGCATACATATGTTGCCTTGTTTGGGTCCTCATAGCTAGGAGGTTGAAACATGTACACCTCCTATGAAATCGAGCCATTTAGAAATGCATTTTTTACATCCAACTGATACGTGTTCCAATTCTTTGATGCAGCCACACTTACCAATACCCTGATGGTTGGCATTTTGGCCACAGGTGAGAAGGTTTCTTCATAATAAATGCCTTGGTTTTGTGCAAAACCCTTAGCCACAAGTCTAGCTTTGTACCTGCTTATTGACCCATCAGAATTTCTTTTTATCTTATAGATCCATCTAGAACCAATTACCTTCATAGACTCCTTCTTTGGTACTAGTTCCCAAGTATCACTCTCCTTGAGTGCTTCAATCTCCTCATCCATAGCTTCCTTCCATTCTGCCTTAGTCTTAGCTTCTTCATATGATGTTGGTTCTTCAATTGATAAATCCTTTGCAAGATAAACAGAGTGCTTAGTCACTAGGGAAGTGTCATACCCATATCTAATTGGCTTCTTGCTCTCCCTTTGTGATCACCTAATTGCTTGGTTGGATGATTCAGGTATATCTTCCTATTTCTTCATCTTGAGTTTGCCATTGGACTTCCATGCTTTGAACTCTTCAAGGTTGATAATGTCCTCATCATCTGAATTGATGTCTCCATTCTGAGTAGGCTCCTCCTTAGTAAGGCTTGGAAACTCCTCTTCCAATTCATAAGGTAGTTTTACTTTCCTACATTCACTATCAAACCAAGAGTCATTTTCATCAAAGACAACATCTCTACTGACCATGAATCCCTTGTTTGAAGGATTGTAGAACCTATATCTTTTCTGATTTAGATAATACCCTATGAAGATACACTTCTCTGCCTTAGGGTCTAGCTTACCTCTTATCTGAGAAGAGATATGCACATATGCTACACATCCAAAGATCCTACAATGATCAAGTGAAGATCTTCTACCATACCATGCTTCATATGGGGTCATCCCATCAAGTGATTTGGATGGCAATCTGTTTACAAGATAAGTGGCAGTAGATACACTCTCTGCCCACAAGTAGTTACATAATTTTTTCTCATTTAACATTGATCTAGCTGTCTCAACAATTAATCTATTTCTCCCTTTTGCTACCCCATTTTGCTCAGGGGTATACCTTGTGGTAATTTCTCTCTTGATTCCTCTATCCTGCAAGAATGCATCAAAATCATTTGAGAAGTACCCACCTCCTCCATCTGACCTTAATCTTTTTAGGTTTCTCCTTGTTTGATTCTCAACAAGTGTAAGATACTTTTTAAAACAACTGAATACTTCATCTTTGTGCTTCATAAAGTACAATACAATCCACCTACTGTAATCATCAATGAAAGATACATAATACCTTGATCCAGAGATTGAGGGATCGTTGCTTGGTCCCCATACATCTGTATGAACAAGTTCTAGGTAATCCTCATGCATGTAGCCTTTCCTTGAGAAGGGTAACCTGTGAGACTTTCCAAACTGACAAGCACCACATTTATAAATCATGTGTTGCTTGGATACATTAGGTATCCCAACCACACATTGATCTCTGCATATTTGTTTCAAGGTTCTTTCACCTACATGCCCTAATCTTTTATGCCAAATTTCAAGCTGTCTTTATAACTATAAATTGCAATGTTCCTTGTATCCTCAAGTTCAAAAGTGAATAACCTACCTCTCTTTTCTCCTTTGGAAATTCTCTTGAACCCATGCTTGGGATCCTGCACAAATGCTCCATATTGGTTGAATCTAACCTGCAAACCTTTTTTCCACAATGTGTCCAACACTCATTAAATTCTTGGTAATAGTTGGTACATATAGAACCCTACTCAATAGATTCTTGTTCCCATTAGAGGCCTTAACATTTCCACTTTAATCACTGAGTGCTTGGTTTCATCACCTGTTTGTACCTGATGCTTACCCTTTGGTTCCTCAAGGTCAGAGAGGAGCTGCATTGCTTGCCACATGGTTTGAGCATCTTGAGTCAATGTAGAAGAGACGGTCATCATTTATACCTGGTTTTGAATTCATGTTCATAATCAGAAGAGAGTCTTCTTGCTCCTCTGTGTAGTTGTTGTAATCTTTCCTGGATTTGTATCCTCCTTGGTAGTTGCTATTGTAGTTGTTGTTGTAGTTGTTGTTGTATCCTTGCATGGTGAGGAGTTATAAGGTCTCCCCCTACCTTGCTTACCTCCTCTGCCCCTTCCTTTTGATGATCTACCTCTCCCTGCATAGTTGGCTTGGGAGGTAGTTCCGTCATCTTCTACCTTCTTGTTCTTGCCTTTCTCTTTAGACTTATTCTTATCAGTGTATAGGGCAGAAGAGCTATTACCTCTTGATGAATCTCCATTCTTGTTGAGCTTGGCTTCATGGGTGAATAGTTGCCCCATGAGTGTGGTAAGGTCTGGAATCTGCATGTCCATGTACAAGTCCATGGCAGAGCTCACCCATTTGTCATCAACTTTAATACCATTGATTACTTGCCTTACAATCTGCTCCTCTTCAATTTCTTCTCCTATGCTTGCCAACTGATCTGCTACATCTTTAACTTTGGTCACTGCAAGAGAATGGAGATTACGACCACCACATGCTTGAGAGATGACTCTCCTCCCAACCAAATGCCTCTATATATAGCTCTCTCCAGGGGACTGCCTTCTTGGGCAGGTGGATACTAACCATCCAAGTGTCAGCCATGTAACTACATGTGCGCCAAGTGTCCAGTGGATGCTTCTAGAAGGTTCTAGAGCTCTTTGGGCAAAATACTCTTCCCATGTACCTCATGGGAATTGAACCCAAGACCTCGTCCTTCACACCCTTGAGTCTTAACCATTAGGCTAAGTGGATTACTTGGTTACAAGAGTAAATGACCTACCAGTAAGTCTAGACTCGAGATCTTTGGCCACACAAACGAATGACCAAACGGAATCCGATTTCAGATCTGTCTAAACCAATCGGATCCCTAGATCACCAACTTACTTTATTACATTCTTCCCCCCTTGGAAAAGATTTTCGTCCTCGAAAATAGAGCTATATACATACTGTAGGCAACCCCCGAGCCTCATGTTCTAAAACTGGAAGAACATGGTCATGTTCTAGAACTGGAAGAACATGTCTCATCTCTGTGGTGGCATCCTTGCCCAAATGATTCAAAACACTATCTGGTTTTGTACTTTGATGAACGGGACAAAGTACAAACTATTGAAGAATAATGAGGGTGGATCTAATGACATCCCTGGCTAATTCACAGTTTCTGGATGTGCGATCTAGGCACAAACATGTGAACTAGGTGGATTCAAATTACTAGTCCATTTCTAGGCATAACTGGTGCATGGGCTTAGTAATGAAGGTGGGATTCTTATCCCTCGCAAGACTTTGAGAATTCTTGATTCACTTGAATTTGTTTTGGAGAACTTGAAGTTTGGTTGTCCCATACATCTAACTTTAGATGTCTGTACAATGGTTTACTTTTATCTAACAGTTACTTGATTTTTTCACCCGACTAGAGGACTACTTTGTCCCAATGAGTTGAAAAAATCCTATGTAAACTGTAGGAGAAAGTTTACCATTTCGGTGGAATCAACCATACTAACTTCACCAATTCAAATTCAAAATGAAAATTGTCCAACTTAGGACACTTTTCTCAAAGATTTTTAACTGAAAGTTCTTGGGAATTGTCAATCTGATGAGCAATTCCTAACTTCCCTATTCTAGAGTATACTGGACTCCAGGAAATCATTTATGCTATAACTTGAAGCAAACTCAAATGAATAAGTCCACTTAGACTTATCATCTTTTGAAGATTGAAAAGGTTCTTGTACATAACATCTATCTAGGATGTTCAAGTTAGTTATTTTATTCTAACTGGCTAACCCTGGTCTTTTGCAAAAGGAATTAGATACCATATCTGAGCCAATTCCAAAAGATTTGGAAAGCGGAAAGAAATAACTAAGACTCTGTACAACCAATTCAAACTTCGAATATACATAAACTTGTTATGAGTCAAAGACTAGATGACTCAGGACTTCAACTTTTCAAAGATCTATTTCAACAGGGATTTGAAGCATTTTCTTTATCTTTGAGAGAAATAAGCTGGATTATCAAAAAGATTCAAAGAAAATCAAAAACATCATTCAACCACAAGATACTAGTGTGGTAACCAACATCAGTGTGTCGACCCACTGAGGTTCTATCGATGAGTTTAGTTTTCAAATAATGCTTCACTTAAGACTAAGTTCATGTCACATTCAGTCTTTTCGACTCCTAGTCGTGAATGCAATTCTTGTGCATTTCTTTGAGTCTAAAAGAGTGAATTTATCAAGTTACACTAGGAACTTGATACTTGACTTAGTCAATTGAATCTTTAGTTGAAAAGATCAACTCAAAGTCAAAGTCCAACTTCTTTCAGAAATTTATCAAATATTTCTGATCAATAACACTTAAGCTTGAAGTGTTCTAAGAAGATCTTGGAAGTTCCTTACTTCATATCTTCAATTTCCTTGATCTTGAAGTCATCTTGAAGTATCGTAAGATACTACTTTCATCCTTTACGAATTAAACTTTTCTTGAAGTCTTAATTCCCTTGAGGATGAAACCTAACTTCAAAATCCAAACTAGGACTAAAAGATAATTATCATCCCATGGTCCGATGTCCCATACCATCTTTCCTATATCAATCTGAGTATAAAATCTGGTGTCCCATACCACCCTATTTTATATTCACATTAATGTGTGGGTGATTCTTATCCTAAAGTCTAAACATCTCTTGATAGAGTACCTTATCTCTTCAATTCTTTTACGAGAATTTAGAAGTTCCAGGTATTACCTCTAACTAGATTTTCTAAGTTTTGATTCCTTCACATGATCGTCTCACAATCATGTGCTTTACCTTGGGAACTTGAAAACCTCTTAACAGAATATCAATTCTTCTTTACTAGGGTTTTCAAATGAAAACCAATCAGAATTCCAAGTACTTGAATTTTCTTGAATTCAAGTTCAATTGGTTTACCCTTGACCAATTTTGTAGCGACAAGAGCTTTTGACTTCTTGTCTTTAGATTCCTTTCTTTACTAATGCTTTAGGTACCTACCCCGGGGACTTTATTTAGGAATCTCTTTACTGCTTAAGTCTTAAGCATCCGCTCATGCTTTCTGGATTTGTACCAAAATCCCTTTAAGGATAGGTAAACACTTATGTTTTACCTTCCACAGACTTAATTACCATTTTCACGGTTGCAGACTACATTCTTGGAATTTCTTTACTCTGTTCAGACTTACTCTTTTTCACAGTTTTCCATCGAATAAATGGAACCTGAGTGAATAATTCCCAAAAGGAATTTTATTGCCAATACTTGGGCAATCTACAAAGTAGTTCTAATCGCACATTACTTGGACAATCATGGCCAAGATTGATCAAGTCTGGTTGATCTTGCGATAAAAATAAAGACTTATAGTCTTTATCTTTAAGATCTCTTAAACTATCTTTAAGCTTCTTTGCTTACCTGCAGGATTTTTAGAGATCTTTCTCAAGTCCAAGCATACACTTATGCCTCTCAGATTCCAAAGCTAAGAATCTTTGATATACCTTTAGGTTATATCACAAATAGGACTTGAAATACCACTTCTAGTGGTTTGGGATGTCCGGGAACTACTTACTTATTGTTTAAAGAGTATGAAGAATTTCATTCTCAATACTTGAAAGAATGCCATTTCTTCAAAGACTTGAGATTCCTTCTAAGGAATAACTTGAGCAAATGATTCATCTTGGAATCTTTTGCAATGTTAAAAGAACATTTGAAAGAAATTCTTTCAAATAATATCCAAAAAATTTACTGATTCAATTGTATTCATTTCCTGAGTATCAAACTAGAGACTAAATATCACCTTTTGGATATGGTTTCCCATGCTACTATGAAAGTTTAAGTTGAACTTTCATTTATGTGATACCAACTTCTATTCTTGAGTTTGATACAAAGCTCATTATTATTGGTCAATCTTCAGATGTTACTAGAGTCCTTTAAACATATTTCACCAATCAAAATTATGTTTAAAGTCCAAGCATCTATTGATGATTGATCCAATAGTAATGTTACTTTGAACACAACTTTGAACTTTATAACTTGTTTAGGAGAAGTTCATGGATTGAAAATCCATTTCTTGGAACTTTCTATTCCTAAATGAAAAGTTCACACTTGCTTCAAGTCCTTAGGGACTTATATTATTTTCCTAAAGATTGCTTAGGTAGTTGCATCATTTACCATAGATGCAACTATAGAACCTAACATCCTTTTATTGACGTCAAGGATCAATTGATGTTGAGGTTTAACCTTTGATTTCCATCACCCCTTAGGATGAAATCAAATGAAAATTTATAAAATCTTGGTACCTTTATATCTTGGCAAAACATTTATATCCTAAAGAGGTTTTGCCTTCATCATTCCTTGGACCTATCATATAATATGAATTTATGAGTATTTTGGGAAGAGTTCATGAATCAATTAAGATCCTCTACTTGGAACATCTACCTTCCCAAAAATAAATTCATCTTAAACATGGTAGGAGAATGATCTCACATGAAATAGAAGGCTTGACTATTTCATATCGCAATTCCAAAAAGTCACTTACCGAGGTTTCATCATGAGATACAAATCTTGAAACCACAAAGAAACTTCTTTAAAACTTTCGAAATCTTCTAAATAGAAGAGTGCTCATGAAACTTGGAAATATAGTTGACGTTCTCATCCAACCTTGGGATGCTTGAGAAGTTACATAAAGTATAACTAATCAAGTAAAGCTTAGCCGCATGACTTTCTAAGTACATCTGGGACTTAGAGTCATCATACATCACAAAAGAGTTTGCAAGTAATTAAATTTTCTTGGTTATCAAGAAAATTTATTACTTCACTTTCTCCTAGTGCTTACTTATACCTAGCAAGACATCTATCATACTTAATTGTCATTAAGTATTTGTCTTTGATAGCGAAGCATTGACTTGGGAAGAAATCGACTAATTACTTGAGTTGCAAACTAGAACTAGTATGTCTTTGCAACTAACTAGTCCTTGGTCTTCCCTAATGTCAAACTGCGAGCTTTATAAAGTAAGCTAAATACTAAGAGAGTACATTCTCATATCTACTTGCAAACAACATTCCATTCTATCATGCAAATGCATGTATCTTCATGCAAAAGCATATGCTCATATGCGTATGCATGCATGTTCTTTGCATGCCCAAAATAATACAACAATCATGCATGAGCTTGATGCACGATTTTTTTCTTGTACTAAGAATGTATATCATGCAATCCTGATGCATGAATATCCTTTCCTTTGTCCTAATGCACTATGATATAAAAACATACCCTTGAGGTGCAATAGAAAAATTACTCAATGGAAAGGAAATATGTATTTAAACTACCAAAATACATTCTTTGATGCACAAGGATCTTTTTGAAATCAAGTCTTTCCTTAATGCAAACTAATGCTTGGAATGAGAAATGGATTAATTCATTATTCTAATCTAGACTTAATCAATTGAAATCTTGGCTATTTCAATGTGCATCTAGGATTAAGTGTAGAATAATGAAAACAAGATATTCAAGCATTAAGGCCAAGAAAAAAACTGGAAAATACTTAGCTTTGATCATAGCTTCGTCCATCCCTTGATCCTTGCCAGGAGCTATTCACCATTCTTGAAGCTTCCTCATCAAGAAATAGTCCTGGATGATTTGGTCCGTCAAGGTCGACGAAGTTAGGCCTCCGGATCTTCACTCCACAGCTCCACTTCCTTCAGGCTTTGCTCAAACTTTAACTTTCCTTGCTTGTTTCTTTGGCTAAAGAAGAGTGCTCCTCGGGTTCCGGGCTGTAACTGTTGGGCTCCGATCTTCAGCGGTGACTACAGATCTGCATGATCATCTGCACTATAGGATACACACAAAGGTATTGAGCGCCTTGGCTACAACAAAAGGTTCTCAGATCTGCCACCCGAGTTCGATTCCCGAACGGCGCAGCTGTAGGACTTCTATTTTCCTCCTTGCTCCTTATTTGAAAGTCTTCTACAACGAATCTCACAATAGAAGATACTCGAGCAAATAAAAGTCATGTATAGACGTTCGTCTTCGGGGATAGGCCAGAACTCTCCAAATGAGAGGTTCTGAGTTCGAATCTCCCGCGGGCTGACGGTAGAGATAATCGATCACCTTTTGATCTCCTGATTGGGATCTTCTTCAGCGCGGATTTCCGTCAATAGACTCTGTTGGGATAATTCTTTACGCAGACGATGATGCTCTTGTGGATAGAGTAGCGCACTCCAATCAGGGGGACGGGGGTTCGAATCCCTCGCCAAACACAGCAGAGATGACCACCTTCTTTTGGTACTCTTTGCTCTAAGCTAAACCATGAAGATGATTGCGACACGCATCTCTAGACAGGCGGGAGCAGAATTCGAAAAAGAGATTATGCACGCCAAAAGTTCACGAGCAAGATGATGAAGATGAGAGCTATGGAGAATGCTCTGATACCAATGCAAGAGAATGGAGATTACGACCACCACATGCTTGAGAGATGACTCTCCTCCCAACCAAATGCCTCTATATATAGCTCTCTCCAGGGGACTGCCTTCTTGGGTAGGTGGATACTAACCATCCAAGTGTCAGCCATGTAACTACATGTGTGCCAAGTGTCCAATGGATGCTTCTAGAAGGTTCTAGAGCTCTTTGGGCAAAATACTCTTCCCATGTACCTCATGGGGATTGAACCCAAGACCTCGTCCTTCACACCCTTGAGTCTTAACCATTAGGCTAAGTGGATTACTTGGTTACAAGAGTAAATGACCTACCAGTAAGTCTAGACTCGAGATCTTTGGCCACACAAACGAATGACCAAACGGAATCCGATTTCAGATCTGTCTGAACCAATCGGATCCCTAGATCACCAACTTACTTTATTACAGTCACATACTTTGAGATAGCTTGCTTAGGTTTCTTTCTTTGAGTGGTGAACTCAATCCACAATTGATTCTTCCTGGCCCTTGTGTTGGAAGAGAAATAAGAAGACAATGTTTCCCAAGTCTCTTGGGATGTCTTACAGTTCCTAATATGTGGAAGAAGAAAATCAAAGATTGATTTAAGTAAGTAGGACCTTGCTAATGCATCCTTGGCACACCATGTGTTGAGTCTTTCATGTTCTTCTCTTGTAGGTTGTCCTTTGCTTCTGAATATGGGCATCTCCTCATCTCCTGAGATGTATCCATAGAGGCTCCTTCATTGCAAGTATGACTTCATCCTCAAGGACCATGCCTGATAGTCGTTCCTGTCCAATTTATCAATGAAAGAAGGGAAACCATCTCCCATTTTACCTTAGCTTTGGTCTGATACCACTCTTGGCAAAGATGGATGTACACTCCAAGTGAAGAGTAGGTACTACCAAATCTTGCTTAGTACCAGCCCCTTCTAGGTTCAAAGTTGATATATGGGCCCTCTTAGCTTTCCAAAGACACCATACAAGTGCCTATGTACTTTGGAAATGATGTATGAAAAGATTGAATCAAAACAAACTACTTCTAAATAGAAGACTCAATGAAAACCTTCTATTTTGGACCATACACTTGCTGCTTGTAATGCTCAGTGCTACTAGTACAGTAGGAATTGGAAAAATTCCTTTTAGAGGTATCTAATTAGCTTAGTAAGCTAATGATTCCAAGTGAAATCACTTGAAATGATCCACTATACACAGAGCAATCAATTTAACAAATTAATCATTACCCCCGATTTTTTAGGACCTCTGCAAAGTTTGACCAGTGAGTGCTTCAATGCGCTTTTCTCCAAATTGGCTGAATGGATTTTCTTCAAAACTTTGTCAGCATGGAGGTAAATTGGACCTGATTCCAACAAGCTATAGACCATGAAATTTGGTTGAGAATTGAGTGAGATATGAGCAGTACAAGTTGATAGTTAGGAATGACTATAACAGAGATATCATAAATGAACAATGTAGATATAATGTATTAATGAACAATGTTGTACAAGGTCATAGGGTTGATAATCATAGCCTTATGATGGAGAATAGTGTAGGCTACAATGTAGGCCTTACACACATACAAAATGGCAATGAAGAGCTCGGATCATGAAAATTGCACCTTCGATTTTTCCAAGTGACTTTATATAAGTGTTGTATTCAAATTTGAATTTGAATTCAAGTTTTGGCTCTCTCTAAAAGTGATCCTTAATTCTAGGAGATATTCACTCAATGAAGTAGTTACTTTGCTAACTAACAAGTCCACGACTTTTGGGTAAGTGATTACAAATATTCTTAACTCAAAAAAGAAATGACTTTTACAAAAGTAAAGATAAATTTCCACTAGCAATGGTTTCCATGGAACTTCATATCTTTATGAATCTCAAGCCAAATGTGTAGGCTTGGACTTTGCACCAACACAATCACATCAAGAGGTGACCTATTTCTTCTCTAATCAAAATATTTCCATTATAGAGATGATATGATGCGTCCAACTTGTGGAAATCATCATCGTTTGATTCTCGATGATATGGAACTGATGCTTGGGGCATGTTCCCACATTATTGAGCTTGAAATGGATCTGAACTTCTAACTCTCCCCCTCAAGCTCAAGTTCTTTTCCTTCATTGCTTCATCCTATGTCTCTTATGTTGATTGCTTCCTTGAATCCTCCAAGCTTTTTACCTTCAAGAAACTTTGTCATCATGTTTTCAACTTGCACTTTAGTGTTCATATACATTATATCTAGCTCCGTTTCCATCACCTTTTCTCTAATGAAGTGGTAATGAACCTCTATGTGATTGCTCCTTTCATGAAACATGGGATTATTAGCTAAATAGATGCTTGAAATGTTATCTCCATAAAGAGGAAACTCCTTCACTTCCACTTCTAGGTCCTTAAGTAGCTTCTTAAGCCATAATAGCTCACATGTACCCAAACCTAAATCTCTGTACTCAGCCTTTGTGGATGAAAGAGCAACAATGGATTGCTTCTTAGACCTTGGTTGATGGTGAGCTTGATGTATCCGAGAAATTTTTTTGTTATCATAAGATGATCATGAGTTGGTGCATGCAGAAGTTGAGAGAGTACACCTACTACATATGCATGATTAGGTCTAGTGAATGTAGCATAAATTAATGAACCAATTATGCTTCTGTATAATGTAATATCATGTATAGCCTCTCCTTAACCTGCAACCAACTTTGTATTGGACTCCATGGGCTGAGAAAGTGGCTTACAACCACTCATATGAAAGTTGTATAGCACACCCAACAAGTATTTTCTTTGAATCAAGAAGATGCCATTGTCTGCATAGATAACCTCTATTCCCAAGAAGTACTTTAGTGTTCCAAGATCAGATATCTTGAACTCCTTTCCTAGCTTTGATTTGATATCTTTAATACTTGCGATGTCACTTCCTATGATGATCAAATCATCCACATAGATGCATATGTATACTGTCTTGTCTCCTTGCTTCTTCATGTAGAGTCATGGATCTGAAACTTTTTTGTTGTATCCACAACTTGATAAATAATCCAGTAACCTTTGATTCCAGGCCCTTGGGGCTTGCTTTAGTCCATTTGATGCTTTCCTTAGCTTACAAACCTGATTTGGGTACGTAATACTAGCAAATCCTTGAGGTTGTCTCATGTAGACTACTTCTTCGAGCTCTGCATTGAGGAATGCATTCTTCACATCCAACTAATATAAGCTCCATTTATTTGATGTGGAAATTACAATCAAAGTCCTATTTTTTGGAATCTTGGCTATGGGGCTGAAAGTTTCATTGTAATATATCCCATAGCTTTGGGACAAGCCTTTCGCCACCAACCTTGCTTTGTACCTAGCAATGGAACCATCTGAATTTCTTTTAATTTTGTAAACCCGTTTCTCTTTGCCTTTGATCTTTCTTTCTTCAAATGTGGTCTCTCTTTTCCTAAGCCTTCCACTCCATGGTGAGGGTGTCCTTGTGTTGAATGAGTTCTTGGACCAGTTAAATCCATGCTTTCTTGAACTCTATCATCATTCTTCTTATCTGTCTCACCTATCTCTTCAACCTGCAATGGACCCTATGTGGAAATCACTCCACAAAAGGAAGTAAGCCCAAAGCTTTGCGGAAAGCTTTAAACTTCTCCCTAGGCAGAGCCTTCGTGAAAAGGTCTGCTATGTTCTCCTACGTGGGCACATATGCCAAGTTGATCTCCCCAGCAGAGAACCTCTCCCTGACATAGTGATAATGCACCTCAATCTGCTTTGTGCAAGCATGGAACATAGGGTTCCTCGCAACTGCCAATGCGCTCTGACTATCAGTGAAGATGGTGGTGGCAGAAGACTGGCCAACACCCAAATCAGCCATAAGGCATCTGAGCCACACACACTCAACAATCGCTGTGAAAGCTGCCCTATACTCAGCCTCACAACTGGAAGTGGCCACAGTAGGCTGCTTCTTGCTCAACCAAGATATACATGAGCTACCAAGCATGAAGCAAAAACCACTGGTGGACACACGAGTGTCATAGCAACCTGCCCAATCTGAGTAAGAAAAAGCATGCAAATCTGGCGGTAGTGATGCCCCCTTGGGATAAAAGAACCCAAGTAGCCGAGTACCACTCAAGTAGCGAAAGATGCGCTTAACTGCCTTCCAATGCGTGACTCCTGGGCAATGCATAAACCTGCTCATTTGTGAGACAACAAACTGAATATCTGGCCGAGTAATGCATAGGTAAATCAAGCATCCAACAACGTGCTGATAGAGAACAACATCAAACGCATCTCCAGCATCATGAAGACTCAATCGTAAACCTGTCTCCATAGGAGTGGCAATAGGCTTACAGTCTTCAAGGCCAAAACGCTGCAATAATGTGTCCAAATAGTGATGCAAATGCCCCAAATCAAACATCTCAAACGCTGCATTTGCATAAACTGAATGCCCAAATAGTGATGCAAATGCCCCAAATCAAACATCTCAAATGAGGCATGCAAATCAGCCTTGAAATCAGCAATATGCTTCTCAATAGGACCAATGAGCAGCATGTCATCAACATAGACAACAATGATCAGAAGCACATCATTAACACGCTTAACATATAAGGTGCTTTCAGTTGGACTGTTCTCAAAACCATGTGCAACCAGATAGGCATGTATCTTCTCATACCAAGCACGTGGTGCTTGCTTTAAACCATATAATGCCTTCTTTAACCTGCACACCTAGTTTTCATGCCCTTTCTGCACAAAGCCACGGGGCTGAAAAACATACACTTCTTCATGCAAGTCACCATTCAGAAATGTTGTTTTAATGTCCAACTGATGTACATTCCAACCATGATGGGCTGCAAGTGCACAAATTCTCCGAACAGTAGTCATACGGCATGTAGGTGCAAAGGTCTCATCAAAATCAATGCCTCTTTCCTGCGCATAACCCTTTGCAACAAGCCTAGCCTTATACCTGTCAACTGTACCATCAGGTTTACGCTTCAGCTTGTATACCCACTTAGTGCCAATGGCCTTCTTGCCAGGAGGCAATTCACATAAAGACCATGTACCATTCTTCATTATAGCAACATATTCAGATTGCATAGCAGCCATCCAATTTTCTGAATTTGTGCTTCATCAAAAGAAACAGGCTCATTCTCATCACAGAGACTAGACACAGCCATAGCATAGCAATCTGATGCAAAGGAGGCACTATGAGAGCCTGAACGAGTACGCTATGACAAAGGTGCATCTAATTTGCTGTCACGCAAAGTCTGCACCAGCCATTTTGGCATAGTTTTTGCTTGCTCAATATCAGCTCTCTCATCAACAAGTGCATCATGTAAATTTGCATCAGAAATGGAATGATCTACATCATCATATGAAACCTGCAAAGGCTGAGAAGTTGCCTCATTAGGACCAGCACTAGACTTTCCACCTGTAAAAAGAGGCATCAAAGTATCATACATGTCTTTGGAGCTAACATATGTCTCCTTGGTACATGAAAGCAATGGCTGAATAGCATCTTCCACAAAAACAACATATGGCTAACCAGAATGCATTTGGTATGTGGATGATACAGACGATAGCCTTTACTTTTAGAACTGTACCCAACAAAAATACATTTTTTACTGCCTTATCATCCAATTTTCTGCGATGTTGTTCAGGCACTAATGCATATGGCAAACAACCAAAAACACGCAGATGAGCAACAGATGGCTTGCGGTCATGCCAAGCCTCATATGGAGTGATAGACTGCAGCGCTTTAGTGGGACACCTGTTAAGTACATATGTTGCACACATGATAGCCTCAAGCCAGAAACTATGTGGTAAAGCCTGACTTTTGACCATACACCTTGCCATCTCCATGAATGACCTGTTCTTCCGTTCAGCAACTCCATTTTGTTGAGGTGTATACGGCACTGTACACTGGTGTTTTATCCCATGTTCAGACAGAAATGCATTAAAATCAAAAGACATATATTCCCCCCCTCGATCAGAACGGAGGGTGCCCATTTTACATGCTGACAGATTTTCAGCCAAAACCAAAGACTGTTTGAAGCACAAAAACACTTCGGACTTTGCCTTCAATGGATATACCCATGCATGCCTGGAAAAATCATCAATGAAAGTCACGAAGTAAAGATAGTTTCCAAAAGAAGGTGTCTGCATAGGACCACAGACATCACTATGTACAAGTTGCAAATTCTGCATAGCCCGAACTGAACCATATTTTGGAAAGGAGGAATGCTGCATTTTGCCCAAAATAGAGCCTTCACATACATTTTTTCCAGGTGCCTCAAGCTTGGGCAAAGAAGACACCATATCAGATTTCTGCAGGCATAGCAAACTAGCAAAATTCAGATGACCAAAGCGTGCATGCCAAAGCTTTGCATCTGACATAGCCTGAGAATCATGAACTGCACATGCCGAATCATTCACAGATCTTTCATAGTCTATGAGCTTATACAGCCCACGACAGAAAATGCCAAAAGCAATAATAACATCGCCATTTGACATATCATGAACTGTACATCTGTCATCAACAAATTTCACAACCAAGACAATCTTGGCTAATGCAGAAACTGATAACAGATTCTTCTTGATCCCTGGCACAAATAAAGCATCTGACAAGGTGAAAGAACTACCATCAATAATAGTCAGAATGATCTTACCAACTCCCATAACAGGATAAGAGGAGTTGTTGGCGCATGTGACAGTATTCCCTGTAGGGGCAGGCTCGAGTGAAGAGAAGAAACTGCGCTGCGAGGTAATATGTTTGATCGCCCCACTGTCAAAGTACCAAACATCTGCATCCACTGCAGACAAGCATTGCTCGTGAGAAGATGGATCAAAACTGCAAACAATAGTAAACACCCATTCTTCTTCCTGCACAAGATTAGCAGACTCTGTTTTTGGTGTAGAGGCTTCTACAACAACCATTCCAGCCTCCTTTCTCTTTGCCTTGCAGCCAGTTTTTGACAGTTCTTTATGATATGATCATTCCCTTTATAGTACTTGCAAAACAATTTCTGCTTTTCTAATTTCTTCTCATCTTTATCTTGGTTCTTCGAATGTGCAGCATTTGCAGATTTCTGCTTACTAGTAGAAGAGCTCCATTTTCCTTTGCCCTTCTGACTAGTCAGGAAAGCTTGATCTGCAACACGCATAATGGACCTGTTCAGCCTGGACTGATCTTCCTGCAACAGAACAAAAACTAACTCCTCAAATGATAAGGCATTTAGATTGCCTTTCATCATCAACCGAAGAGTAGAAGCAAAACTCTGATATGAATCAGGAAGACCATTCAGAACGGTCTGCACAAGTGAGCTATCTGGTATAACCTCATCAACAGAAATCAATTGTTCCTTCAAATCTTTGATCTTCGTTAGGAAACTGTCCATAGAATCACCTTCATTCATGTGCTCACTCTCCAACTGTTTTCGGAGGTAAGCAACACGAGCCTCATTCCTAGCTTGGTACAATGTGGTAAGTGTATCCCAAGCATCCCTAGCTATTCTGCAAGTGAGGAATAATGGCATGTTTGACAAACAAAGCTATCAATGCATTTGCCTGGGCATCTCTGCCATCCCAACAAATCTGCTCTGCAGTAGGTGCAGCAGAAACAACAACATGAACAAGAATCTGCACAACATCATCTTTGACACCATCTTCATCAGCTCCAGCACCTGTATTCGTAGTACCTATTGTTATAGGTGTAACAGGACGTCTTTCAACACCCTGCACAATGTTCCACAATCCTTTTGCAACCAATACATGTCGCATCATATAAGCCCATAATGGGTAGTTGGTACCATCCAACTTATCCTCAACAGCCAACATACGGAATACATCACTACTTTCAACCATGGCCGGTGACTAAAATACCTTGATGCAAAAAATTGACTGTATCTCAAAAAGTTGAACGGAACCGCCCAGACGAGTTCTGCTAAACCTGTAGCAGACTTTGAGACGCTTATACTGGCGAACAGAAACATGTATATACCTTTGGCACAAAGAGATGAAATAGTCTGCACAAGCGCTACAATAGTGCGATATGTTGATGTATGAAACACCACAAGAAATGAATTAATGTGACACTAGAACACCTCTATGGTCACCATTAACTCATTGCCACTCCAAACTTTGAGAAATGATAGCCTAAAGTGAGAACTTTGCTTCTACAGAAATTCCTAGTCACCGAAATGACATACCTTCAGTATTTTGCTAATTTCTCCTAGATGAAGTATTATTTCTCCATGAAACTTTATAAGCTGAAACTAGAAGAGTAGAGCTTTCCAACAAGCTATCATATACATCAAACAGATCTCTAGAACTCAAGTTATGGCCTTCACAACATGACCCTGTATGACCTTCCAAAACTGGAAATTTTGCCTGTTTTAGTATTCCTGGGTGTCTAAAAATAAAAAATTCGATGCCTAGCATCGAATTTCAGTCAAGGTCGATGCTGGGCATCGACTTTGAGCTTTTTTAGGCTCTTTTTCTGCACCAGAAATACTCTCTTTTACACACACAAGAAGAAGACCACTTGTATGCTAGAAGTGATGCCGGGCATCCACTTTATGCTGAAACTCGATGCCAGGCATCGAGTTGCTCCACAAACTTCATGTTTTTAGAAGATTCAACAACAGGTAACACACAGAGAATGAAAACAATGACTTATCAGCCAAGATTCGATGCCAGGCATCGAATTGCTTAGAAAACTTGAACTTTTGAATTCATCACACAGTGGGCGAGCATGGAGATGATGGAGAGAGACTCATACACAGAACTTTACTCACTTCTTTCTCATAGCTATGAAAACTCAGAAGTTTTACAGATGCTTTCTCACTCAGAGAAGCCCGACTATACTCAGTCGTATAAAATGAACTCCTTCTTCTACTTCTTCTTTCTCTCTCGCTCTCTCTCTCCACGTCAGTTAATACAAACTAACTTATATAGATTTTCTCATTCCCGTGACTTTTAAAACACTTCTAGAACTAAAGTGAACTAACTTTACAAATATGATACACATGTGAATTTGTCCCTTCACATAGGCATGGGGTTTTCTTCCTAAGATTTGACCTTCAAATATATGTCCAATTAGTGAGTGTTTCTCCAACAGCTCCCCCTCAATCACTAATTGACATTCCCTGTTTCTTCATATCATCTTCTTTTCTTTTACTCCTGCCATGCTTTTGAATCTGCTTGTCTTCACACCATCCAAGCTCTTTGTCATTATGTCTGCTAACTGATCTTTAGTAGAAATGTACTCCACTTCAATCTCCTTCTCGATTACCTTTTCTCTGAGAAAATGATACTGTATCTCTATGTGCTTTGTCCTTGCATGAAATACTGGATTTGCTGCAAGATAAAGTGAACTCATATTATCTCCATGTATTGTAGGTGTACCTTGATCAATGCCCAAGCTTTTGAACAATGTCTGCATCCATATGACTTCCTTAGCTACTTCCACAAGTCCTTTGTACTCTGCTTCAATTGATGATAATGCTACTGTATGTTGTTTCTTTGAACACCAACTTACAAGCTTATCACCAATGTATATCATGTAACCATGAGTTGATCTTTTGTCATCCTGGTTACCTGCCCAATGTGAATCACTATAGGCTCTCAACTTCAAATCTGATGTAAAAGGATAATATAATCCTTCCTTTATAGTTCCTTTGATATATCTGAGAACTCTTTGACCTGCAATCCAATGTGGGTCCTTTGGACAATGCATGAATTGTGACAGAACTCCCACTGCATAACTAAGATCAGGTCTTGTTAGTGTAGCATAAATCAAACTACCCACAAGAGATTGATACTTCCTCATATCTTTGTAGTCTGCATCATCATATTTAATGAGCTTGTGATTAACTTCAAGTGGAGTTGAAGCTTCTATGCAATTTTCCATATCAAACTTCTTCAACAAGTTCAAAAGATACCTTTCTTGTGACACATATATGCCATGATCTGTATAAGTAACTTCCATTCCAAGAAAGTATGACAACTTTCTGTTAGAGGAGCCGACAAACCAGGACGGATGAACTCAGACACACGCCTTAAATGTGAAAGTAACTAGACGGCCGTCGAACAAGGACAAGAGTACGAGGACAGGGAGTTTAAATGCAAAATAGAATCTTTCAGGGAACGCGCAGAAACAACTGAAAAGAACGCACCCTTGTAAAAATTCTTCTATTTAAAGCAATGAAAGGAAAGAGCAGAGAGACCCCGTTTTTTGGTCCCTGCGTTTAGTCTCTGTTTTTTTAGTCCCTGTGTTAGTCCCTGTTTTTGGGGAATGGTAGTGTGCTGTCTGAGTAAGTTTCGCTGGGACCGATATCACGTCTCGTAGGCGCGTATGAGTTGTTGAAGATAAGTGCTGCTTGAATAGTTCTGTCTGTCTTTTCTCATAGTCGGATATACTCACCTTAATACGGGAGTTGAATCAGTTGTAGTGTGTGATGAATTTGTTCGGTAATGGGTAATTAGGATTCTGAGTGCGACCAGTATAGTGTGTTATCTGTTATTCTGCTGTGAAGTCAGTAGGACGAAGTGTAACAATCGAACGAATTGTCTGTAGACTCACTGTAAGCCGCTGAATTTGTTATCGTATTTTATACTTGTTGTTTACCTCAACTGCGGGAAGATTAGTAGCCGTGTGATCAGAACAGCGCTGGTTTATGGTTGATGGATTATGACTAGGAGATTAACTGTTCGAATTCGCGTGACCTTAAGGTATAATGTCTAGTTGACAAACCTACCTACCTTGAAGAAGTACGAATCAGGTGGTCTTGGAAGCACCTTTTGTGTGAGGAGTACGTAATCGGTCAGCTAACCTCAGTCCTGAAGTTCGAATGCCAATACGCTGAACAACTTCCATTGTTCAGGGACGGACACTGAGCTAAGAACGGAATGATCGTAAGATTGTATGTTAAATTGGGAATTTAGTACAGGGCCTCTGTTTAACAGACCCCTACCACTCCCAAGAACCCACGTGGCTGAAAGCACGAACCACGGTTAGAAGATTGAGAACCTAGTTGAACGTAAGACAATTAAATAGGAAGTAAAGTAACACTCAACCCCGAAATAGTGTAACAATTGAGCCCATCAGCGAGTATCGGTTGAATAGTTGCCAAGTAACAATTGGCGCCGTCTGTCGGAAGGTGGCAACTACGGTAAAGGTAGCATTTGATTACGAGTTACTTGTGAGAAAGTGGCATTAAAAGTGCTAAGTGGTTTGTAAGAAGCAAACATCCAGTAACATCTGATTTACTGACAGTAGCAACAGATCCAGATTGTTGCAAACTGCTCAGATAGTATCACTGGGCAATGATACATGCCGGTTACTCGGTCGGGTGAAACGTATCCTAGGTCCCAGACGACGGAAATAAAGAAAACAACTCTAGGAGAAGAAGTTAGAACACGACCTGACGCAGTGGACGAACTGGTTAAGGACGCTAGAATTACTTCCGGTCATATTCCGGTAGAACGATCAGCGCCTTTGGTACATGCTGGTGTCACCTCGACCCAGCCTAACCAAAGTATAGTAATTCCAGAATCTATTAAGACGCCGCTGGAGATTAGACAAACTCTAGGAAAAGGAATCAATACAAGCAAAAAAACGCTACAGTCTGGTAGACTAATAACTCATTCCGGTGATATTCCGGTAATAGAAACACCAACTAGTGGTCAAGGATTAGCATTTTTTGCAGAATCCTCGGCCAGACCCGCGTGTCTGGAAGAAAGATTTCGGATATTAGACATCCAGAAGGAGGGAGACCTATTCAAAGCTGAGGTCCGAAGTATCCTGCGCAAAACCAAGACACCGGAAGGCACGCCATCCAGCGACTCAGATTGTGACAGTGCAACTGAGCAACCTCAAAATACAGAAGAAGGACCAGAGACACCCACGATGGACGGACAACAACAACAACAACAGTTAGGACAACCGAGGCCGCCCCCAACAGGAGTAACCTACACAAAATTCGGTGGGTTCCCAGGAGATGACCCAGACGCCCATGTACGAACTTTTGAGATAAGCTATGCAGTACTTAACCACCCACCAGATCAGGCGTACAAGGCCATTTTTTTTCAAGCTACTCTGGTCAATGAAGCGGCTAGATGGCTTACAGAATACGACATTAATCATTTTGGCACCTATGATGCAGTACGAGATGCCTTTCTACAACGATTCAGACTTAAGAAGAATCCCGCTAAAATCTTTGAGTATCTACACAGCAACCGACAGAAGGCGAATCAGACTGTCCAGGAATACGCTACTCTCTTCAGAACACATCTGCGGCAGATACCACAAGCACATGCTAATTTACTTGACGATGTCATCTCTCAATGGTTTATCAATGGACTAACCCCACAACTGAAGCAGATTATGATCATCAGATGTGTTGGAACAATGACACTGGATGCAGTCATTGCAATGGCCCTACAGTTGGAATCCAAGGTTGGTGGATTTTCCGAAGATTTGGAGTGGTTAAGGACAAACAAAAATATGACGGAGGATATAACCAGGCAAGTATACTGCACTACGTGCAAAAATTCAGGGCACACAAGTGCTAACTGTGCGCTAAATCAAACATTCTGCGCTATCTGCAACACTGCCGGACACTCCACCGGAAATTGTGTCTACAATGCCAGAATACAGGGAACAGCAACAGTCAATGCTGTTATTCAAGAACATGAACAGGCCGTGAATCACTATGTACCTCCGCAACTAAGAAACAACCAACCACAGGGATATCGGAACTACCGAGGACAAAGGAATAACAATTATAACGCCAACCGATGGCAGAACGGACCTCCCGCAGAAAACCCCAATTTACCACCGCCACGCTGTCATTTTTGTGGTGAATTCGGACACATTAGGAGATATTGCAAGGACGCAGCTGAGTATGATCAGAGGAAAAAGGAGCGGCAAAACCCAATGGCCAACATGGTACAAATTACGCCAGTAGAAACGCAAGCTGCTACAGTTCAGACCAGATCAGGTAAACAGCTACAGACAGCAGCAGAAGTATTCGAACCAGGGATACGAGAACAACATAAGATGTATAACAAGGCCAGTCACTGGACCGCAACAGAATCACCAGTATTCCCAGAACCTATCCCGGGGACGCAGGCTGCATCAAAGGAAGAAACGCAACAAAAGGAACCAACAGCAGAGTTACCATCAGCAATAGAAACAACAGCAGAAACTTCTACACCAGCGGAAACCTCAAGTCCAAAGGAGCAGGACAACCAATCTCAACAAGCTTGGGAAATTTTATCCAAGGCATCTATCACTTTACCTCTCGGTCAACTTCTAGCATTAGTACCTGGGATTCGACAACAGTTTCAGTAGCAGTTTAGTCCGGTGCCTTCTTGTATTCCGGCGACAGCAGCAGTTCAACCGGAATCCAATTCTACGATCGATCATTCAGTTCCCTTGATTACAGTATGGTACAAGAATCACAAAATTACACAGGTCTTGATTGATGGAGGCTCTGGTGTAAACATTGCAACTACAGCCTTATGCAATAGGTTAGGATGGACCGAAATCGAACCAGTACAATTTTTTGTCAGAATGGAAGACCAATCTAGAGTTCATCCTGTAGGACTTGTGCGAAATGTACCCATCACTTTACAAGGTACGACCTTCAAAATGAATTTTGTTATACTAGATCTGCCGCAATCCACTTTGGATTACAACCTTCTTTTCGGTCGACCTTGGCTGAAGCATGCGAAGCTAATACAAGACTGGTCTGCCCAAGAGCTTACGTTCAAAAATGCCAACCATAGATATGTAGTAAAATTAGATACCATACAACCTTGCGAACTACACGCCAGACCATATTTTGCCGAACCTGTCCACATGTTAGATGGATTATCAGATGATGAAGAAGAAGAATTTCTGAAGAGTAATGCTGATTTGATGACCGTAGGGACTGTTGATCTACAGTCTGTTATAGACAGTTGGAACACCTCGGTATGTACAATCACACCTATTACTAAGCATGAAGGTAGTATCCCCACAGATGATGATGAATTACAATCACTGTTCAAGTCAACAGATGATGTACAAAAACCACAACAATTTTATGTCCCAGAAGATCAGATAACCACGTACGATCTAGGAGATGAAGAGCATCCACGACCTGTAAAGATAAGGCAGAACTTACCAGAAATCTTTCAGGCTAAATTGATTCAGCTCCTTCGCGAATTCTCAGACGTCTTTGCATGGGATTACAAAGATATGAAAGGATTAGATCCGTGCATATATCAGCACAGGGTCATGCTAAAGACTGAAGCTAAACCAAATAGGCAACCCAGCTATCGGATGAATCCCAATATGCATCACAGGTAAAAGCCGAACTAGATAGATTATTAAAAGTAGGATTCATCGTACCAGTAGAACATGCTGAATGGATTTCACCAATTGTGATTGTGCCCAAGAAAAATAAGCAACTACGAATCTGTGTAGACTACCGGAAATTGAACGCAGCAACAGTACCAGATCCTTTCCCGATCCCCTTTTTGGATACCATGCTGGATAGGGTAGCAGGCCATGAAATGTATTCATTCTTAGACGGATACAGCGGTTACAATCAGGTTAGAATGGCTGAAGAAGATATACCAAAGACTGCTTTCATCACCAATTGGGGTGTCTTCGCCTGCACCGTAATGTGGTTCGGACTAAGAAATGCACCAAGCACATTTCAGCGATGTATGCAGGAGATATTTTCTCCTTATCTCACTTCATTCATGCAAGTATATCTTGACGACTTCTCAATCTTTGGGGAGATGATAGCACATTTAAATCATTTACGATGTTGTTTTCAGAAGTGTAGAGAATACAGACTCTGTCTTAACCCAAACAAATCCGTGTTTGCGGTTTCATGTGGCAAACTACTTGGGCACATTGTATCTGCTCAAGGTATCCGAGTAGATCCAGATAAGATTTCAGCAATATTAGAAGCCCCGGTACCCACAACTCCAAAAGAAGTAATGCGTTTTATGGGTCAAATACGATGGCATGGCAGACATTTACGGTGGCTTGCTCACCTCGCAGTACCACTGAACAAACTAATCACAAAAACCCCCCGACAGTTTGAATGGACTGAAGAATGTCAAACTACATTTGATCGGCTCAAATATCTCCTAACGCAAGCCCCAATTTTGCAACCACCAGACTGGGACAATCCGTTCCATGTTTTTGTGGACGCCTCAGATATTGCAATTGGCAGTATTCTGATGCAGCAAACAGATAAGTGGTTTCGCCCTGTTTATTACGCCAGTAGAAGGCTTGCACCAGCAGAAAAGAATTACTCTACTACTGAAAGAGAATGTCTAGGATTGATTTACTCAATCAAAAAGTTCAAACATTATCTACTAGGCCGGAAGTTTACCTTTCATGTGGACCATGCTGCCCTCGTGTATCTCGTAAGACAACAACATCTAGGCGGACGATTAGCCCGATGGGTGCTACTTCTACAAGAATTCGACTATGACATCATTCACCGACCCGGAAAAGCACATGTCCTAGCAGATTTCTTATCTCGCCTGGATTCTGGTAAAGCTCCGATAGGCATAGACGACACGACTCCCGCGATTTATAATGCTGAACCACTATCCGATGAAACGACCAACCCACCAGCACCATCTACATACTATGATCAGATTCTAACTTTTCTCACTGAAGGATGCTTCCCATCTGAGACGACCAAGGCAGTTCGAAGGAAATTGACAGTCTTTAGCCGTCGATTCCGGCTAGTAGCAGGAGAACTATATTATACAGATCATACAGGAATCTTACTTCGCTGTATTCCACCTCATGAGGTTAATTCAGTTATCACCTTGGCACATTCAATTCCTTCCGGTGGCCATTTTGCAGTAGACTTAACTCACCGGAAAATTCTGCAAGGAGGTCTCTGGTGGCCAACGATGTACAGAGATGTCGCACAATTTGTTAAACAATGTGATACTTGTCAAAGAACGGGTCAGCCCTTGCAAAGGCATCTTTTTCCTTTGCAACCCATCTTACCACTCGAACCATTTCAGAAATGGGGACTAGATTTTATCGGTCCAATCACACCTCCAGCCGTCTTCACTAACAACAGATACATACTGACCTGTACAGACTATGCAACCAGATGGGCAGAAGCCTAGGCTTTACGATCTGCTACAGCGGTTACGATAGCAAAATGCCTACTCACGGAGGTCTTCCCACGATTCGGATTACCCCTAGAAATTGTCTCAGATCAAGGCACTCATTTCGTAAACAATCTAATGAAGGCCCTTACACAATCATTCGAGGTCACACATAAATTTAGCTCTCCTTATTATCCACGTGCTAATGGATTGGCCGAAAGTACAAACAAATCACTGATGAATATCCTCCGGAAATTGATCAGGGAAACACCGGAAAGATGGGATCAACTACTACCTGCAGTATTATGGGCATACCGGACTACATATAAGGTAACGACAGGCTTGACACCTTTCAAACTAGCTTATGGCTTAGAAGCAATAGCACCTATGGAACTAGTCATCCCAAGTCTGCGTGTAGCAATCACTCAGAAGATGCTACCGGAATATTCACTGACAGCACGAATGGACGCACTCAGAGAACTTGATGAACACCGATGGCTCAGTTTCTTAACTATGCGCGAAGTACAACTAAGGCAAGCCAAGACACACGATCGACATTTGAAGACCCCAATCTTTTCGGTAGGCCAGCTTGTACTCTTCTATAACGCAAAATCGGATAGAGCAGCAGGAAAATTCAAACTACGATGGTTCGGCCCCTTCAAAATCTCAGAACAAGTCGGTCCGGCAACTTTTCGGTTGACTACATTGACCGGATATCCACTTCCCAAGGTAATCAATGGGTCGAAACTGCGGCCGTATCATTCCACTACTAGTACGCATTAAAATATTCGGTGATGAACTGTGTTGTGTATAAAATTTTTGCGTTTTTTCTTTTTCTAGTCGTGTTTTGTACGCGTCTTTATGTTACCAGCCGCCCCTCCCTATCGGTCACTCAAGCACGCACGCCAGCATGCAAACCGTCTCTTTCAGGCACTGCACAATGATACCCACCCCCCACCGTGCTCTTCTTAACCCCCTCGGTTCAGCCCACAACGCTATTGTATTCTCGAGAGTATACCTATTCTCCCTGTCTCCTGTGTTGCCTGTAACTGTGCTCGCAAACACCATGGAAGCGCTAGCCAACTACGCTGCTTTCCGCGATGGTATCCCAACAGACGTCGGCGAATACCTGCGCTGCAGAGGATTGGCCAACTTCGCTGAGTTGCCCTGGCACTCAGTGGAAGCCCACCCCTTCTCCACGCAGATCATCCACGCCATCGCCCAATTCCCCATCACCGAGCGACAGTGGGTCTTCCCTTCCCTCCCCGCTAGAACCGTCATCACCTTCCAAGCTTTCTCTGCAACCTACCGCCTTACCCCGCAAGGACGCGAAAATGGCCCTAGCATCCCTATAGCTCGCATGACCAAACTCTTCCCCCGCTCCTCCTCAAACGAATATGCCATCCTCTGCCGCCCAGAACCCGAACGATCCGCCTTACAGTTCCTAGTTGCAATTCTCAACCTGCAAAAACGAACCTACGGCATCTCTCGCCCCTTCTATTCAGCCCTGGATTTAGCCTCCCGCGAACCTGTCAACTTTGCCTCCTATTTCTTCCAACGCATCCATAAGGAATCTGTAGCGATAGTAAAACAACTCCAGAAAGGCACCTCTCCGCGCTCTCGCCTCCCCCACATCATCTCCTTCCTCTTCCCAACCCTGCTCGCCGCACAACCCCCACCCACAGGCCCAGCATTTAGGCACGACGAATCAGCACAACCGCTCGATGAAACTGAAGAAGACGACGAAGAAATCAATCAACTCTTCCGAACGAAGCGAATCCGGATCAGCTCTTCAGAAAGCGAGGTCCAAGGATCCGACGGAAAGAAACAAGACACCGCGGAGGACAAACAAGAAGAAACATACCACGACACTGCCACTTCAATACACAACGACACCTCGACGGAGCAGCAAGACCAGCAACAGCAAGCAGAGACAGAGGTAGTGTCCACCGAAAAGGAATCCGAGCATCAACAGGACGCACTGGAATTCGCCACAAAAGCACTAGATGAACTTATCGCGGCCATCACTCACACAGAAGCCGAACAACAGACCGTTGCAAAGGTAATCACGACTGACGCTGTCTTGCCCACCCTACCTGTCAACCCCGATCTCCCACCAGAATTATCCCGCCGACCCGGTCCTGAACCTACACCCTCCTCATCTTCTTCCCCTAACTACTCTCCGCCACACTCCCCGAACCTCCTCACCGATACCTCCTCTCAGCCTCGTCAACCACCACCACCCAACGTATTCTCAGAACTAGCATCCATGGGGCAGTTCCTCATGCAATTATCACACCAACTGCCCATACAGTTTAAGGAAGCCACGGACACTATGAAGGCAGAATACCAACATAAGGTCGACGTCCTGGAAGCCGACATCATCCCCCTCCAGGAGGAAATCGAAGCCATAAAAACTGAGAATCATCAGCTACAGACACAAGTAGCAGAACTCCAAGAAAAATTTTTGGCAGAACAGAATCTAGTACAACAAAGAGACGCAGCCCTCGAGCAAGTTGCAGCCAAAGAACGACTACTACAAGCCGCACATAAAGAAATCCGAGCCCTGAAAACCACCCTCCACGAAAACGAAGATATCAACGCCTCTCTCGAAGAATTGATCGCAGAGACAAAGACTCAATTGCAGGAGTCCATCCAGAAGAATCAGGACCAACAGAAAGAAACCGAACAAGTCCGAGAACAGTTACGGCGAGCCGAAGAATGCGCAGCTGAGGTAAACGTTATACTAAAGCGCCAACTGGTACGGGAAGGCCAATACCTAAAGGATATCGACAGAGCGTGCAAAGAACGAGATGCGTATCGGAAAACCCTCGATCTCCAATACCAGCACGTTGAACGCCTAGACTACCAAGTGCAACACCAGAAGGAGTGTATTACAGAGCTGAAGACCCAACTGACCGAACTACAAACTTCCAGGGATGCCGCCCTATCCAATGATTTCTATCTACAGGAAGCTTTTGTGCAGACCCAGGCCGAAAATGTGCTCACCGAAACAATCGCGCTTAGCTCTGTGAGAACAGATGCGCAGGTTTTAGAGCCCGACACGCTAAAACAACTATTAGAAACCCTTAAGAAAAAGATAGCTCGCACATTTAGATCGGCTAGGAGTATGTATCTCGAAGGTCTCATAGAAGAATAAGTATCTTCGCCCATCCTAATTCTTCATGTAACATGATTTGTAATGAGTATGACCACAACTTTGGTTTTCTGACATAATCGCACATGTAAGGCCTTGTCCAGTTTCGCAACAATCTATGGAGTAACACACGGAATAATGATTTTTATTCTGATTCAAACACATCAAATGAGGGAAGAGTCATGTCCTACTGACATGCAATCAGTTTAACAAATGGCCGTCCCAGCACCGGTGTTTATAAAATAAGTATACAGAGCACAACATTCTTCATTAGTATTTTTCAAAGATTTAGCACCAATTAGCAACTTCCAGCATATTCTTCTCAGCAATCCTTCAACAGCATGTCGGAATCTGACTTATCCCAATGGCGATTCAGAAAGCGCACCAAAACCCAGACCCACGTGGTAACGACAACAGATACGACCCTACAAGATGAAACAGATGACGCAGTAACTTCTGCCTCAGGAAAAGCACAGCATAAATTCTCCACCGAATTCAAAATCAACCTCGACATCAATTCGGCAAAGAATGCGGATTGGTTACGAAAGATAGGGCTCCTTCAGTTTGCCCAATTACCATGGGAGCAGTGGATTGCTAATGACAATGCAGAAGACCAGTTACATGGCATGAGACAAACAAAAGGCCTCATTCTAAATCAGGTACGCTTTTCACCCCAGCTAGTCTCAGCCGTCTTTAAACTACCACTCTATGATGACGCCCGCTATCTGAAATGTTCAAATGAGGATCTGAGGAAGGAATTTGGCGACTGTGAAGGCCCCCGACGGTATTTCCTGTTGAAACATGCACCCTACCCCCGACGAGAACAATTTCAATGGTATTTAGAAAAGCTCTGTTTACTAGTAAAATTCGACTTAATGTCGAAAGAAAATTTTTCCCCCCTACTACATGCCGAAGACGGAGGTTTGGTTAGCTGGACACATTGGCTGTATAACCGCCTCTACGCACAAATCATTGTCGGGGATAAGAGAAGATCACACACCAACAGCAGACTCGCAGCCTATTTAGCTGCTATATTCAATTTTGTCCAATCAGTAAAAGATAAGCAGCTACACTGGTCCCCCCATTTTTATTCCGGAGAACTTGATCGCATCAATACAGAACATCACACCAAGCCTGAGAAGGCAACTCAACCCTCCACCTCGTCTGCACCTTTCTCCCACACAGGTAACAACGCACAAAACCCGACCGTAGGGACGCCGTTCCGGCTGTCCATTAAACGCCAAAGGACAGACAACGTGCCAACTCCCAGTCCAGAGCAACTACCGGACGATCTCCAAGCTGATTTTGTCATAAGGATGCAAAACAAACTTCAAGAAGTTTCTCAATATTTGCGGCAACAAGAACAGACACTGCAGCACAAAAACGAATTACTATTCGCCACGATGACTAAGTCCAATTCATTACTGACACAGAAGCAAAAAGAATTGGATGACAAAGAAGCTTTAATATCGGTGTTACAGAGTCACAACCGGAAACTAATAGCAGAATTGATCACCGTAAAAAAGTGTGCTCAAGACTTGAATAAGTGGCAGCAAAATATCCAAACACAAATTCAAGCAGAAATGTCCAGTTTTTCCACCATGAATGCTACCTTGCAAGCCGAAAATCAAATTTTGCAGTCAAGGATACAAGTTTTGCAGGAGCTCGAAAGGCAGCTATTAAAAGATGAAGGCGTAGAACTAAAGGCCACCTTAATGACAAATCTGGACATCGACGTAGTAAAACAGCAATTAATTAATCGTGTTCAAAATAGCTGGACACTTTTTCGCAGGCGATGGCTGGCTATACTTGTTCCGCCGCTTGAACAATTTCGGTCAGAAAGGATTGGGGAGTCCAACCCTGGAATAGACATACCGGTAGTACAAAAGGATGATAAAGACAGTCATGCACTGGCGGGTTCGAGTCCACCGTGCGTGCCAGTGTTAGAGGAGCCGACAAACCAGGACGGATGAACTCAGACACACGCCTTAAATGTGAAAGTAACTAGACGGCCGCCGAACAAAGACAAGAGTACGAGGACAGGGAGTTTAAATGCAAAATAGAATCTTTCAGGGAACGCGCAGAAACAACTGAAAAGAACGCACCCTTGTAAAAATTCTTCTATTTAAAGCAATGAAAGGAAAGAGCAGAGAGACCCCGTTTTTTGGTCCCTGCGTTTAGTCTCTGTTTTTTTAGTCCCTGTGTTAGTCCCTGTTTTTGGGGAATGGTAGTGTGCTGTCTGAGTAAGTTTCGCTGGGACCGATATCACGTCTCGTAGGCGCGTATGAGTTGTTGAAGATAAGTGCTGCTTGAATAGTTCTGTCTGTCTTTTCTCATAGTCGGATATACTCACCTTAATACGGGAGTTGAATCAGTTGTAGTGTGTGATGAATTTGTTCGGTAATGGGTAATTAGGATTCTGAGTGCGACCAGTATAGTGTGTTATCTGTTATTCTGCTGTGAAGTCAGTAGGACGAAGTGTAACAATCGAACGAATTGTCTGTAGACTCACTGTAAGCCGCTGAATTTGTTATCGTATTTTATACTTGTTGTTTACCTCAACTGCGGGAAGATTAGTAGCCGTGTGATCAGAACAGCGCTGGTTTATGGTTGATGGATTATGACTAGGAGATTAACTGTTCGAATTCGCGTGACCTTAAGGTATAATGTCTAGTTGACAAACCTACCTACCTTGAAGAAGTACGAATCAGGTGGTCTTGGAAGCACCTTTTGTGTGAGGAGTACGTAATCGGTCAGCTAACCTCAGTCCTGAAGTTCGAATGCCAATACGCTGAACAACTTCCATTGTTCAGGGACGGACACTGAGCTAAGAACGGAATGATCGTAAGATTGTATGTTAAATTGGGAATTTAGTACAGGGCCTCTGTTTAACAGACCCCTACCACTCCCAAGAACCCACGTGGCTGAAAGCACGAACCACGGTTAGAAGATTGAGAACCTAGTTGAACGTAAGACAATTAAATAGGAAGTAAAGTAACACTCAACCCCGAAATAGTGTAACAATTGAGCCCATCAGCGAGTATCGGTTGAATAGTTGCCAAGTAACATTTCCTAGGTCACTGAGCTTGAGCTCTTTCTCAAGTAATCTCTTTACCTCCTTGATTCCTTCATCTGAAGTACCTGTGATTATAATGTCATCTACATAAATACAAATGTAGATTGTGCCTTCCTCTGTTCTTCTGATAAGTAGACTTGGGTCTGCTTTTGAACTTTGATATCCAAGTTCATTCAGATACTTCACCAGTCTATAGTTCCATGCTCTTGGAGCTTGCTTCAATCCATACAATGCTCTTCTCAACCTGCAAACAAAATTTGGATACCTGGAATCTATAAACCCTTGAGGTTGTTCCATGTATACCTCATCTGATATGTATCCATTCAAGAATGCATTTTTTATATCCAATTGACTTAGGGTCCATCCTTTTGAAGCTGCAATAGCAATGATTGTCCTTATAGTTGACATCTTAGCTACGGGACTGAATGTCTCATCATAATCTATGCCATAGGTCTGGGCATAGCCTTTCACCACCAATCTAGCTTTGTATCTGGCTATACTTCCATCTGCAAGCTTCTTCACTTTATAAACCCATTTATTTCCAATTACTTTCTTACCATTTGGTTTAGGAACAAGTTCCCATGTCTTCTTCTCCTCCAGTGCATTGAACTCTTCCTTCATTGCTTCTTCCCATTGCTTCTTACCTTTAGCTTCATCATAGTTCTGGGGTTCTTCATCATCTTTGACCATATATGCATAGTTCTTCTGAGTTATGTAAGAAGTATCATAAGAATACCTTTCTGGTTGTCTTCTAGTCCTGCTTGACCTTCTTGGTTCACATTCTTCATAAGTTTTTGGATACACCTCTTCATCAAATATAGGAGCTTCTTCATTCCTTCTTGTTAATCCACTTCTGGATCTACTTGCTTGTATATAGTCTTCATCTCTATTCACCTGCACAATTGATTTTCCTTTCTCACATCTTCTTACCTCTTCTTCAAATTCTTCAGCTGTATTACTTTGATCTGCATACCAACTTTTCTGTTCATCAAATGTAACATCTCTAGAAACAATAAATTGTTTGGTTAGAGGATTCCACAATCTGTAACCCATCTGCTTTTCATCATAACCAATGAACACATATTTTTCTGCCTTTGGTTCAAGTTTATGTCTAAGTTGTGATGGCACATAAGCATATGCAATTGATCCAAACACTCTACAATGATCTAATGTTGGTTTCTTACCCCACCAAGCTTCATATGGAGTCATTCCATTCAGAGCTGCACATGGTAATCTATTCACAAGATATGTGGCTGTATTTACAGCCTCAGCCCAAAGATAATTTGGACAGTTCTTCTCCTTTAGCATAGCTCTGGCAAACTCAACCAACGTCCTGTTCCTTCTTTCTGCTACACCATTTTGTTGTGGTGTATACCTACAGGTTATTTCTCTCTTAATACCTGCATTCCAAAGATAATCATTGAACTCTTGGGAGAAGTATTCTCCCCCTCCATCAGACCTCAGTCTTTTAAGCTTTTGACCTGTGACTCTCTCTGCATATGCATGAAAATGCTTGAAGGCTCCAAACACTTCTGATCTTTCCTTCAAAACATACAGAGTTATCCATCTTGTAGCATCATCAATAAAAAGAACATAGTACCTTGAGCCACTGATAGATCCTTCTTTTGTTGGTCCCCATACATCTGTATGAATGAGCTCAAGTACTCCATCATGTTTGAATCCTTTCTTTTGAAATGGTAACCTGTGTGCTTTACCCATTTGACATGCTTCACATTTATAAACCATATGTTGACTTTGCACATTTGGTAATCCTAGTACAGACTGATTAGCAACCATAGCTTTAATTCCTCTTTCATTGAAATGACTTAATCTCTTATGCCAGAGATCAAGTTCTGTAATCACTCCTTCACCGTGTGTGAGCAAAGCTTGACCAATGTTCCCTTGCACTCTTAAAGTAAAGAGTCTACCTTCTTTCTTACCAAAGACAATCTGATTATATCCATTCTCTGGATCTTCCACAAATACTCCTTCATTTGTAAACCTGATTTGAAAACCTTTTTCAACTATCTGTCCCACACTAATCAAGTTTTTAGGTATTGTAGGAACATACAAAACATTGGTTAGCAAATTTGCTCCACTCTTGCATTTCACTTTACCAATTGAATGTACACTATGTCTTGTATTATCACCTGTTTGAACTGTATGACTAGAAATGCCTTTTTCCAATTCTGACATCAATTCTATGTTTCCTGACAAATGATTAGAACATCCAGAGTCAATGTAAAATACCTTTAGATCTTCTTTGTCTGATGTGCTGATTGAATTCATCATCAATGATGTATGACTTTCATTCTGTGTGTCATTTGCATAGTTGTAGTAGGTGGTGTTGTAGGATTGATTCTGTCCCCAACTTCTTCCTCCACCTCTACCATAGCCTCCTCTTTGACTTTGTCTACCTCTTTGGAAATTACTTTGATATCTTCCACCTTGGCCTCTGCTATTGTTGTTTTGATTCTGGTTTGATCCTTGTTGGTTGTGCCAACAGTCATGAGCCAAATGATTACTCAATCCACAGATCCAACAAGCCTTTTTGTTGTTATTTTGATTACCTCTTCCTCTTCCAAAACCTCTTGCTCTTCCTCTGCCAGTGCCTTTACCTCTTGCATAATAAGCTTGAGAACTAGACTCCTCTTCATCCTTTGCTTTACCTTTATCTCCTTTCTTCTTGTTCTTCATGTACATTGCAGAACTTTGTCCTTTATCTCCATCTCCCTTCAAGTCTTGCTCATATGTGAGCATCAAACCAAGTAATTGATTCAAATCTGGAACATAATGATTTAATGAAAGTTCTGTTGATAAGACAAAAGGTTTCCACCTTTCATTCCCTCTCAAACCTGCAAGTAGCTGAGCAATCAATCTGTGATCTTCAACATCTTCATCTATGGATCCAAGACTATCTGCAAGATCCTTCATCTTAGTGACATAATCATTAATGGTTTGACTTGGCTTCTTCTTGAATGTTGTAAACTCTGACCATAGACTTGCTTTTCGTGCTTTAGTAGTGCTTTGGAAATGATATTCCAATGCATTCCATATATCTTCAGATGATTCCAATCCTCTGATGTGTGGTAGCAAATGATCAGAGATTGTATTGTAAATGTGAGCTTTTGCACTTGCATCCTTCTTCTGCCAATGCTTTAAAGCATCAAGTTCTTCTTTCTTTGGTCGGCTTTCATCTTCAAATACTGGCTTCTCTTCTTCACCTGTTACATATACCATGAGATCCTTACTCATAAGTAAGGCTTCCATTCTCATTACCCATGCGGGGTAATTATCTCTGTCCAGTTTGTCAATAGAGATATGATCTTCCATACTCCTTCCCTTCTGCTGCAACCTGTGAGCTTAAAGGATAAAGGATAATACCTTTTGGAGTTCTTTGTGTATGAGAATACTTTGGAAGTAACCTTTTGATGCCTTGTGTCTTCAAATGATTCACCTTTGAAACTTTAATGGAAAACTTTCCAAAACTTCTCGTACCTTTGCCGCCTTCTGATCTTCAAGACCTTTCGGCTCTGATACCACTTGTTGATGTATGAAACACCACAAGAAATGAATTAATGTGACACTAGAACACCTCTATGGTCACCATTAACTCATTGCCACTCCAAACTTTGAGAAATGATAGCCTAAAGTGAGAACTTTGCTTCTATAGAAATTCCTAGTCACCAAAATGACATACCTTCAGTATTTTGCTAATTTCTCCTAGCTTAAGTATTATTTCTCCATGAAACTTTATAGGCTAAAATTAGAAGAGTAGAGCTTTCCAACAAGCTATCATATGCATCAAACGGATATCTAGAACTCAAGTTATGGCCTTCACAAGATGACCCTGTATGACCTTCCATTCGCTTGGAGGGAGGTGTAGATGCCTTCCTCATCTTAAATTTTTGTATGCGGTTCCATAACAGGGCCCTCTAAATTGGTATGTCATAGGTGAGGCACCTATAGATTATCCATGTAAACACACAACATCCATGTAATAAGGCCTTGCATGGCCATCACTTATGCGCTGCATGAATTAATCCAATGGGGAAGGTTAATAGTCAAATTTTGAGTATCTACTAAGTATAAATTGAACTATTCTACTCTGGTAGAGGAAGAGGTAGAGGTTTTGGAAGTGGAAGAAGAAACAACAACCAAGACCAAGGTCAACATCAAAATCATGCAAGAGGTAGAGGATAGTTTTAAGGCAAGGGAAGCCAAAGAGGCTAGTGATAGTAAAGGGTAGTAGAATTTTGGTAAACCTGAATGCATTTAACATGATTGCAAGTTGAGAAATCAAAATAAAAGAAGGAAGCAAAATAACTATGCATCCACAAGCATAGATAATTCTGAGAAGCTGTTCATATTCCAACATCACATGATGAATATGATGTCTACTAATGTTTCAAAATCGAATGGTAATTTCTAGTAAGTTGATTCAAGTGCTTCAAAATCACATGACTAGTCACACAAAATTCTTTCGTAGTTTGTAGAAATTTCTAGTTCATAGATATGTCAAACAGGTGATGACACATCACATCCTATCGAGCATTCAAGAAACATAGCACTGTCTATGTAGGACGACAAGGTAAACACCATCTTGCTGATGTGTTGTATGTTCCAAATATAACAAAGAATCTAGTCTCTTTTGGATAAATGGTTGCCTAGGGATTACAAGGCAGATTTAGTGCTAATATGTTACATATAGAAGAGTAGAAACTCAATGGAAGCCTGACTTCCAAAGGAAACAAAGTGGATAGGTTGTCCATCTTAGATGTGAAAATTCTCTAAATGAATGCAGCCATGTTTGTAAAAGATGAAGGAGTTATTGCTAATATAGAGGTATGGCACAAACAAATTGGACATGCAAATTTGTTGAGGATGAAATTGATGCAATCTAAGGAGATTGTGAATGGACTACCAAATCTCAAGGTTATAGAGATGTAAAAGGTATGTGGAGCATGTCAATTTGGTAAACATGCAAGAGCACATTTTTGCATGATAAGCATGTTAGTGAGAATGTGCTAGACATACTACATACATATGTTTGGGGTTATGCAAAGATCAGATCTATGGATGGTTGCAGGTTTTATGTTACTTTCATTGATGAACATACATGGAAAGTATGGGTACATTTCATGAAAGAGAAGACTGAGGTGATGATTCACTTCTAGAATTTTAAGGCTATGTTGGAAAAGTAGATAGGGAAGTATATTCAGACATTAAGATCTAATAGAGGAGGTGAATACATGTTAAATGAGTTTAGTAGTTGTCTAAAAAGTCATGGAATTTGACGATAATTTTCATGCAAGTACACACCACAACATAATGGCATTTTTGAATGCAAAAATAGGCATATTATACAAATAGCAAGAGCCTCCATGGCTGAGAAGAATATGCCTCATTGTTATTGGGCAAAAGCTATGCCCACTCTTGTATACATCATGAACAGAACTTCAACTATTGTTATACATCAAGTTACATTTGAAGTGAAATTTATAGGTAAAAAGCCAAACTTTTCACATATGAAAGTATTTGTTTGTATTGCATATGTACATGTTGTAGATTTGATCCAAAAGCACAAAAATATATCTTCATTGGATACTCCATTGAGCAAAAGGGATATAAATGTTACAACCCACTCACACGATATGTAAAGATAATTAGAGATGTGGTGTTTGACAAAATATCAAGCTTCTATTCAGATGCCAAAGAAGGACTTAATCTTGACTCAAATGACAAAGGAAATGTTGAGAAATCAAGTACTGAATCTCAAGTTTTGAGTGGATTTCATGTGTCACCAAGCAATAGTTCCAACTCAAATCCATGGAGTGGAAGATTACATGGAAACTTCAATCCAGTAAATTCATCAACTACATCGAAGAAAGGTGAAGAAAAGCTTCTACTAGTAGTAAAACATCTACAAGTTTTGAAGAAATTGATGGAGATTCAAGCGGTTCAGAAAAGATCCTTGATGAGGAACTTGGATTGCCCTCTTTGAAGAATCTAGGAGTAAGACAGGCATAGGTAGAGATACAAAGAGAAGTGATCCATGATCAAGAAGATCTAGGAGGATGCAGAATTCAATGCAATGATTTATGTATAATAGTTACATGGCTCATCATTGTGCCTACGTGAGCAAGGTAATACAAGATGTTAAACCTTCTTGTTTTGAAGATGAAATCAGAAATTCAGATTAGAAGAAAGCTATGGATGAGGAAATGGCCGCACTTTATGGAAATGAAACATGGAAGTTGGTTCCATTGCTGCAAGGAAAGAAATCCATAGGCTCCAAGTGGGTTTACAAGGTAAAGCACAATGCTGATGGTAGCATAAGCAGTTATAAGGCATGATTGGTGGAAGAAGGATATGCACAGAGAACTTTCAGCCTTATAGCTTAAATGTCTACAAAGCACTTATCGCATTAGCTACAAAAAAAGAATGGACTTTGCATCAGATGGATGTCAATAATTCTTTCTTACATGGTGAGTTACAGAAAGGAGTATACATGGACCAGCCACGAGGATATGAAGATTCAAATCACACAAAATATGTTTCCAAGTTGCAAAAGTCTTTGTATGGGCTTAAACAAGTCCCTCATTCTTGGCATGCAAGGATTTTTTATTACTTAACCACCATTGGATTTTTCATGTGTGATGTATTCATCATTCATTATATGCAAGGAAGGGTGATGATGGCATCACAATTGTGGCTATTTATGTTGATGACTTGATTGTAGGACCTGATAATGAAAAAAGCATTAAAGAGGTAAAGCAACTCCTTATGCAAAAATTTCACATGAAAGACCTTAAATTTATACATACAAAAACAGGTATATGGATGTCGCAAAGGCAATATGCCTTGAGTATGCTGCAAAAGTATGATATGGCTAATTGTAAGCCAATCTCTATGCCATTAGATCAGAATTTGAAGTTGGATACTACATCAAGTGAAGCATTGGAAAATGCTACTATGTACAAGATAATTGTGGAAATTTTGATATATTTCATAATTACAAGGCCTGATCTATGCTACACGGTTGGACTTGAAAGTCAATCTATGCATGATCCCAAGAAACCACATTTAGATGCTCTGAGGTGCACTCTACATTATGTGAGTGATACTCTGAATTATGCAATGTTTTATGAAGTTGGTGCAGATCTGTAGGTTCGTGAATACACTAATCCAGATTTGGTTGGTAGTATTCTAGATAGAAGATCTACTAGCAATTTCCTATTCTCACTTGAGAGTACAACCATTATATGGAATAGCAAGAAACAACCCACTATTGCTTTGTCGAGTACAGAGGCTGAGCATAGAGGTGCTACAATGGCAACATGTGAAGCATCACGGTTAGAGATGCTACTTGTAGATTTAGGTGTGGAAGTGAAAAAGCTGATCATCATCTATTGTGATAATATTAAAAACATTCAATTAGCATGAAATCCTATTTCTCGTTCTAGAACAAAGCATATCGAGGTACATAATCACTTCATCAGAAAGAAGGTATTAGCAAGTGATATTGATCTTGTTTACGTGAGGACAGATGAGCAGGTTCCTGATATTTTCATTAAAGCACTTGGAGTGGAAAAGCTGAAGAAGTTTTCGAAGATGCTTGGAATAGAGGACATGGCGTTGAACTTGAGGGGGAGTGTTGAGATATCAAGCTCAACCTGTGATGATCGAGGATGACACATATCACTTTTGCATTTCTCTGACACCTTGTCGGGAAGGAAGCAGGTGAACGGGAAGAGCCGACGCTAGGGTTGGATCAGGCCCCTCTGGTGTGCGCCGTTCCCACTGTCCAGCGAGCGGCGTCTGCGCGCTGGGCACCTCGCCCCCTCACTCTCTGGTGTGGCGATCCTCGTAAGGCCCCTGCCCCTCGAAAGTGATGAGACGTGCATGCGTACGCGTGAGACCGTAGGCGTCAGGAGCGCGAAAATCCAAGTACAGCACTCAAACACGGAAGTTGTCGGATTCGTGTGCAAACAAACTCAATGATACAATCGAATTCATCCAATAAAATCTTAGTAATACAAAGGTTCCCGCTACATTGCGGGTCGGTAATACGGAAATCCGCTACAGTGCGAAACAGGTGGATACAAATATATGCCGCTGCTAGAGTGCGGATTGGCCAAATATAAGGTAGGCCTACCGCTACAGTGCGAGAAGGTGCCCATGGGACTCGACAGTCTTCAGAACTTTTCTTTTCTTTGGTCTTTGGTCCAAGCTTTACTTCAAATGATCAGCAATATCTTTTCCTTCACTTTACTTCAAAAAGCCATAGTAGCCTCCAATGACGCAGTAACCTGGAAAGAAGTTCCACACATGAGATCCACGAGATGGGGTACTCTTTACTTCAATCTTCAATCAATTTCTTCACTTCATATAATCTCTGAAATCATCAACCGGCCAAACCTGGAGAGTAGATGCACCAAGAAGATCCACGAGGTCGGGGGTAATCATTAGTACATCTTGAAAAGAATGAAACATACTTGTAAAGTCATTAGCACATTAAAACTCATAATAAAAACACACTATACTTTTGATTTATTTCTTTTTCTCTTTGAAATTGTATGACATTCATGCACATAGACATATGGAGAAAAAAGCATATGCATGGTCACAAACACTCCTTTTCTTCCCTCCTTCTTTCTTCATTTCCTCTCTTCCTTCCTCTCTTTTCTTTTCACATTCTTCCTTGTTCTTTCTTTCTTCCTCTTCTTTCTCTACCCTTCTTCCATTTCTCTTCTCCTCTTCTCTTTTCTTCTCTATCTTTTCTCTTTTTCCTCTTTTTTCTTTTTACCCTTCTTTATTCTTTTTTTAAAATTATTTTTCCTTTCTTTTTCGTTCTCTGTTTTCTCTTTATTTTTTTATGTTTCTTTCTTTTCTCCTTATTCTTTTGTTTTATTTTATTTTTCTTTTAATCCTTTTATTTTATTCCTTTTCTCTCTCTCTCTTTCTCTCTCTCTCTCTCTCTCTCTCTCTCTCCTTCTCTCTCTACCGTCTGTTTCACGTGCAGTACACTGTACCACCCTCTCTTCTCTCTTCTCTCTCTCTCTCTCCCCGTTCCTTGCTTCACGAATCAGACCGCCAGTGTCTCTCTCTCTCTCTGTCCATCCACGTGCGATGACTCTTATGCCTCTCTCTCTCTACCGCACAAATAGCATCCTCGGATCGAATGTGCAGTTCAGCACGAGTCTGCCGCCTTTAGGTTGAGTCTCTCTCTCTCCTCTTGTTTCTTCCGAACCAGTCTCTCTCTTTCCGCCTAATCTACAATGCCGTCAGAACCTCTCTCTTCCACACGTCAGCGTGCTCCACCTTCTCTGCCGCCGACTAGAGCCGCTAGTCCCTCGCTCTCCTCCGACTATCTTACAGCGTCCGCCAACTTGGCACCAACTCTGTCCATGATCTCTCTCTCCCGTTTTTAGCGTCCATGTGCTTCGACGGCTAGTCGTCAGTCCAACTGTCCAACCTCCATCTGTACCCTGATTCTCTCTCTCTCTCGCAATTGGTAGCCAATATTTTCTCTCTCCCTTGGCTCTGTCGTCATGCCACGCGCAAGCACGTCTGTCTGTCTCTCTCTCTGCAATACCGACAGCCAACTACTGTCGCGCTCTCTCTCTCTCTCTCTCTCTCTCTTTGTCTCTCTCCTAGCCGCCTGTAGCGCCACCTATAATCTCTCTATCACACATCTTGAGTGCCACAAATGTCACAGATGAAGAGGCTGCTGCGAAAGATGCCATGACACCTGAGTACACAGGCAAATGGAGATAGGCCTATCGTGCCAACAAGAACTTACTATGACCTTGGTCTCCATCACGGAAAGATCCATACATCTGTGGGTGTCTAAACACAAGCAATTAATCACTCCATTGGCTACCCTATAGTCTGTGATGATGGGCTTGGCCAAAATTTTGCTCATGACCAAAAGTTTGCTCATGATCATCGATGTGAAGAGTACCGCAAGCTTCATCATGACCGCTTCTCTCTCTCATGCAGACTAATGAAGATGAACAAGAAAGGCATTAATAAGAAAAGGGTAAGAAGATTACCTCGAGAAGCATTCCACAAGAGATCCACGAAGTGAAACATATGGGGCTTCAACCCCTATTTATAGGTTCTCTCGCCCTTCTCCCCTTGGGACTATTCTCTAGAAGCTTCTAACCTCCTTACTCAACTTTCTAATTCCAAAATCATCTTGCATGATCAGTTACTATTTTGGGGAAATCACACCTCTTATTTCTATTTTTGATTTTTCTCCTTTTTTTATTTTTCCTAGACTAAGGTTTGGTTTCACACTGGATATTTATAATTTAATTATTTTTAAGGGTTTGACCTAGGGTAAACGCCAATTCTAAGGGTCCAACCTAGGATTTTTGGTCGGAAAAATTAGGGGTTTCCTACAGTTAATCTCAAGCATGTAGATTCAAGGGCTTTATTTACAATTACAGGCAAAAATCCTAGGGTTTTCTAAGGATTCAGGCTCAGTTTTCATGGGATAAACTCGCATTTCTAGGGATTTTCAAGGGTCAGACCTAGGGATTTATGGGTCAAAGGTTAGCGTCATGGGTATTTACAAATATACAAAACTAATCTATATCGCATGGTTTCGTATCTCACAATCAATCAAACCAACCAAAACATGTACAATTATACCACTTTCTCCATCGAAACATCACACAAAACTCATAAAATGAATCAACTTTGAAAAAAAAACAGGCATACTTCCCTGTCGGATTTCATCCCGACATTCGCCCCCACTAAACCTGCACATCGTCTCGATGGGCCAACCTGCAAGATCTAACAGAAGCGTATCAGGGTTCTTTTTAAACACTTTTTACATTTTAATGACTTTCTTTTCAAAAATCAAAGCGTGATCTCATGCAATACATGCAATTTTATAAAGATTAGTATAAATTTCAGAAAATTATGCAGATTCAAGCTTTACAAACATCATACTATGTTTCTGCATCTGTAATCTGACAAGTAATCACATGAATAAACCGTTGGCTTTCTAGATCTTCTATTTAGTCAACTGGTTCAGATCCAACAACTCATTCTAAGTACTAGCATATATTATGTTTCTACTAATTCAGTTTATAGAATATGCCATGTTTCCCACTATTTATTCCCTACTATCCAACTCTCCATCAGATCTTTTCTTTTTCTTTTCATTTTTCTTTTTCTTTTTCTTTTCTTTTTCACTTCATCTCAGCTCAGCATTTATTCTTTTTATCTTTATTTCACAAATTGGCCTATGTGGAAATCGGATGTGACTCATGGACTTGTCCACCCGGCCAAGTTTACCCCACCTGTCTGCCGACCCGACATAGCGCATGACATACACAATGTCCGCCCTGCATGAAATCGACGTCAGCTCGTGGCTTTGACCACCCGGCCAGAGTAGCTCCACCCGCCTACCGACCCATGCAGGCACATGACAACAAATAGGTGAGGCTTACGATGAAACTAGCTACAGCTCGTGGCCTTGATCACCCGACCAAGGTGGTTCCACCTGCCTACTAGCCCATCATAGCGCACTAACAACATGTACATACATATAAGCTGGCTTGAGTATAAAGGCTTTTCATAAATCATGATACATATGGAGGTAAGATTTCGCAGGAAGCAAATAGTAGGACCCAAAGAATCCCACTCACTAAGTGTTCAAATTGATCAGCATATACATGCACTCAATCTAAGCATGTCATCACATTCCCAAGCTTTCACTCCCAAAAGTCTCTAGTCTGCTAATTGACTCCATTCATATAATTCTTAGTCGTTCATGCTTCATGCAAACCCATAACAGATATTTGCTATCTTCATTCTACATGATTTTCATAAATCCTTACATATCTTTACCATACACATAAATGCATTGCATATGCTCTATTAGAGAGAAAACATAACTCAAATCATAAAAATTGCACTTGATCATATTAGTCCATCTTCACCATTGATTAATCCAATTTTTCTTCATCTCCATGATCTATCGTTCATCATCAGCATCAACATCAGTATCATTAGTATCCTCCAGTATCATCATTATCATAATCATCAATCATCATTCATCATCACATTCAACCATCATCATCATCAATATCATTCATCATAAACCATCATCATCATTATCATCATAAACCATCAATCATTATCATCATCATTGACCATCAATCATTATCATCATCATAAAACATCATCATTCATCAACCATCATTATGATCAATCACTAATCATGAAAATCATCAATCATCAATCATTATCACTCATCATTATAATCATCAATATCATCCATCACAAACCATTAATCATCATCAATCACTTCATTCAATAGTTCTTGATTATTCTTGTATGTTTCATTATGATTTTGCTTCAGTCATCACTCACGATTTATAAATATATCTTGAAAAGTCAGATTTTTAGTTCTCTTGTTCTTTTTCAATGTCTTAGAAGACTTTGAAGTCTCCTATACATTCCCCTCAATTTGTGCAATAATATCATCAAGCAACTCTTTTTCGGCTTTATTAACTTGTTTATTAGATTTTCTATCTTCTTGAATTTCTTCTTCGCTCTTTTCATGTTCAATTTGTTTGTCAAAGTTTAATTGGGATTGTAATTTCGCAACTTTCTCTTGATCAAATAGATTCTCATTAGTTAAAATTTTTGGATCAAATGAAACATATAAATCTTGATCTTTCTTTAATTTCTCTTTAATTTCTCTATCAGATTCTTTTTTATGATCAATTTCCATTTGTTCTCTCAATATCTGCTCAATGTTTTTCTTTTCAAGCTTTATCTGTCTACCTTTGGTTTCTTTAGTAGATTTCTCTTGACACTCAATAGATAGTATACTCTTTTGTTCCTCAGATCTATGATCTTCATGTCTTTTTGGTCTCCACATCTTTTGAATTGGATTTGATCTACTCTTGGTCTTCTCAAAATACTCTTTCATCCCGCCTTTTCCTACATTCAAATGCAAAGGTGATTTGTCTTGATATTCACAAATTTTTCCTTCATGCTCACTTACAAGTCTATGTCTACATGCACTCTCATATGCTATGCAGTCCCAAAACATATGTCCAAACTGATTGCACCAAAAGCAACGTATAGGACACTTCTCAACCCGACTTGATTTCCTAGGTATCACTCTAGGCATGGGTCTTCTACGACCTAAAGATTGTTTGTGTGCAGATATGCCTTGGACTTTTACCTCATGTCATTATCACATTTCAATACTTGTAGGTCATTAACTTGGTTTGTCAACAGGTCAACCTTATTTCTCAATTTAGAAATCTCAGAATCCATTTCATTTTTTAGGTCTTTAATGCTTATGCCCATTACCTGAATAGTGTCAGATATTGCATTTATTGTTTGCATTAAGGTCATCACAATACTAAATTTTGATTTTATAGATTCACTCGCACTAATTTTCATTTCCCTAAATCGCTCTTCGTATTTCCTAAAGTGTTCCTCAATCATTTTATTCATTTTAATTTCTTGTGCATAGACGTATGGACTAAACTAGTACAGATCGTGAATGCTCAAACTCAGGCAATCAAACAATCTTTCTGTTCAAAGTCTGTATGTGAAGCAATGCAAAAAATCACAGAACCTGAAATGCTGGTACCTAGAATATCCGATCTGATGCCGAGGTTCCTGTTTCTCTTCTCAAGGAGTGGGTGACGCGTCGAGGATCACCGGGCAACCGCCTCGCTTCACATCGGATTCATGTGTCGGGAAGAAGGAGGTCAAGCGAACGGGAAGAACAGGAGCGGGGTTGGATCAGGCCCCCTCTGGTGTGCACCGTTCCCGCTGTCTGGCGAGCGGCGTGTGCGCGCTGGGTGCCTCACCCTCTCACTCTCTAGTGTGTGGCGATCATTGTAAGGCCCCTACCCTCGAGCGAACGTGCGTAGGCGTGAGACTGTAGGCGTCGGAAGAGAAAGAAAGTCCAGATACAACAGTAATACACGGAATGAAGACGAAGCTCAATGATACGATGAAAATGTAGCGGAGGTCGTCCAATAAAATCTCAATGATACAAAGATGCCCGCTACAGTGCAGGTAGGTGATGTGAAAATCCGCTACAGTGCGGAACAGGTGAATACAAATATATGCCGCCGCTACAGTGCGGATCGGTCGGATATGACGTAGGCCTCCCGCTACAGTGTAGGAAGTTGCCCTCGTGTCTCGACAGTCTTCAGAACTTTTGCGGATAGGTCTTTTCTTCCAATCTTCGGTCCAAGCTCTACTTCAGGTCTTCGTCCAATAATTGTTTTCACTTCATAAACTGCAATGGCCTCCGATCACTCAATAACCTGGTAAGACGTTCCGCAAGGACAATCCACAGGGTGGGGTATAAAAACATGTTAGTGCATAAAAACTTATAATAGGAAGATACTATGCCTTTGATTTATTTACTTTTCATTCTTCAAGTTGTGTGTTCCATCATGCATAGAAGAAATACATTTTGATCTTGGTTTTCAAAAATAAGTATGAAAGCCATTGAGACTAGAACACCTATTTCACATGGCGAACAAACGGAATACTTAAACAACGGATTGGCTATAACTCAAAATTCACAAACAGAATGACAATACCCTTTTGAATGATTAGAGTAGGCTTGACTTGCTTTGAAATGAGTATGTGATCATAGAAATTTGGATGTCTTCGAGTTTATGAAATAAATACAAAAAATAGACTATATGAGAAAGAACCCAATCTAGCAAGTATGGAGAGGAAAAAACATGAAGTTTTAGGGAGTAATTTTTGATCATTTGTGGCTCTCTTATAGCATGAGTTTGCTTCACCTTGATCCAGCTTACATGGAATGAGCCTCCTTTGATGATTTACCCACAAAATGCCCCTCATGTGACTCTTGAGCTTCAAAATTATGTTTTCATGCTCTTTTTACTTGAGCTTCCATCAAATTCGCTTTTGATGCTTCAACTCTCGAATTTAGATGAGGTCCTGACTTTAATTGACTCTACGGAACCTCGTGCACCTTCCAGCCTTTAACTGACTGTTTTAGTGTTCCATATGTTAATCCATGAACCCTAAAACGTCGACAAAGACCATGGTACTTAATTCAAAAATCAATAACCTTGGAGTGCATTCCAAATCCTATATGTATCTACAACCAGCTACATTCTTGGTTTTTCCTATTCCTCGGGATTACAAGAATCTTATATCTCTCATTCGCTTTGCTTTATGATTGCGCCAATGTGCAGCTAAGTCAGGCCTTCCTTGAGAATAAGCCAAAATCAGTTCATCAAAGGACTTATTAATGAACGAACCCTTAATAAGATTCGTATCTACTATGGAAATGATTCTTAAAATGACTACTTTCGTTTCCACATAAACAGCTTGAATATTGATAGTTTTTTTTTTTGAGAAAACAGATATTAAATTAATGAAGAATGATACAACTATGCGAGGGGCAGGCCCTCAACTCAAGATCAAACCCACACCTCGGGCAAGAGGGTTAGAGAGAATAGTACATCATAAATCTTTGAGATGAGTACAGGGGAAGCATGGAAGCTTTCCATTGGCTATACCTCATGTCTTTAATGATACTTCTGTAGTTCAGGGAATTATCCTGTACATTATTGATGGATTTGATACACATCTCAACTGTTCTCTTGAGCTCTCTTTTACAGCTTATAAGAAATCTTTTTTGGCCGCTTTGGAAAAGTTTCTGGTTTCTGCTGATCCATATGTGCCATATGATAATGGCCCTCCAAATATGCCATAGGGGAACATCCATCCGGTAGCAGCACCCAAGAAGGATCTCATCATAGCCAAGACAGGAGATACCACAAGCTTGAAGATACTTCTGGAGCAGGCTCCAAAACCTTTTAGCATGAGGACAGTTGATATTAAAGAGATGAGAAAGATCCTCCTCAATGCCACAGAAGCAGCATTCTCCATTACTTATGTTAATATCTTTTACCTTCTTCGGAGTCCAAATACCATTGTGGTAAATTAGCCACAACAAGATACAATGTTTCTGGGCCATGGGGAAGGCCCATATGGTTTGGAAGCAGTATTTCCATTGTTGAGCGGACCAGTTGGTGAGCCACCTTTTATTAAGTTTTTTAACCACCTCAATAAAGTCACCATGGTGACCGTGGAACTTTTCCAGCATGTCTTTAGCCACCTCTTGAATGTCCAAGTTTTTGTACTGCGGACAACTTTGGACTTTCGCTCTCAGTCTCTCCTTAGCCTTGATCAAGACCTGCTTACATCCAACAGAGAGACCATTCAGCTCATTAATCCAATGATTATCCACCACTGCATCTAAGTGATAAAAGTCCTTGTAGCAATTAAAACCCCTTTTTTTGCATTTGTTATGAATGATACGCAGGGTTTCGTTATCATCTTTAGCCAGCCAGCCACTCCATGGACAGTCCTGTAAATAGAAGGAAAGGTTAGTGGTGAATTTAATGTTGGGCTTATACTCCTTTTTTATGAACATCCACGCATTCCACATGTTGCATATCAGCCTGCTTCCCCTAGGTATGAACACCTGCGGAGAACACACAACATTCTAGAGGTTAAAATTTTTCCAGGCCTTATTCCCCTTAACATAGAAGTCCTTAATCTTTCTCTTAATGAGACAGGCCTAGTAGTGCGAGGAATTCAGCGATCTGAGGATCCACTTAGCAGAAAGTTGGTAAGCAAGCTTAGGAGGACAAAGGATACCAAGACCCCCCTCTTCCTTCTTTAAGCAACAAGTGTTCCAAGACACTTTAGTCACACCAACCTTGTTACAGTCTCCACTCCATAAAAATCTACAAGAAAGGGAAATAACCTGCTGGAGCTCCTTTTTGGTAGGCATCCAGCAGCACAAGTAGTAGACGATAGAAGGGAGAATGTAGTGATTTAAAACAAAAATCCTATGAGAAAGGATTTGCTGCAAAGCAATCCACTTGAAGATTTTATTTCTAAATTTTTCCATAACCCAATCCCATCTTTGAGAAGAGGAAACTTGAAAACCCATCGGAATCCCTAACAATCTGAAAATGGTTCCTTCCTGAATAATTTCACACCCCAGGTTAAGAACACAGTTAGGAACAAGATTATTGGAGGATTTAAAAGAGGTTTTGCTGTGATTGATTTGCGATCCATTGGCCAGAAAAAAAATCTCGAGACAGTGCAGACAATTCTTAGCACACTCTTCATTAGCATTGATGAGGATGTTGGTGTCGTCCGCGAACATCTGAAGACATAACTGGGATTGAGAATTGGGAATGTCAATACCAGTGATGGTCTTTTAAATCCAATCTGTCTTTAATCAACCACCCTAAAGCATCACTGGAAATGGCAAAGAGAAGGGGGGCAAGCGGGCATCCTTGTCTAATAGACCTGCAATGCTTAAAAGAGGAAGAAAGATGACCATTCATAGCCACTTTGGAGAAGGCATTACCAAATAAGGTAGTCACAGCTTTGATGAACCCCCTACCCAGACCAACATCATGAAGAGACTGCAGGATAAATTGCATGTCCATTCTGTCATAAGCTTTATCAAAGTCAATTTTGAAAAAATAGAAAGCTTGATTAGTCTCTTGAGCAAGGTCAATACCTTCCCACAAGGAAATGATAGCATCCAGGATATATCTGCCTTTAATAAAACCTTTTTGTTCAGGCAAGATAATAGAGTCCATGATAGGGCTAAGTCTTCTAGCCAGAGCTGAGGAGAAGATCTTGTAAATAGAGGTCAAACAAGAGATAGGTCTCCAGTTATTGAGGTCATCGTTGGATCCCTTCTTGTGAATGAGCTTGATGACACCAGTGTTAATGAAAGAAGATAGAGAACCTTTTTCCATAGCTTCCTGCCACACCAAGAGAATCAGGGGGGATAGGAAGTTTTTCATTGCCAGGTAGAACTCATTAGGAAGCCCGTCAATACTAGAAGACTTACAACGTTTCAGTTTACTAATAGTGTCTCTGATCTCGCCGACAGAGAGGGGCAGATCCAGAAGAGCAGCCAAGCTGTTAGGAATCATTTTTTTCCTCTTTAGCGCAATGTGGGCCCTGGCTCTCTGGATATCCTCCCCCCACTTGGGAGGCACAGAGAACACATTGGTAAAAAAACTGACCGCCTCTTGCAAGTTCTCCTTGATATTAGTCGCAAAACCACCAGAGTTCTTCTTCACCATAGGAACAAAGTCCTTGTTCTTCTTTCTTTTCATGAGGTCAAACATGAACTTGTTGGGCCTATCCACTTTGCCCGCCCAAAACTCCCTAGAAGAGGCAAGAGACCCATGAGCCAAGATGTAATCTTCCTTCCTCAGCTTATCCTGGAGATCAAGGATCTTCTGAAAATAACTGGAGGAATCAAGACTACTCTGAAGGACTTTGTCAATCTCTTGAAGAATCATCATTCTTCTTTCAGCCCTAATATTTTTGGCCATCTGTTTATACTGAAAAAAAAGCTTCTGGGTCGCTCTGATGGACTTCTCCCAGGCCAAGAGGGGGGACAAATTGTTATTGAAAAAGAAGGAAAAGATGTCTTTGGTTTTATTGACAACCAAGGGGATCTTAAGCAGAGATGTATCGATGTGAGGCCACCCAACCCTAGAGGTGGGGTTGTTACTGAACATTTGGGTAAGGACAGGCACATGGTCAGAAATGTTAAGGGAAGGCAAGCACTCACATTTAATTTGCCAAAAGTCATGACTTCTGTTAGCATTGAGGTAACCTCTGTCAAGCCTAGCAGTTAAAAAATTATCCTTACTCCTGTTGTTCCACGTCATGTTAGTGTGTAAGCTAAACTCCAAGAGATTCTTTTTGTTAATCAGGTTAAACCAGTACTTTTTTTCAAGCCCAGACAATATGTTATTTTTGTTACCAATTCTGTCTCTGGCTTTAGTGACCATGTTAAAGTCACCCATGATAAGCAAATCACCCTCAATGTAAGAGATCTCCTCCCAACACTTAGTTCTCTCCGCCACGTTATTGGAAGCGTAAACACTCACAACAGTCAAGTTTAAAGGAAAGGCACACTTAATACCAACCCATTGATGGATAGGGCTGGAAACCTGCTTTTCCACAAGGTGGCCCAGAGCCGAGCTAATGCCAATGACCGCCCCCCCCCCCCTTTGCCATGCAAATGCTTGGTATTGTACCAAGGATGAGAAGAAGAGATAATCCCTAGGTTCTTCTCAAGATTAAAACCATCGGTCTTCACTTCTTGCATCAAAATAAAATCTAGACTTAAACTCAAATCCTTAATCCATTGATTAAGCATTTTACCCCTGACCGGATCAGAAAGCCCTTTAATATTAAGAGACAACAGCTTAATTTGGTTCATGATAAAACTAGGAAACGAAACTCACGTACATTCAGAGAGCACTCTACCACTCAAAAGGGGACCTAAAGCCCAAAGCCAGTATGGGCTTAAAGTGTTCAGCAGAACTTGAACATAACTAGCCATAGACATATCCTTATCCTGAGTAACGCCCAGGACCTTGCTAATCGACTCGAACAAATCAGTAGAGAGATCTTCCTTAGTGAACATACTTAGCTTCGTTTTGATATCAGACTTATTATTAAAATCAGGAGCATTAACCTTTAGCACCGGCGACTTAAAATTTTTTTTGCGACAACAGTAATGATCATCCCATAAGAAGCAAATACCGAGACCAAACTTGCACCGGGCCAGAAAACTATAGTGAATCCCCTGCCTATTCATAGGAGGCTTAAAGGTATAAGAAAAAAGAAGTTGCAGAAGCCTGGAAAAACGAGAAACAATGTTCGTGCATTGTTTATCAGCATACATGACACAACTCCGGTTCTGATAATTGTCCCAAAGAATAAAAAGATATGTGCTAATTAGCGACCGAAAACAGACAAACTTCCTTAGGGCCTTATTCTGGGCCTTGATGCTCAAAGCTGAAGAATGCACAACATCTTCAGTACAATGGCTAGGACCTTGTCTCTTGTCATGATAAATGTTAGGAGGCAGCTGCAATAAACTGAGGAAATTAGTGCCATCATTATTACTTAAGGACCAAACAAAAAGATTTTTTTTCAGAACGCATATGAAAGCTTGTGTTCCCAAGACAATATAAAATTGACACCAACATCGGAATCCTTTCCCCGCCCTTTCTCCTGATCCTTGCTAGTCAAAAAACTCAATTTTACATATCCTTCAGCATACACGGATAGGCCCTGTCTCTTGACAAAAAAATACTGAAGATAGCTGCCATCGACATTACTTATGGACGAAACACAATGAGTACTATTAAAGCTTATGATCCAGAGACACATCAGATTTAAAACAAGCAGTTGGAAACTAGGAAAGCCGCACTTTCCCTGTCCCTTCTCCTGCTCCTTGCTGGTCAGAAAAAACCAATTCAGAAGCCTGGACAAACGAGAAACAATGTTCGTGCGTTGTTTATCAGCATACATGACACAACTCCGGTTCTGATAATTGTCCCAAAGAAAAAAAAGATATGTGCTAATTAGCGACCGAAAACAGACAACCTTCCTTAGGGCCTTATTTTGGGCCTTGATGCTCAAACCTGAAGAATGCACAAAATCTTCGGTATAATGGAGAGGACCTTGTCTCTTGTCATGATAAATGTTAGGAGGCAGCTGTAGTAAACTGAGGAAATTAGTGCCATCATTATTACTAAAGGACCAAACAAAAAGATTTTTTTCAGAACGCATACGAAAGCTTGTGTTCCCAAGACAACATAAAATTGACACCAGCATCGGAGGACTGAAAATAAAACCCTTTCCCGCCCTTTCTCCTGATCCTTGCTAGTCAGAAAACTCAATTTTACATATCCTTCAGCATACACGGATAGGCCCTGTCTCTTGACCAAAAAATGCTGAAGATAGCTGCCATCGACATTATTTATGGACCAAACACAATGAGTACTATTAGAGCTTATGATCCTGAGACACATCAGATTTAAAACAAGCACTTGGCAACTAGGAAAGCCGCACTTTCCCTGTCCCTTCTCCTGCTCCTTGTTGGTCAGAAAAAACCAATTCACACTAAAACTGAAATTGTTCTTAGAGAAAACAAAATCCATCTCATGACAGAAGATTTGGCCTGGTTAGCGACCTGCATGAGAGGCACTACAAAAGTAATTATAATCCGAACAAAATACATTTTAATGTACCGCATGAGGGAAACACTAAGAAATTATTTCCTGCCACTTTTAACTGGTTTGGTCATAGAGGTTGACACCCTCAGGGGGTCCTTTCTTTTGGTTCTGCTGGTGGAGGGGGTTGAGCACTCCCTTCAACAAAATTGTCCATTTCCACATCCTCCTGAACCAAAAAAGAAGCTTCATTCTGGTTTAGTTCATTCACTAGATCTTGGTCATGTTGATTGAGTTTCGACAAAAACAGATTATCAGAGATCTGAGGGTGAGACAGTTGAGAAGTCTTGATAAACGCTGTTTCTGAGGAGGGAATGGGGGAACTCTCTTTCTTGTGCTAGACTTTGATCCATTTTTCACCATTATCCTTTAAAGAATCAGTCTCCTCAGGGTGTGGGTAGCCCCCGGGCACTGCACCATTCTGCTGGCTATTAGGGTTAACATTTTCTTTCTCCTTGGGACTCCTGAGGGTCTCAGGACTAAAAGGGTTCGATACCTCGTCCAACAGAACATCAAATATGTTGGAGGTTTTAAAGGTGGGGGTTTTGGAGCTCGTTCTGGAGACATTCTGCCCTAGGGGATAACCATTGGTTTTTTGTTGCACATTTTTTGGAGGTTCAGTCTCCTCCTTGTTCTTAGTTAGGAGCGGACATTCTCTGATAAGGTGACCTTGTCGAAAACAATGAAAGCAGGCGTTAGATAGGTTCTTATGGATAACTTTTTGCTCGTGCAGGCATCTACCATCAAAATCCTTTGTTATCAGCGAGGCTTTAATAGGTTTGGATGTGTCCACTTCTATCATGACTTGAGGATCCCATTTAGGGTTAACAGGCCCTCTATTTCTCTGACCTAGCACCTTCCCAAGTAAGTTACTTAGTCTATCAATCCAGGGATAGTATTCAATCAGAAGATCCGGGTATTCCACCCACACAGGAACTTTCGTAGGTTTGGGTCCCCTGGGATTAAAACTTGCGTACCATTTAAAGAAGAAGATGGGTGTGTTTCTTATTAACCATTGCCCTTTGCTTACACTTAGGGCAGCATTAGCTTCATCGAAGTAAAATAGGAAATAATTGTTTGGGAGAAACTGAATATGCTTCACGAATAACCCTTTGGCTTCCCAGCTTCTAACCCAAGCTTTAAGAGCTTGTAAGGCAGGTCCGGGTCCGTGGCATAAGCCTATTACGACTCTTTCCCCCAGCTCATAACTTGTTTCAAACTTTTCCAGTAAATCTCTCTCTCTCTCTCTCTCCACGTGTCGCGTAGCTGCCTTCCTCTGTCGCCTTCAATTCCCTGTCTCTCTCTTTCTCTCGCAGTATAACAGCGCCGCTTCTCTCTCTCTTTCATGATAATTCTCCGTCGCGCTGCCACCTCTGCTTCTCTTCCTTCTTTTCCTCCGACGGCACACAAGTTTAGAGCCTACAATCTCTTTCTCTCTGCCACCTGGGCTCATCGTCTGAACGTCTCTGCAATAACGCCATCGTATCCGCAGCGCCGACAACAGCACACCTAATCAAGCCTCTCTCTGTCACTCTATCAAGCCTCTCTCTGTCACTCTGTGGGTTGTTTCTATAGCACGTGTTCTCTCTCTCTCTCTCTATCTCTTCGCGTACTCGGCGGCAACAAGCCTTTCGCCGTCTTCTCAGCGTTGCGCCATTCAAAGGCTGCCTTTTGACTCTTTTCAAATGTTGAGCGTGCATCCACGGTGGTTCTCTCTCTAGACAACAGCTAGTCCATGTCCCTCTCTCTGTGGCACACCAGCTCTAACAACCAGTAGGCAAGAGCCCCCCCCTGTATTTCTATCTAGGCCTTTTTTTGGTGCTTGTGTGGTTTGCCGAACGGCGCCAAATTGTGCGCAACTATACGGGGATCTAGTGAGCCTCAGACCCAAGTGACCCAAGCGAACCTAGCGATCCTTGCGCTCAACGTGCGGTAGCCTTCGTGCTAGTCCCCTCCGCACGCACCTCTCGAAAGTGCCGTTGTGCCATCGAGGGGCCGTTGTAACGCGTTTGCCCGCGACGCTTAACGCGGGCCGGCTCACTGTAAATGTTTACCCGCGATGTTCAACGCGGGCCGGCTTAGGCCGTTGCCTTTGTAATTGTTTTCTTTCAATGCAAGCTAGTTTTTTCATTCAAACGGTGATCTTCTGCTTTCAAGCAAGGGAACAAAACACTTGAGCAAGTCATCCTACCGACGGGCCGGTGCGAGTCGCCGAGCGAGCCCGGGGAGCTTGTTTTATTTTTATCACATTTGGTATCAGAGCCTCGCTCGATCTAAGCGGCCTTGGAAAAGAGGACGGACCGGTTGTCACACCAGTGCTGGGGACCGAGTCTTAACGTCCTACTTAGTACACTGTGATGGAGGGTGAAGGTAATGATGTCTTCTTAAGCGATGTGGAGCCGCGCGGTGGCGGCCAACGTGAAACGAGAAAAGAGAGACGGAGGAACAAGGGGAAACGACCGCAGACCCCTCCTCCTGTCACACGAAATTACGACTTCATGACGACCGAAAAGGAGAAGAAAGAGCTGCTTGCAATGGAATGGATGATGGCTCAAGACACCCGCATGGACCGTCTAGAGTCCACCATTGCCAACCTAGCTCAACTTCTAAAAGTTCAACCGGAACCAAAAGAGGACAAGACTAAGAATACGGGGAAGCAACCGGAGTTACTAGTGGGTGAGACATCGGGACGTACGTCTCGATAGGGCCATCGGCCACACACAAGGCGACGCAGGCCCGTTTCATCCTCTGACGACGGGAGCGACTCAGACTCCTATGGTAGATTCAAGCCGTGTCCACCCGAGAAGTTCCGAGGGAAACACAACTCTCTCGCAGTCTCCAAATGGCTTCGAGACATGGAGCAGTACCTCGACCTTCAAAGAGTGGGCAAGCGAGATTGGGTGAGAATAGCCGCGTCCTTCCTGGCCGATGATGCTGATGCATGGTTCTTGGCAGAGTCCGCAAGGGAGGAATTCACTTCATGGAAGGATTTTAAGGCGGCATTTGAGGAGTACTTTATACCTCAAAACGAATCCTTCAAACTCAGGGACGAATGGAGGGGCCTGAAGCAGGAAGGCCCGTTGTCTGAATATATACGCAAGTACAGAAGACTCATGCTGCAGATAACAGAGATGCATGATCTCGATCGGCTACATGGGTTCCTGTACGGGTGTAGTATTTGGACAAGACGAGAGATAGAGAAGCAGTCGCCCAACACCTGGGAAGAGGCCATTGTGATAGCTGAAAGGTACCAAGACGCGGAGAGCAACCGTCGTGCTCAAAGCCTACGCAAAACAGAAAACACTTCACCACGGAGAACTCAGCAGGGTGCGGGGAATGCCAACTCCAACGCCCGCCCTGCCAACACCACTCAGAACCCGGGTAACGCACCAATTCAAAAGAACCAAAACACGTATGGGAATAATCAGCAGAGGGCGCTGCCAACGCCCCAATGGCAAAGAAACGATCCCCGGCCATTTTGTAGAACATGCCGTGGGAATCACTGAACGCACAAATGTACTCGCAATAACAATTAAACGCAGGTACAAACGGCTCAAGTAGAAGAGGAGCCTCAAAGACGAAATACTAATGTGGTCCTGACTGAACTAGATGATAATGAAGAAGAAGTACAAGCAGGGAATAATGCACCGCACGTAGGTACCGTGGCCGCGAGGCCAAGGTGCTTTCCAATGACATTACGAATGATTCAGAATATGTACTTCTGGGGAACGTTTGGAAACAAGAGAAAAGCAGTATTGGTCGATTCAGGCGCGACGCATAATTTCATGTCGCCACAGTGTGCAGCTAGTTTGCAGTTGGCCTTGAGTAAACTTCCAGAAATGTCAGTTACCTTCGCTCAAGGTCGAGATGATAATGTGAAGATCGCCCTCAACGTCCGTATGACAGTGGGGGAGTGGTCGGCAAAGTTAGATTTTCTAGTCGTGCCACTGGAATCATTTGATGTAATAGTTGGACTTTCATTCATGGACCGATACATGATTAGCATGTTGGGTAAGGGGATTGATAAACTTTTGCTTGACATGCAAGGAAACATTGTGGTCGTAGACTGTCATAGAAATACGAGAAGAGCCCCAGAGGGAAATATAGACTCCCAAGGCAAGTCAGGAAAGGTAGAGAACCTAGGATCGAGTTCACAGGAATCAAGTCACAAGACCGTCACTCCTCCCACAACGAAAGAGGAGGCGGACAGGCAAAGAAAAGGAAAGGCACCAATGTATCAAGAGTGTGTGCCCTCCAACAATCAGGGAAAAGGGAACAAGAAATTGAACTTAGAAGCAGGAAAGTTGAAATCTGTAGCCGCAACAGCAAGGGCAGAGCGAAGACAACAGACACAAGGACCTTTAACGGCCAAGCAAGTGGAAAAAGCGATGAAGCAAGGAGCCCAGGCACATTTGTGCGTCATAAAGTGTAGCCCCATTGACATAGACGAAAAGGAAAGCGAAAAGATGAAGGTTGGCGATAAAAGAGTTCATGAAGTACTTAGAGATTTTGATGATGTTTTGCCAAGTCAGTTACCAAGTGGGCTACCACCACTCAGGCAAGTCCAACACAGAATTGAAGTTATGCCAGGACATGCTCCTCCGGCCAAAACACCTTACAGAATGAATGAGACAGACCTAAAGGAGTTAAAAAGGCAATTGGTAGAACAGGAACAACAAGGTTTCATTAGACCCAGTAGTTCACCCTACGGTGCTCCCGTTTTATTCGTCAAGAAGAAAGATGGCAGCATGCGGTTGTGTGTGGATTATCGGGCTTTGAATAAGATCACTGTCAAGACAAAGTATCCAGTACCAGTTATGGATGAGTTGATGGACCGACTGGATCAGGCAAAATTCTTTACACGAATAGATCTCAGATCCGGATATCATTGGATTCGCATAGCAGAGCATGATATTGAAAAGACGGCGTTTAAGACGCGCTATGGCAGCTACGAGTGGTTGGTCATGGCTTTTGGACTCACATGCGCTCCAGGCACGTTTTGGCGAGAGATGAATGATGGGTTCAGAGATATGTTAGATGAGTTCCTGATCATCTACATAGACGACCTCTTGATATACAGCCGCACACTAGAGGAACACCTGAAGCACGTAAGGGCCGTCCTTCAACGCCTAAGAGAAAGACAGCTCTATGCCAAGCCAGAAAAGTGCGAGTTTGCCATGACCTCAATTGAATTTTTAGGTTTCATGGTTTCAGACAAAGGAGTGATGATAGACCCTCATAAAATCACAGCAGTTCATCAATGGGCACCGCCTAGAACAGTCAGAGAAGTGAGAGAGTTCATAGGTTTCTGCCAGTTTCTAAGAAAACTCATAAAAGATTTCAGTAAAGTGGTTGCTCCGCTCACAGAGTTAACTAAAGGAAAGGGTTGCCTTGTGTGGGGGCCTAAGGAACAAGATGCTTTCGAGCAACTCAAACAGGTGATGTGCGAAGCCCCTGTGTTGAAGTTGCCAGAGTTTGACAAAGAGTTCGAGATCCACACAGATGCGTCAGGATTGGCAATTGGAGGGGTCCTTATGCAGGAAGGACGCCCTGTGGCTTATGAGTCACACAAGTTTTCAAGTATAGAGCTACGATGGAGCACTCACGAGAAGGAGATGCTCGCAGTGATCCACTGTTTGCGAAAGTGGCGTCACTATGTTCAAGACAAACACACAAAGATTTACACAGACAATATTTCACTCAAGTATTTTTGCACGCAGCCTAAGTTATCGCCAAAGCAAGCAAGGTGGCAAGATTTCTTGGCTGAATTCGACATAGACATAATTCACAAACCGGGCAAGCAAAACTTCATGCCAGACGCCCTGAGTAGAAGACCGACGCTGGCCGCGATTTCCATGGCCGAGAGTAAGACGAAAGATCAAATTCGTAAATTGCAACAAACGGATCCGGAAATACAGAGGATAATCAAAGATGTACACTCAGGCTTAGACTATAAAGGGAAATACACAATTATGAACAACATGTTATATAGAAAGGGAAGGATTTATATACCAGATAATGCAGAGCTACAGAAAATGCTTTTATGGGAAGCACACGATTGTCAATTAGCCGGACATGAAGGACAAAGAAGAAGTTACGAACATTTAAAAGAGCATGTATTTTGGCCGAAGATGAGAGACGACGTCATTGAATATGTTCAAACATGCTCAACCTGCCAATTAGTACGACAACAGAAGATAAAACCGACAGGCCTACTCCAACCCATGCCCGTTCCGAACCGCCCTTGGGACATGGTCAGCATGGATTTCATAAGAGATCTACCAACATCCGATGTGCATAATGCAATTATGGCAGTAGTGGATTATTTCTCTAAACAAGCACACTTCATACCGATGAAGCCACCTATGCCGGCAAAGGTGGTCGCACAGACTTTCTTCCAAAAAGTGTTTAAGTATCATGACCTTCCCTTGGCTATTGTATCAGATCGGGACACTAGATTCATGAGCGACTTATGGCGGGAACTTTTCTCCATCTTAGGCACTCAGCTTCGATTCTTGTTGGCCTATCACCCCGAGACCGATGGGCAAACAGAAAGAGTCAATCAAACCATAGAGAATTACTTGAGGAGTTACATTCAAGCGGACCAGAAGGATTGGGCCAAGCATCTCGACATTTTAGAATTCCATTATAACAGCTCAATCCATTCCAGTACATCTATGTCACCGTTCGAGGTGGCCACAGGCAAAAGTGTAATCACACCTATGGCACTCATGTCAAATGAAGTGCTAGTGGCAGCACATTGGGAATGTGGTAATTTTTTACGAGACTGGCAATCCAAACTACGACAGGAAAAAGAGGTCCTCATCAAGAGCAAAGAAAGGATGGTAAGAATTGCTAATCAGAACCGAACAGAGGCGCCAGATTACCAAGTGGGTGACTTAGTTCTAGTAAATGCCAAGAACATCATTTTGCCCAGGAATTTCACTCCAAAATTCAATCATAGGTACTATGGGCTGTACAGAATTAGTCACCGTTTCAATCAAGTGACATATCAGCTGGCTCTTCCACCCGAAATTCATATCCACAACTCGTTCCATGTGAGTTTGTGAAAACGCTTCCGCCCTGATACTCGCTTTGGACGTCAAGTCACATTGGTGGAAGATCCAATCGAACAACGACAGGTAGACTTGATCCTCAAGGAGAATAGCATGCAATTCCTCGTCAAGTGGCGTGGCCGCCCCCTCAAGGAAGCCACATGGGTAAGTAAACAGAGTATGCCACCGACAGCCCAAAGCCTCATTGAGTCGTTCCAATCGACTCATCCTTCGACATCCAGGCGCGAATCTCGTAGCTTTACGAGGACGCAAAGCTCTTCGAAGCGGGGGAGAATATGTGACAACCCGTAGGCAAGAGCCTCCCCCCCCCGTATTTCTATCTAGGCCTTTTTGGTGCTTGTGTGGTTTGCCGACCGGCACCAAATTGTGCGCAACTATAGGGGGACCTAGTGAGCCTCCGACCCAAGTGACCCAAGCGAACCTAGCGATCCTTGCGCTCAACGTGCGGTAGCCTTCGCGCTAGTCCCCTCCGCACGCACCTCTCGAAAGTGCCGTTGTGCCATCGAGGGGCCGTTGTAACGCGTTTGCCCGCGACGCTTAACGGGGGCCGGCTCACTGTAAACGTTTACCCGCGACGTTCAACGCGGGCCGGCTTAGGCCGTTGCCTTTGTAATCGTTTTCTTTCAATGCAAGCTAGTTTTTTCATTCAAACGGTGATCTTCTGCTTTCAAGCAAGGGAACAAAACACTTGAGCAAGTCATCCTACAGACGGGCCGGTGTGAGTCGCCGAGCGAGCCCGGGGTGCTTGTTTTATTTTTATCACACCAGCTAACAACATGACCGCTCGCATCTCTCTCTCGTGAGTCCTAACCGCCACCTATAATCTCTCTCTCCAGACTCCATGGATATCCTGCCATCGATGACTATTTCAACACTTCTATCGCTCTCTCTATCGCACACAGGTCAGGAGTCAGGACCCATGCGACTTTAGGCACTCTCTTTCCTCCATAGATGATATATATAATATCAGTAGACAGTGGCGCCGCCATATCTCTCCTTTCACGTGGGCCTGCAATCTCTATCGCTGATTCGCTACCCTCTTCTTTGAAGGCATGAAAGCTCTTAAGCTCATGTGAATTCCTCTATAGCTAATCGGACCTTTCTCTCTTCTTAGATGCACTCTCGTAAAGTATGAGCATGAAGATGAATATGAAGAGAAATGGAGAAGGAGCATACCTGAAAAGACGTTCTGCAAGGACAACTCACGGGATGAGGAAGAAATAAATAAATTTGCACTTATTTATAAGCCCCCTAGGACTTGCTTATAGAACGTTCCAAAATGAACTTTCTATTTTTGGCAGTCTTTTAATTTTTCCCTAGACTAAGGTTTTGGTTTCACACTGGATATTTACAATTTAATTATTTTTAAGGTTTGACCTAAGGTAAACGCCAATTCCAAGGGTCCAATCTAGGATTTTTAATCGGAAAAATTAGTGGTTTGTCCACAATTAACTCAAGCACTTCAAATCAAGGGTTTATTTAGAGTTTAGACTTAAACTCCAAGGGTTTTCAAGGGTTCAAGTCCGGTTTTCATAAGATAAACTCATGTTTTCAAGGGCTTTTAAGGGTCAAACATAGGTTTTTATGGGTCTAAAGTTAGTTAATTACACACACGGGTCAAACATACATCTCTAACATGGTTTTGCATTTGTCAGTCAATCAAATCGGCCAAAACATGTATAATTTTTACCGCTTCACATCGGGTTCAGGTGTCGGGAAGGAAGCAGGTGAACGGGAAGAGCTGGCGCTGGGGTTGGATCAGGCTCCTCTGGTGTGCATCGTTCCCGTTGTTTAGCGAGCGGCATCTGCGCGCTGGGTGCCTCGCCCCCTCACTCTCTGGTGTGGCGATCCTCGTAAGGTCCCTGCCCCTCGAAAGTGATGAGATATGCGTGCATACGCGCGAGACCGTAGGCATCGGGAGCACGAAAATCCAAGTAAAGCACAAACACGGAAGTTGTGGGATTGGTGTGCAGACAAACTCAATGATACAATTGAAGTCATCCAATAAAATCTCAGTAATACAAAGGTTCCCGCTACAGTGTGGGTCGGTAATACGGAAATCTGCTACAGTGCAGAACAGGTGGATACAAATATATGCCGCCGCCACAGTGCGCATCCGCCAAATATAAGGTAGGCCTCCCGCTACAGTGCGAGAAGGTGCCCACATTTCTCGACAATCTTCAGACCTTTTCTTTTCTTCGGTCTTTGGTCCAAGCTTTACTTCAAATGATCAACAAATTCTTTTCCTTCACTTTACTTCAAAAAGCCATAGTGGCCTCCAATCACGCAGTAACCTGGAAAGAAGTTCCACATAGGAGATCCACAAGATGGGGTACTCTTTACTTTAGTCTTCAATCACTTTCTTCACTTCATATAATCTATGAAATCATCAACCAACCAAACCTGGAGAGTAGATGCACTAAGAAGATCCACGAGGTCGGGGGTAATCATTAGTACATCTTGAAAAGAATGAAACATACTTGTAAAGTCATTAGCACATTAAAACTCATAATAAAAACACACTATACTTTTGATTTATTTCTTTTTCTCTTTGAAATTGTATGGCATTCATGCACATAGACATATGGAGAAAAAAGCATATGCATGGTCACAAACACTCCTTTTCTTCCCTCCTTCTTTCTTCATTTCCTCTCTTCCTTCCTCTCTTTTCTTTTCACATTCTTCCTTGTTCTTTCTTTCTTCCTCTTCTTTCTCTACACTTCTTCCATTTCTCTTCCCCTCTTCTCTTTTGTTCTCTTTCTTTTCTCTTTTTCCTCTTCTTTCTTTTTACCCTTCTTTATTCTTTTTCTTTTATTAATTTTCCTTTCTTTTTCGTTCTCCGTTTTCTCTTTATTTTTCTACGTTCCTTTCTTTCCTCCTTTTTCTTTTGTTTTATTTTCATTTTCTTTTAATCCTTTTATTTTATTCCTTTTCTCTCTCTCTCTACTCTGTTTCACGTGCAGTACACTGTACCACCCTCTCTCATCTCTCTCTCTCTTTCTCTCTCTCTCTCTTCCTTGCTTCACGAATCAGACCTCCAATGTCTCTCTCTCTCTCTCTCTCTTTCCATCCACACGCGATGACTCTTATGCCTCTCTCTCTCTGCCGCGCAAATAGCGTCCTCGGATCGAATGTGCAGTTCAGCACGAGTCTGCCGCCTTCAGGCCGACTCTCTCTCTCTCCTCGTTTCTTGCGAACCAGCCTCTCTCTTTGCGCCTGATCTGCAACGTCGTCAGAACCTCTCTCTTCCATGCGTCAGTGTGCTCCGCCTTCTCTGCCGCCGACCAGAGCCGCTGGTCCCTCTCTCTCCGCCGGCTATCTTACAGCGTCTACCAAGTTGGCGCCAACTTTGTCCATGATCTCTCTCCCCCGTTTTTAGCGTCGCCTTCAACATTCTTTCTCACATGGCTCTGCATCATCCTCAGCGAAACTCTCTCTAACACACCTCGTTCGTGTGCTTCCACCGTGTAGCAGTCTCTGTCCGCGGCTAGTCGTGAGTCCAACTGTCCAACCTCCATCTGTACCCTGATTCTCTCTCTCTCTCGAAATTGGCAGCCAACATTTTCTCTCTCCTCCGGCTCTGTCGTCATGCCATGCGCAAGTACGTCTCTCTCTCTCTGCAACACCGACAGCCAACTGCTGTCACGCTCTCTCTCTATCTCTCTCCTAGCTGCCTGTAGCACCGCCTATAATCTCTCTATCACACATCTTGAGCGCCACAAATGTCAGAGATGAAGAGGAAGCTGCGAAAGATGCCATGACACCTGAGTACATAGGCAAATGGAGATAGGCCTATCGTGCCAACAAGAACTTACTATGACCTTGGTCTCCATCACGGAAAGATCCATACATCTCTGGGTGTCTAAACACAAGCAATTAATCACTGCATTGGCTACCCTATAGTCTGTGATGATGGAGTCTTCCCTGGCAACTATATTAAAGGGTTTGACATTGGGCTTGGCCAAAAGTTTGCTCATGATCATCGATGTGAAGAGTACCGCAAGCTTCATCATGACCGCTTCTCTCTCTCTCTCATGGAGACTAATGAAGATGAACAAGAAAGGCATGAATAAGAAAAGGGTAAGAAGATTACCTGGAGAGGCGTTCCACTAGATATCCAAGGGGTGAAACATATGGGGCTTGAACCCCTATTTATAGGTTCCCCCGCCCTTCTCCCCCTGGGACTATTCTCTAGAAGCTTCTAACCTCTTTACTCAACTTTCTAATTCCAAAATCATCGTGCATGACCATTTACTATTTTGGGAAAATCATAGCTCTTATTTCTATTTTTGTTTTTTCTCCTTTTTTTATTTTTCCTAGACTAAGGTTTGGTTTCATACTGGATATTTACAATTTAATTATTGTTAAGGGTTTGACCTAGGGTAAACGCCAATTCTAAGGGTCCAACCTAGGATTTTTGGTCGGGAGAATTAGGGGTTTGCTACAGTTAATCTCAAGCATGTAGGTTCAAGACTTTATTTACAATTACAGGCAAAAATCCTAGGGTTTTCTAAGGGTTCAGGCTCAGTTTTCATGGGGTAAACTCGTATTTCTAGGGATTTTCAAGGGTCAAACCTAGGGATTTATGGGTCAAAAGTTAGCGTCATGGGTATTTACAAATGTACAAAACTAATCTATAAGAATCGCATGGTTTTGCATCTCACAATTAGTCAAACCAATCAAAACATGTACAATTTATACCACTTTCCCATCGAAACATGACATAAAACTCATAAAATCAATCAACTTTGAAAAAAAACAGACACACTTCCCTACCAGATTTCATCCCGACAACGTATAGTGTTCATGTCGGTATATATCAAGGATACTTTAGTGAGCTTTACTAGGTTCATCTATTGAGAGTGATGGCACACTTGTTTCTTGCCAGCTCACTGATTCGTAGACATTGGGTTTTTCCTTATGTACTATTCTTTATATATCAATGCACTAGTTGTATTGTTGTATTAGGTCATTCTTGTATATTCCTTTTATGTAATAGAAGAAGAAGAAGATCATTCTTCCTTGCCTCATTTTGTGTGTGTGCTCCTCTTTGAGTGTGAGAATATGTGAGCGAGCTCTCTTCTTTATCTTCAACTCCCTCGCGATAGGAAGTAAGTGCATCTAATGTGCAAGTAAGGAGAAGCTTTCAAAGAAGCTCTACTTGTAGGAAGTCAATGTGAGCTTTCATATTTCAAACTAGAAACGCTTGAAACCATAGACCACTTAACTATTGGCCCACAATATATAGAACTTTGAGCCACAAACCAATTAGCTTTCAAATTATCTTTACCTTCAAAGAGTTTTTGAATTTAAAGACCATTGAACTATCACATTCAACCATAGGTTTATGGGTTATCAAGATCATGTAATATTATCATTATTCATTATCTATTCAATTCAGTAAAAGGTCGAGCTAAAAAACCCAAGGCTTGATAGCATCATATTTGTTATATACGACAAGTAGAGGAATACACACAAACACATACAACATCTTGCACACACATACATAGACATATAACACACATGCACATACATGTATATATATCACACACACATACGCATACATGCACATGCATACATGCATGCATACAGACACATGCATATATCACACACACACATATAAACATATATATGCACCACACACACATGCATAGATACATATGCATTCACACATGCATGCATTATTGATAGGATCCTGCAGATGCATGTAGGCAGAGGATAGTACAGAAACAAAATCTCACAAAAGTACTTAGAGAATAGAAAGAGACAAGAGAATTGACACCAGATTGGGTAAAATCTCCCTCCACATACTCTGATGGATGATTCTATCAGAGCATGTGTATTTATAGGTATTTTCCATTGCATCGTGAATAGAACATATATGATGGCGGTGCCTGAAAAAGCATGTGTTTACGAAAATCTGCTTTATTTTCAAAATCTTCGCTATTTAAGCGATCTACTATTTTTACAAAAACATCGTTTTCTAAAGCAATCTATTATTTTCACAAATAAATAACTAAAATACTATCTATAAATACTCTTCTAAATATCCTCTTCTAGCAAAGGAGGATCATCTAAAATAGGAGTGAGTGGTAAAGTTCCTTTAATCTTTTTGAATAATACGGAAAGGTCCATAATAACATGGTGCAAGTTTAACCCTAGGATGTTGTGGAATATTTTTCAAACATCTTTTAATTATTCGTAACCATACAAAGTCATTTTCATTAAACTGTTTAGGTAATCGTTTCTCATTAACATTACACATGTAACATTCTTAAATCTTTTTAATGTGCTCATGAACCTCATGAAGTATAGAAATATGATCTTGTGCAAAAGAATCAACCATAGGTATATCAGTTTGAGTGAGAGTCATGGGAGTGGGAAGCTTTTTACCATAAGCAATTTCATATGGTGCATGTCTAGTAGTGGTATGTGTTGTGTTATTATATGCAAACTTTAGTAAGGAATTTTCTCATCCCAATTACATGGATTATCTAAATAATAACAATGTGATATATCTAAAATAGTTTTATTCGTAGCTTTGATTTTCCCATTACTTTCAGGATGAAATGCAGAGCTAAAGTCTATTTTAGAATCTAAATTTTGAAATAATATAACCCAAAAGTGATTACAAAAACAAACATCTCAATAAGAAAGAATAACTTTTGCAAAACCATGATGCAATAGCTTGAGGTGCAAAAAGAGTCTTTTTATTATTGGAAATGAGGTAGGCCCATAGCTCATATCACAGGTCCACAGTTCCATAGGTCCATCATATACAACATAGAATCTAGCAATCTTCTTATATTGACAAAACATGAACATACCACATTTAATCATACAAATGATGAGACAAGGATAGAGAGAGACTAGACAACATGTATAAAGTGTTATGTAAGCCAAGGCTTACTCACACTATCATATATACCAATGTTCAATGTACAACGTGGGAGGAAAACTCTCAACCACTCTATGTGATGAGAAATAGATGGATGAACGAATGTACAAATGTAACAAACATATTCAGACGTATGAACATAAATTTGAATATATATGAGATGTGTAACCTAATAGGTTGTAGAAGAGTAAATCTGAGTGACAGAATGAGGAAGGATCAGTCTAAAATTGATAATCAACAAACCCTCATCTAACCTTAGGCTATGGAAGACCCTAAGTCAGATACGTGTGTGAAAACATCACATACTTAAAAAGTAGCAAATGATGCTAACAAGTTTGCTGTCGGAAATCCTCAAACTCATATGAACATATCTTCTCAAACACCTCATCCAAATATGCATAAAGCATATACGTACTAATTCTCTTGTAACTATGCCAAATAGGACTCCTCCTGATATGGATGTTACTGCCTCCATAAGCTTCAAGCAGTACCTGTGTGCATAAAGAGAATATGTACCTAAATTCTTAACATAAGATGCAAATCTTATGTTAACCACCATCCAATGTCTTTGAAGTAACCCAAAATCTTCATGTAGAAGAGAATCTTCAAATACACCATGTAGATGGCCGATCCTCCCCACCAAGCTGCTAATGACCAAGTCCTCTCCATGAACAAGAGATAACCTCCTCTCCATGAGCAAGAGTGTGAGCACACTCTTCTTCTCCAAGAAGAACTCCATAGCCGCTCCTCAACATGCTTCAAGTTAGCACCATGGCTGCCCCATGTGCTAGAAGAAACACCACCTCTATTGAGGTCCAATCACCAAGGCTTGTGTTGAACACTAGGTGAAGGATTTTTGACAATGAGCACAAGCACTTCTTATATAGTAGTTTGTCTACCTATGAAAAGCAATAATAAATCACTTGATCACATAAAGCACATGATCCAAGCATAGAGATTACGAAAATTAACGCCATCGTTGTCCAACGCTTTTCGGAAAGCATGTCGCCCGTTTGCGTGGTCTTTTTAATAGAGAAAAGCTGAATAAAAACATATTTTTTGTACTGTTGCTCACGGGATTCGATTCTTGGTCACAAAGATGAGAGGTCGACGAACTAACCAGGGCACTGGTCGTCGTTCATTGTACAAGAAGTCATAAAAGAGGCTACACATGCTTTCACTTCTGGACTTTTGACCAATAGGAACATTGTTTTCCAACAATCCCCCCTGCAATGTCATATTGGTACAAACTGAACTGAATCTGCAAACTTTCACAAGTTGCAAACTATCAGAAGTTTCAAGCTTGTACTCCTGAATTGACCTTCAAACCTTTTCTTCAAAACTCTTCTTCAAAACTAAATTTGACTTTCCTTCAAACTTCAAAAACCTGAACTTACTGAATATGAACCATAATACTTGAGAAAATATGCAAACTAGATATCCAATAGTGTACACATCAAGCAATCACTGCTTGACAACAAATATAGGATGAATTGTCTCTGAACCTGCTATCTCCTGTTTTCATAAACCTGAAAACATACACTAAGATCCACATATTTGCATTTGCCTTCTAAAAAGATTTCTCAACGTACTTCTGCTGTGTCATGTAAATACACTAACCAAAATCAAGAACTGAATCCTGGAACCTGTGACTGACAACTCACAACTTAATGTATTATGAACACTGCTGGTTCATCTCTGACTGTACTCAAGTCAAGTCAAATCAACTCAACTGAAATCAACTGAAATCAATTCATGAGTCTCATAAAAAAATCTATGATTTCATCATGTCATCATCCTTGTTTGATCTATAAATCCTTCATACCTCTTTCCTTCAGGGACTGTTATAAACATAAATGTGCACGATTCTAAAACATACCTTTCTGAAACATCAAGCTTCTCTTCAATAGAACTCTGGAACCTTCTCCTGAACAGGAACACCCTAACAAGAACTTTCTCCAGACAATCTCCTTCTTCCTTATTCTTACAAAGCTGGAACATAAAGAGAACCTGACAAAAGAAATATAGGAATACCTGATATATGAATACCTATAAGTATGAATCTGCATTCTTTCGCATATGGCTGAAAATAAGTCTTCATGTTTCATCACCCCCTGGATGATTTAACACTAGTATCCAGTATTCTTCAAATATATTAGAATTTATGAAATCTGGAACGTCTTCCTTCATAAATCTGATCTTCAGTGATCAATACCTATATCTGAAAAAAAATCTCTGAACCCTTTTTATTAGCATTGTGCACATGCCAATAGCTTTCCATGTCATTCCTCAGCTTTCCAAATTGTACAATAAGGTTAGCTGAACCTAACATAACAAAACCCTTGCTGAAAGCTTTATAGGATTCATAACCTTTTGTAACATAACAAGTATCTTCTTCTATTCCTCTGCAACACAAATCTCATAGAATGTGAATCTTTGACTTACTTCTTCCAATGCTAAGAACTTCACAAAACAAAGGATAAACAAATGACTCATAAATACTCAAGATCTTCAAGATCTTCAAGATCATTCAAGATCATCCAAGATCATCCAAGATCAATGATCTCTCCTGTGTAGAATCTGCTCTCATCAAACCTTCATGACTGAATGTTTGATTTATTACCTGAATGTCTACAAGTGTCCTCGCTTCTCAAAAAGTTGTAAAACTTTTCTTCAAACAAGTCCTTCCCAAGAATCTGCAACTCCTACTTGAAACATAAGTGGACAAACTTCTCACCTTGAGAACTCCAAAAAGCTGCAAGTTGATACTTCATCTTTTCATATTCTACCCAGGTGAAATGTGATAGTACCTGCTTGATTTTCTTTTGGCTAACTCCACTTCTCAATCAAGTGATATGATCTGATGGAACACCTTTTTGAATACAAGCATGTATCCAAAAGTCTAGACAATCATAGAAAGTAGATTCTTCAACTGACTAGTACATCAACAAATCTGAATTTTTTGAAGTTTTTTGAAAATGCTGAATATGAGGTAACCTTTTCCAAACATAAAACCTCAACCTAAGTCTTCAAAATCTGCTACAAAACTCTTTTACCTTAAGAGTTAGATAAAGAATAAATATACTTCTCTGCAACTTGTCATATACCAAGTAGCTTTGTATTGACATACCAAGAATTCTTTGAGGGAACATATAAGCTGCATGCTCAAAAGATTCAAGTAAAACATAACTCATACACATATGAGTCACAACATATATCTGCTGCTTTTTCTTTCTCTCAATGGTTGGATAAGTGAAGAGGTATACATGTCACAACCACCAGGTTTTGAAAACCTTAATCATCCATCTTATGTTTGCTGACTTAAGAAAGCATTGTATGGATTGAAATAAGCCCCTAGAGCTTGGAAATAAAGGTTGGTTACATACCTTCAAGATCAAGGGTTCAAAGCTAGCAGCTCAGATCCTTCTCTATTCATCAAAATGGATCATGATGAGGTTATCTATCTATGTGTATATGTAGATGATAATATCATGACATGTGATGATCTAAATGGCATCCAAAGGATGAAGAGACACATGCAAAGAGGAGTTCAAAATTAGTGACCTAGGTGAGCTCACATATTTCCTAGGTATGCAAGTGATATACACAGATGAAGGAATGTATTTGCCTCAGAGAAGATACATTCAAGATCTACTTCTCAAGTTCAAAATGGAGAATACTAAACCTACAGGTACACCTTTGGAGATGAATCATAAACTTAATGTTTATGAAGGTGAGAAAATTGAAGACATTAAAGAGTATCAAAGCTTGGTAGGTAGCTTGATATATGTTACTCATACAAGGGTAGAGATCTCATATAGTGTGGGAGTGCTTAGTCAATTGCTTAGTCAATTGATGCACTCATCGAGAAGACCACACATGGATGCAGGTAAGAGAGTACTTAAGTATCTCAAAGGTACAATCAACGAAGGTATATTCTATCCTTACTCTTCAGATTTGGATATCAAAATCTATTCAGATGCAGATTGGGCAGGAGCTAAGGATGATAGAAGAAGTACTTCTGGTTACTTAGCATTTGCAGGTTTGAAGCTAGTGTCATGGAATTCCAAGAAGCAACCTATAGTTGCTTTATCCTCAACTGAAGCAAAGTACAGAGATTTGACCATAGCAACTCAAGAGGCAATATGGTTAAAAGCATTGTATACAGATTTGGGACTTGTGAGTTCGAAACTTCACACATTTGGAGATAATGTAAGTTCCATGCATCTAGCAGTAAATCCTATTTTCCATGCGAGAACCAAACACATAGAGGTTCATTACCACTTCATCAGGGAGAAGCTCGTGGAAAAGGAGATTTAAATTTCTTTTGTTCCTACTGAAAAGCAAGTAGCAGATATGATGACAAAGGCACTTGATGGAATAACGCTTTGTAGATTCAAAGCTATGGCATGTATTCAACCTATCAGAGAATGAAGACCCAAGCATACTTTAGCTTGACGGGGAGCTATTGCAACATCAAGCTTACACTATGCTTGAGGTGGATTTGATCTACATCAAAAACTATCACTTGGATTAAGGCAAAAGAATATCCATTGGAGAGTTCTTTTACCTATGCTCATTTATTGTATTAACTTCAACCTCTCAAAATTTGCATGTATAGTTGGCTTGTGCCAAATCTCTATGTTACCAATAGCACCTGCACCATTTGCAAACATGGCTACATTCATTTCATGAATTTTCACATTTAAGGTGAGAACATTCTATCCACTTTGTTTCCTTTGGCGATTAATCTTCCATTTTGTTTATACTCTTATAAATATAACCGATCATCCATTAGGGGAAAAAATGAACCCTGCATGGGCCTTTTAGATTAAGGAGTGATTAGTGATTGACCAATCAGGAGAGGGTGGTGGCCACAGTCTATACCCTATAAAATAGTAGGCTGAAGGGGAGAGAGGGGACAAGTTTCCCCCTATTTAATGAGTTGCCTCTAGAGAGAGAAGGAATCTCGTAACTAGGCTAGGCCCAAAAATTCAATTTTTTAAAAAAGTTTAAAAGCTCATCATAACACCTAACAATGGACCCCCCATTACTTTTTAGGGTCAAAAGTGCTCTTTTTGACCACAAATTTGAAATCCGTGCATGATTTGAGCTGGAAAAAATGAATTTTTTTTTAAATACTAAGAAAAGAGGTATTTCCCTCCTAAACCTCATATTTTCATACTAGGTCCCAAAAGGACATCTTTTTTCCACTAATTTCTCTCTGTGGCACACCATTGGAGTTCTTGTGTCTGTATTCCAAGCTATCGGCATCCCCCATATTGGACTATTGTTGATTGAAGACCCTGAACTTCAGTGGCGACATCTAAAGGCTATAGGCAACCAAAAGATGAAGTTCTCACATTAAGGTATCACAATTTCAAAGCTATAGATGGACAATGCATGCCACATGGGTACTCCAAAGGTGCATGGGTGTACATGCAACCCTCTAGATATGGGCCTCATCAAGTTAGACATCTTGGAAACTTGGGTCTTCATTGTGGCCACAAAGGCGATGGCATGGTTGCTATTGCACAACATGTCTTGAAATGGTAACTATGACACTCGAAAACTCTACTAGAATGAGATATTCTATCAATTGTAAGTATTACTCTACAATATTGCATGGTTTATAATGTTGAATATATCTTTGACCTATCTAGATATGCTTTTATTTGTTACTTGAGATATTTCCTTCTACTTTGCTGGATGAACAACCAGCTCATACCCTTACAGGTGCTTTCCAAGAATTGCATGAAGATCTGAACATTTTTGTGAAATTTTGAGTTGTTGATGGCATTCAATATGTTTTTGACCTATCTACATATGTTTTTTTGTGGTTTGGCTACATTTCTTTCTATGTAGTTGGAAGAAGAACCATCCATAGCTGTACAACAAGATTTTGAACATTGCATGAAATTTTGAAAGCATTAGTCATTCCATAGCATTAATAATTTCTTCATGATGCATTTTTCTTTCCGTTTATGTAGATTGCAACAATTTTTAAGGTGAAAATATCCAACTCAAGATTAACAAGGTTTTCTAGGATAAAACATATTTTTGATGATCTATTTGAATATAAGCTATACTGACAAGGGCACAAGGTTAGGAATCTACAAATGTTTTTATTATACATGTTATTATACTCCTTTCTTTAATACTTACATTTTATTTTGTATTGTTCATAGGTTGTGAAGATAGCTAAATTGCTTCAAAATTGAACTATAAATGAGGTTGGCATTTTTATTGTCATATATCTTTTTCTATGTGATGATTTTCTTTTTTTCTCTGAAACAGGTTTAACTTCAAAAAAAATGAGAGAAATAGAAGAAATTTGGAGCGAATTTCAAAGGCGTTTGATTAGCCTGATGTCTCTTTCATGCAAGATCCACTCTCTTTCAGCTTGTTATTGTAGAAGATAAACAACCTCGACTCTTTGAATGATGGATTTCTCCCAAATTCATTATTCTTCTACCCAGGCATTCTACAAATTTCTCAATGGATTAGTCTTTGGAGGAGTATTTGGAGTTAGTAACACATCTTTCCTTCCAAATTTTTTAGAAGTCTTTTGGTTACATTCAAGAGCATCACCAAGTATGTCTTGTTTCTAGCTATCCGGTTCGTTTAGCATGAGGGCTCTTTTCACATTCTTCCAAACTAAGTATGGACAGGAGAAAAAAATGTCTCTGATGCCTTCTCTCCTAATAAGATATCTAAAAATCCTTTTGATCTAGAATTGGTCTAGAAATACTTTACACCATGGATGAGCATCACAAATTTTGTGATGATTTCTTGCATTTGCAAGCACTTCAAGTTGTACAATCATTGATACTGATAATTTGTGAATTTTGTAAGAGTTGATATTTGTAATGAAAACATGTCTACTTTCACATTTTTGTAGTCTACAACTGTGCATTTATAATTTTTCTTGGTGATTATTCAATTTTCACTTCTATATAGAGTATGTTCAAGTTCACATTAATTGACATTTTATTGGTTAATTTTCTCAATAGATGATCATTTATGAATTTTGAAATTACAAAGGATATCACTCAAAAAGGTCATTCATGTTAGATATACTCAATACTTACTCCTCAAGTAACCACAAATGATCCATGGTGCTCTAAATTATAAGGCCCCCATTATGCGGAGAAACCACTTTGAGAGGAAAAACATCCATGGAACCTTAACTTCTAACCTAGATGCATTTTATCTGTGAACATTTATAGTAATAGATGGTATTTGTGATTGAGGCCATGAGGTAAGTGGGGCATAGAAGTTTTGCCAATTTGAATGCCATTCAAGCTGAAAATAAAGGCCCTCTAGTGCCATGGAATTTCCCCATAGAGCCTCAATGGGAGGAGTTCAAAGGGGGATTTCTACCTTATGTGGGGTACAAAGGCACAAAAAGACTTCTAGGCATGAGGATATTATCATAAATTATATTTTGCAAACTATTTTATCTCATGTCACTATGTTTGTTTATATTGGATCCCATTGTAGAAGTTGTATATGCATGGATCACTGTAGAGTAAGCGACTTGTTAGAAATAAGTTCCATGGCTCTAAAACTTTAAATAATAAATTTTCATATCCACTAAAAATAACCTTGCATGGCCTCAAAAGTAACAAAAAAGAGGAGCCATAGAAACATGGGATAGGTCTTTGCAAAATTTTTGTAGAGGCATATTGCGTGTTTCTATGGATGACCTTTTTTGGTGGTTTTGAGGCCATGCAAGTTTATTTCTAGTGGATGTGAAACTTTATTATTGCAAATTTAAGGTCCATGAAGCTCATTATGTGCGAAACTCAATGTACCAATGGAAAAATGAGTTTATAACCATAAATAATTTGCTTTGCACACATAGCATGTTGAATTGAGTGCATATGATTGTGAACATATGATATAGATGAATGTGGAGTTGAGCATATTTTCTAAGAATAGTTATGAAAAAGTATATTACCAACAAGATAATTTCACATTACAAAACATCTCTTCAAGAAGAATGATCACATAGTCATACATGGTCCTATCTAGTTTCTTGGGTTGTATAGTTCATCAATTTCCCTAAAATTTGCAAGAAGTAATAGTTATTTCCATCATTAATGACCTTCCATGACCTCAAAGCACGGCAGCCACAGAAACGTAGGATAGGCCTTTGCAAAACTTTTGCAGAGGCCTATCCCGCGTTTCTGTGGTTACCCCTTTTTTGATGATTTTTGAGGTTATCAAGGCTCCGGGTGTCAGAATTAGACAAATAAACAGTCGATCTTAGGGTTTTTGCATATTCTGGACATGATGGTGGCATCAATTTTTCCAAATTCTAAACCAATCATGAGATATAAACATTTTCATAGAATTTAAGGTTTTATGATGGTTTCCTTTTTGTCTATGACATCACCTCCCTCTCAAAGTGATACATTCCATGCGAAGCACTTATGTAACTGTGAGATTTTTTGGAACTTGAATCTTCATAGCTATTGGTCTTTTTAGAGTTCTTTATATGTTGTATTGGAAGATAATGATGATGTATATCCATGATGGAACTAGAAAGGGTTTGTAGTATATCTAAGTAAAAAGTCAAGGGCATGATTCTCATAATGGATAGTACTCCTCTTTTGACTCTGATGATGATCCTTTTGATGTGGAATGGTGATCCTGGAAGTCTTAACACCAACTTGTATCTTCTTCCTCGGACATTTAAATACCATGTGGTCAGTGACAATACAACTCCTTTCTTTCAAATTTTAGGTTCATGAAACTTATTATGTGCACAACTTAGTTGAACAATAGAAATACGAGTTTTGAATCTTAAGTGATTTGTTTTGCACACATACCATCTTTAATCAAGTGGATAAAATTATGAACATATGATTTAGATCAATATGGACTTGAACATGTGTAAGAAAGATGATGAAAATGTAGATTATCATAATGAAAATTTGATTTTGCAAAATGTATCTCTTCAACAAGAATGATTACATAATCATGTATGGTCCCATCTAGTCTCTTTGGTTGCATGGTCATCATCTTCACATGAGCTACACACAAGTTAATATCTTTCAAAATAGAAGTAAGGAATGCATCTCCTTCCTATTGGATGGCTTGAAGTGCTATTGATTATATCCATGGTCTAGTGCATTAACTTTGAAGCACAAAGGCTCTATAATGTTTGCTCACTTTTGTGTTGCTTTTGCATTAGGAGAATCTTTAGGTTGTGCTACATATGATCTATGATGTGGTTGGTAGTTCTTATTCATTTTACATGTATGCATTGATTGACATTGTGACACAACTTATGGCATATGTTTCTTTTCTCATATGTGGGTAGTCTGCTTTGAACTTATAGTAGTGACTTTATAGCCTCTACTTGATGTGATGTTGGAATATGCTTATGTTTCATGATGGTTCCTTGAAGCTCCCCTTTTTGAATGAGTTGGAATGACTACTTCATGTTTTATTAGCCATGTTCTATTTGGAGGTACATTGAGTTCAAATGGTTCATCACCAATAACTAGTGGATCTATTCTTCCCCTTTGTGCATGTCTTTAGAATCCTTTTTTGAATGGTCACATCTATGGAAGTTGATCTTCATCATGCTCTTAGGAATGATTCTATGGATGAGGCTATGAGCTATTTTGATATTTTTAATCGACTTCACTCTATCATATTGAAAAACTCTATGACTGTATGGTGTCCTCTGTTGCATGTAGACCACTTCATCCTCTCTGATGGGGCTTCATCCAAGGTGGTCATTATGTACCTTGAGCATGGATAGGACATATCAAAAAAACTTGTTAGTATAAAATAATCAAATGATGCCTCTTATATAACTTCATTCCCAAGTTGAACTCTCAAAAATTTTTTGTGCATGATATTGACCATGATGCAAAGGACTTGTTGATAGCCTCCAATTTTCACCTGGAATGTTGTGTTGTAATTTCATGAAAACATTTCTAATTGTCAAACTCTTGCAAAAGTTGTTTGAAGAAAAGCAAGTAAGTATTATTCCAACTAGTCAACATGCATAGAACCGCTAATATGACATGTACTTTTTAAGAAATTACTATTAGATCTATAGTGGGACTTTTCCATTACTATTGAACTAGATTCTTGACTGATAAAAATTGATACATCAAAATTGTCCATATGACAATACATGTAATATTTCAATGAATAAAATGGGCACAACCTAAAAAAACAAACAACATTTGTATGTAGAATGTAATCTACATTTCACTATTCCAAGTCATTGATGATTAGTATCTTTAATATGAATTTGAGTCTATCACCACAACATGTACCACAAAGATAAACATATATAAAATCAAATTAAAAAGGAATGTGAAAAGAAAATTAGCAAAGGTAGCTTTTACTCTAGAAGAAAAACATTGATTTTGAAGCTTCTATAGATTAAAAATTTATTTATTTATTGTTTTTTATAAACAGAAGCATATGTATATGAGTTCTTCATAAACTACGGATATGATTTCTTCATTGACTCCTTAGTCATGATTGCATGCTAAACATACCTACACATACTTTCTTTTATGTGTTAAGTATTCTATAGCAATATCAATCATGTCCTATTTATAATTCATCTTCCTAATGAATAGCTTCTATAAGCATGGAGAAGCTTTCACACACATTTGCCTATCCATACTTTGTAATATTGGTGTCATTCTTTTGAAAAGAAGGAGAAGTAAGAGAAACTATTTTCTTTGATGTTGATGAAACACTTATTTCTCAGCTGAATTATCTATGCAAGGGAAATGTTGGTTTAATTCTTTTGCAAATATGAGAATCAAGAAAAATATATACCTCATTGGAAGAACATGATCTCTGCGTCCTCCCACTCCACATGAAAGAGCTTCCAATGATGTTATTGTGTGTTTTTTCTCCTGAAAATAGTAGATGAATACTGGAAAGTAAAATGAATAGTAGATCTTGGATCACAAGGAAAGAATGAACCACCTACTTGGACATGAATATTGTCATCTCATGGCAGAAAGATTTCCTTGTGAATGATTCCATTATTGTTACATCTTCTCCTTGGAGGGAATTGTTTGAGTACCCCATGGCTGCTAGAATTCAAATGGTAAGAGAGAAAAAGAGAGAAGAGAATCAAAATAACATGTATAATGGACTAAGAAGTATCTGTACATGGAGAAAAATACTTTTTTGATATGTGTATGGGTCAAGGTGAGGTTTTCCATTCTATGGGAGTCAAAATGATAAACATTTGGAAAACTCATTTTTTGAGGTAGGGAAAGTTACGAGTTTGATGATGTGGCACTTTACTTTTGGAGGGAGTTTGGAAAAAGAACTATTTTGAGTGATTTTATTAAAAATCCATATAAAAAAGTAACTTCTGACATTATTAAGAAATGGGCCCTTTTCAATAAGCAGTAACTAAATATGTGACTTTTAGAGAAAAAGTCATTTTTATATTGACAAAGAGGGACGGATTTGATGATGTGTAAAGGGGAATTTCTTTCTCTTTCTTTTACAGAAGAGAGAGATGACCCTACTTGGGCCTAAAAAAAATCCTAGTCTAGCCTACTAAAAAGTGCTCTATTAAATGCACTTTGTTCCCTAAAGCAAGAACAAGATTAGGCTTAATCCCTTAAAATTAGGAATCCTTACAAGGCCCATGCAGGGTTCATTTTTTCCCCTAATTATTGAACCTAACTTGTAATCCTTGATCAACCATTTGTCCAATATAAACTATATTCTTTGTAATATTCAGAACATGCTGTACATTAGCAAGATGCTTTACCTTCCTATACTCCATGGATAGTGCTATGTTTCCTGTATGTTCAATAGGATCTGATGTATCATCACCTGTTTCAACAAATCAAGGAACTGGAAATTTTTGCAAACTACTAAACCATTTTGCATGACTCCTCATGAGATTTGAAGCACCTCAATCAACATACCAAACATTACCATTTGAATTTGAAACTTTAGCAAACATCTTATTCATTATGTGATGTTGGACCATGAATACCTTCTCTGAATCATCTACACTTATTGATGCATAGTTGTTTTTGTTGTCTTCTGTTATTTTGATTCTTCATCTTTGCAATAACGTTCTGTTAGACATGGTCAATGCTCCACCCTCATGGAAGACTTGGCATCAGGCCAAGAAGGTAGTTCACCATTGGGTGGACATTGAGGGGGGGTGTTAGATATGCTCAATGCCTCACCCTTATGTAGCACCACCATTGTTCATAACACTCTATTTTGTAAGGCCCCCATTATGAGGAGAAGCCATGTGAGAGTGTTGGACATTGGTAGGTTCTTGACTTTGAGGTCAGATGAGGTCTAGTGTAGACCGTAGATGGATAGTTTGAGGTCTAGTGTAGACCATAGATGGATAGTTAGGAAGGTTACTTCTAAGCCATTGGATTTGGGATTGATCGATGTGAGGATCAACCTAAATCAAGGGCTAGAAACAAAAGTAGCTTTCTTAACTTGGGGAAGGGTCTATTTGATGTGGGCCATTGGATCTAAACTTGATCCTAAGTGTGGATTAAGCAAGATCAAGGGCTGTAAACAAATGGTTGTTGATCCTACCTTTCTACCATTGGATTTACCCCACATATCAATGGTGGAGATTATTTTGGGCATGGATTAAGCTACCACGACCCTAGAACATGGGTAGGCCGACTTAGGCTTGGATGACCTTATAAGGATGGTCCCCTTCCCATGTAGGATTATCAGTTTGTGTGTTTGGAACCATTTGGGTATCCATCTTAGTACCCATTGTGTTGGCCTATAGCCCTTCACCTAGCTTCTATCTAGATCACCATCTAAGCTCCATATAGGGAGTGCATGTGTGGATAGAACCATCTATATATTGTTTAGTGTTTGAGTTCCATTGTATTAGAGTTATGAGTTTTAGATGAATTGAGTTGATTTCATCTTCTATTCATCTTGACTACACTTTCCATTATAGCCAAATCTTTTGTGTTATTCCCGGGAGTAGCAATATCTCTGTTTCTATCTAACCTTGATCTTATATGTGTGTTGTGGTAACCTCTACATGGCATTAGATTTACAACACTAGCCCACCACTCAATCATTATTATTCATTCATTTTCCTTTTTCTTACATGGTATCAGAGCACAGGAAGGTATAGAAGATTGCAGAGATCATGGAGGCCAAGGAATCAACTCTAGCATTTGTGGAAGGAATGCTTCAACAATCAAGCTTGTGAAGGTAAATGCTTCAACTCCAAAGTTTGTGGTAGGCAAAGGCTTCAACATTGGAGTTCTTGGGAGTCAAAGGCTTCAACGCTATAGCTTGTGGGAGGCAAAGGATTCAACGCTAGAGTTGTTGGGAGGCAAAGGCTTCAAGGCTTCAAGCTCATGGGACATAAATGCTTCAACACTATGGAGGTGTTATCATCTAGAAGTGGAAGTGGAAGTGGAGTTGGTGCAATGGATTTGGAAATGCAAACACTATGGGTTCATCCACCGACCTTCAGTGAAGGCAAGTTAGATGGTACAAATTATTTTCTTTGGAAGTTCAAGATTACAGTTATCCTTGATTCTTATGATCTTTTGGAGATGGTGATGGGAAGTGAGCAAGAGCCACAACCTACCTTTGACCCATTGGATCCGAGTATGGTGATTCTCCCATATGCAAAGCTTCTACAAGCTTGGAAGATAAGGAATGCAAATGCACTATATTACATAGTGAACAATTGTGTGGAGTCCATTCTACCTCTTATTCAACATACATCCAAGGCAAGCGAGGCATGGAGTATATTGAGGAGTCAATATGAGGTAAGAAACCAAACATGCATTCAAAATTTAGAAAATCAATTGGAATCAAAGATGTTTACAGAAGGAGACAAGGTGAAGGCATCCATTACTCAGATCAAGAAGCCATGTGATGGAATGGCTTGTGAAGGGATAGAGAAGACTAGCAAGGGACTAGCTCAAAGGCATCTCCAAACTTCTCCACTAAAGTATGATGGAAGGGTAACTACTCTCAACACTCAGGTGAGACGTCAAGCTTTCACATTTGAGGAGTTCCATTCAATACCAATGGAAGAGGATTTGCAGCTTAAATCCCAAGTAAGAAGTATTCAGGGAGATTCCATATTATCCATCAATGCATCAGGTAAAGGCGGTTCCTCAAGCAAAGGTAAGAATGCAAAGAGGAGGAGGCGTAAGAAGAAGATTCAAGGAAAATGTTCCATTGTAAAAGGAAGGGACATGCATTTGTAGATTGTCATGTCAAAAGGATAGATGAAGTGAAGGAGGAGACAATACATGGAGCCAAAGCAAAGGTGGTATGCTCCTCAACACAAGAAGAATCGATTGTGGATTCATGGGTGCTAGAGAGTAGTGCATCTCATCAAATGACCAATGATATAGGTCAATCTAGTTCTGTGCAGCCTCAGCAAGAACCCATCATGGTGACATGGACAATATGGAAGGAGATGCAAAAGCAAGGTATTGTTCTTCATCAATTACCTACAGTGAATGGAATGAAGGAACCTTGTAGAGCTTGTATGATCGGCAAGCCACACAGAGAGACATTCCCACAAGAAAGCAAGAGTAGGTCAAAGGCTCCTCTAGTGTTGGTATATGCTAACTTGTGTGGTGAGATGTCTATACAAGCCTTGGGAGGATCTTCCTACATTGTGATTGTCGACGACTATAGCAGGAAGATGTGGATGTACTTTCTTTGTGATAAGGCACAAGCTTTTGGTAAGATTAAAGAACAACCACAACTTGTTGAAAATGAACCAGGGAAAAGTGTGAAGAAGCTTGGAATAGGAGGTGGTGGTGAGCTCAACTCAGAGGAGTTAGAAGGCTTTTGCAAGTGCAAAGGGATAAAGTGTCAATCAGTGACATCTCACACACCACAACATGATGGCATTATGGAATGCACGAGTCACACCATTGTTGAGATAGCAATGTGTATGAGGGAAGGCATGATCTTTCCTTATCAAAACAGAAAGATTGATCATGAAGTCTATATTGGTAAGAACCCATCCATCTTACACTTTAGAATGTTTGAGAGTGTGTGTTATGCTCTTGTCCCAAGTCAAAGAAAGAACAAGTTGGAACCAAAAAGCAAGAGATGCATCTTCCTAGGTCATAATGAAAAGCAAAGGGCCTTCATATTGTATGACCATGAGGCAAAGAAGATCAAAGGGAGCCGTGATGTGGTGCCTATGGAGCAGCCACATGCAATGGAGGACAAGAAAATAGCTTCCATTTTATCATCAAGCGAAGGAGTAATTCACTATGTACCTAGCCCAAGAGTCATCCCTACCTATGAAGAGGAGGAAGCATCATCATCAGATGGTGAGAAGAGAGTCTACCAACCTAAAATCACCCAAACAGATAGGTTGTCACTGGAATGGGTGAAGAAGAAGCTCTATGGTCAGAGTAATCCTATGCCAACAACTATTGAAGAGAAGGGAGAAGGACCAAGCAGATCACAGAGAATAGAGGAGCGCAAGTGGGCTTCTACTCGCATAGTCAGTATAGCCACCATGGTTGAGATTATGAAGGAAGTAATGAAGCCAATAATTGAAGATGAAGCACATGTAGATCCAGCATGGAAGGAGGTTATGCAAGCCAACTGTGTTAGCATAATGAAGAATGAAGCATGGGAGGTCACTAGCACTAAGTGGGTCTGGCAAGCACTAGTGAAGGGTTTTGATTCTCAAGACTTTTTTGCTCTAATGACCACTATGTGCATCATACTAATGGTAGCAACTCAGATGAAGTGGGAAGTTTTCATGTTACATGTCAAATCAAAATGTTTGAATGTTGACCTCAAGGAGGAGGTACATGTGTCTCAGCCATCAGGGTTTGAGGCTCCACATTCAAAGATCACATTATGTAAATTGAAGAAGGCATTCTATGTGATGAAACAAGCCCTAAGATCATCATATCAGCAGATAGACATTGGGAGCTACATGAAGGTCTTTGGTAGTCTTATCTACTTATGGAGTACCATACACGATATCAATTTTGCAGTCAGAATTTTGAGGAGGCTTGGGAATAGACCCCGTGAAGGACATTCAAGAGTTGGCAAGCACGTACACCTGAGAAGGATGGTGGACATAGCATGCTATCCAATCAAGAAGAATGCAGTGGGTATCCTCACCAAATTTTTTTACAAAGGATCTACTTCAGATACATCTTCGAAGACTTGGCATTGGGCCAAGGAGATAGTTCATCATTTGGGTGGACATTGAGGGGGGGTGTTAGACATGGTCAATGCTCCACCCTCATGGAAGACTTGGCATCAGACCAAGAAGGTAGTTCACCATTGGGTGGACATTGAGGGGGGGTGTTAGATATGCTCAATGCCTCACCCTTATGTATCATCACCATTGTTCATAACACTCTATTTTGTAAGGCCCCCATTATGAGGAGAAGCCATGTGAGAGTGTTCGACATTGGTAGGTTCCTGACTTTGAGGTCAGATGAGGTCTAGTGTAGACCGTAGATGGATAGTTTGAGGTCTAGTGTAGACCGTAGATGGATATTTAGGAAGGTTACTTCTAATCCATTGGATTTGGGATTGATCCGATGTGAGGATCAACCTAAATCAAGGGCTAGAAACAAAAGTAGCTTTCTTAACTTGGGGAAGGGTTTATTTGATGTGGACCATTGGATCTAGACTTGATCCTAAGTGTGGATTAAGCAAGATGAAGGGATGTAAACAAATGGTTGTTGATCCTACCTTTCTACCATTGGATTTACCCCATATATCAATGGTGAAGATTATTTTGGGCATGGATCAAGCTACCACGACCCTAGAACATGGGTAGACCGACTTAGGCTTGTAGGACCTTATAAGGATGGTCCCTTTCCCATGTAGGATTATCAGTTTGTGTGTTTGGAACCATTCGGGTATCCATCTTAGTACCCATTGTGTTGGCCTATAGCCCTTCACCTAGCTTCTATCTAGATCACCATCTAAGCTCCATATAGGGAGTGCATGTGTGGATAGAACCATCTATATATTGTTTAGTGTTTGAGTTCCATTGTATTAGAGTTATGAGTTTTAGATGAATTGAGTTGATTTCATCTTCTATTCATCTTGACTACACTTTCCATTATAGCCAAATCTTTTGTGTTATTCCCGGGAGTAGCAATATGTCTCTTTCTATCTAACCTTGATCTTATATGTGTGTTGTGGTAACCTCTACATGGCATTAGATTTACACCACTAGTCCACCACTCAATCATTATTATTCATTCATTTTCCTTTTTCTTACACGTTCAAAGTGACCAAGTTTACCAGAATTCCAATATAATTTAATCTCATTACGTGAATCATTTCTTTGGAAATTGTTGTGATATATTTGGCTCTCCTACCTCAAAATTGTCCTCTACATCCTATATGATTTTGTTGTTGACCTTGGTCTTGGTTACTGTTTCCTCTTCCGCTTTGGAAGCCTCTACCTCTACCTCTTCCTCTACCACAATATTCTCTGAACTAGGTTTTCCTTGAGATTTTGAGTCCTCAAAAATATTATTTTATTCAATTATCAACATGGTATGAGATCAACAAAATTCATAATATTTTCATTGGTCTAAATAGAAGTTCCGAACAACCTATACGCAATTCCTAGACCACAAAGGCACATTTCCACTATATCATCATCATCTACATTGTCACCAATAGATGTAAATGATTCACATATGCTTTTGATTTTTAGGGAATAGTCACATACGGACATGCTCTTTTTCTCCAATGTATTCAACTCATTCTAATTGAGTGGCAATTTTTGTGCTTTTATATTGATGTCATACAATGTGACCAAATTGTTCCAAGCCTCTTTCAGAGTGGTGCCATCCTATATGTGTCAATTATGCTATCTTGTATGTTGACAAAAAATTGATACATTACCTTTTGTGCTCCTTGATTCCACTCTTCATATGCTCTTAACTGATCCATAGTGTGATTCCTCTCTGGTAATTGCAAAGCATTTTCATTCTCTCCTTTGATGTAGTTCCAATAACCTTTTCCTATTAGGAAATTTATAACTCTAAATCTCCAAGCATGAAAATTATTCTTGTCCAACTTATCACTCATAATTTGACTCGTTCCATAAGCATTCGCCATTTCTACAACAATTCACAACACTATAAAGACACTAGAAGCAGTACCTCTCCTTGAACTCTCACACCCTGATGTGATAGTTTGATCTCACAAAAACATAATTTTTATGTATCAGTAGTACACAGAATCATTTGAAATTTTGGATTTGGAATATTTGAGTATAGGTGAGCAGAATGCAAGTTACAATTTTTCAAATTGTAAGAATATAGGAGGTTGACTACAATTACAGTGTCAATACACGAAGAAATATCTTGATTAATGAATGGGAACCACGTGTTGTGTAGGTGAGTGTTCGAAAAAGTCTAGATGATGGAGGCACCATTGGGTTTGATACGGCTAGATTATAAAGCTTTCACCATAGCCAAATAGTTCTATGTTACAATTCAGTATTGCCAAAGAGTACCTAGAAGGTTCAAGTTACACAAAATAATGCATAATGGTAACACGTTATTGAAAATCTTCGAATGATTTGGTTACGATTTATTGTAATCACATTTCAATAAAAATATTCAAATAAAAATATTCAAGGCGAGTAAGGGACTCGTGGTGTAGTGGTAAACTCTTTGCAGTGTAGAGCGGCTTTATGTTTAACCATTGGAAAGTGGCAGATAAAGAGCTCTCTAGTTCCCATGCACACACGTGTATATATGTATATACATATATATTCATATATATATATATATATATATATATATATATATATATATATATATATATATATATATATATGATTCAAGAGGTCTCATGGTTGCTATGCAACTCACTTTTGTACTTTTTAAGTAATTCAAGCTAAGAGTGGATAGCTATCCACTCTTAGCTTGAATTACTTAAAAAGTACAAAAGTATCCACTCTTAGCTTGAATTACTTAAAAAGTACAAAAGTGAGCTGCATAGCAACCATGAGACCTCTTGAATCCTACACAAGTAAAGGTTATGAATAGAACCCAAAGGTCCTCCAAGAATAGAAACTATATAAAGACAACCCTAAGATTAGACAAAGAAATTGGTCTCATAAAAAGCCCTAGAAAGATAATCAATCTTTAAAGGGATTTGGTTTTACTTCTCACCACTACATGTGAATAATTTTACTTGTTATCACTGCATGTGGATGAGAAGTGTCCTTGATCAAACATGCATGAGAAGTGTCCTTAATCCAACACAACATAGAGGGTTTATAAGAGCCATGCCTTCCCAAGAAAGGCAAATGACTTAACCATTCTTTCAAACTTAAAGAGAGGCAAATGACTCAACCATTATTTCAAACTTAAATGGAAGAGTAAGTCTATTACCTAACCCCCCCCCCCCCCACAAAAAAAGATCATGAATCCATATGAGCATAGATTTCAAAACGAACATCCAAACGGTAGTTGTGATCGCCATTTAACCCAGCCTTGGAAACCCCTGTTGTTGTGAGATAAGGGTGGTTCCATGAGTACTATGCCCTTCCTTGTACAGTTGCAATTTCAAAGTTAAAGCCTGGAGGAGTAGGTTAAAGCCTGGAGGAGTAGACCTTGGTTGAACCTCCATTTTGAAGGAAAAAAAAATAATTCAAACGTGCTTTCTTTGTTTAATCAAGTTACACTCATCCAGTCGACTGATAAACTTTCAACAAATTGTGCACGAAAAGTCGTATTTTTGAATATCATGAATACAGATTCAGTCTCAATCGTAAGACCACGTTTTCTTTGGATAAAAACTTTTTCCATCTCGTGCTAAATGTTCTTTCACCTCGCTCCCTTCACGAGCGAGGGACGCGACATCGACTGATTAGTAGTCGCTGCTGATTATCGCAAGATGCTGTGATCGAGCACGAGCCAAGCACGCAGAAAGGACTCTGTTGAGCTCACGCTCTTGGGCAACCATGCTGCGAGAATGAGTTGGAAACTGAAAAGGAGATGGAACTGGTTGGCACTGAGCGCTGTGGAAGGAGTTCATTCCCTCGATGAGGGCGGTTTTCTTAGCGGCCGCCTGCAGGAGCGCGATGTAGGCTTTTTGGAGCTTCGCAAGCAGTGAGAACGGGGACAATAGCCAGCGGAGGGGAAGAAACCTAAATCTTGGCTTACTTCTGACGCGGACGCTTCTCTTCTTCGCCTTAGGCAGCCTCGCCAGATGGAGCGTCCTTCTCCTCCTCAGCACCATCGCCGGCGCATTCAGCCTTACATAGCCTCGCGGGTCCTTGTTCGAGAACAACAGGGACGATAGCAGCCAGCTGTTGTTGTCGGTCTGTAAAAGAGGCATTTCTGGGTATTCCTGAGCGCCCATCTCTCCTCACTGGCTATGGAAACCGCCAACAGGCGTTTCCGCCAACGTGTGTGTGCGCTGTAGAAGTGGTTGATGGTGGCGCAGGATCACTTGTAGGACTTCTTGTTGCCCGGAGGGAGATTGGGCAGAGATGAGCCCTGAGATGAGGCCTATGCCTGGCTAGTATGCACGATTCAGTGTGGAGGTGGCTCCGGAGGTGAAGGCACAGAAAGAAGTGGTGGCGGCTGGGCTGGCAGAGAAAAATGCTTGCGAATGAGGAGATGGACTGGAAACTTGACTATGGAGGTAGAGGTAGATGAGAACGAAGAGGCTGAGCGGCCAGTGAAGAAGATGATGCTTATAGAATTTTACAGGGCTATGATATCACTGAACTTACATCGAGCTTTATAGGAGGTATTGCATGTCAATGTGTTGTCTCTGTTTTCCATGATAGCCCTTCAGTCAAAGCCAAATGCCTCACGAGTCACGAGTCACAATTCAAAGTCATGCGCAGATCGACTCGAGCGGCATGAGAGGGAAAGGAAAGCCCTAGCTCACGGGCACGTTTGTCTTCTTCTTCTCCATTTATTCAAAACAGGTGGACTGTGGAGCAGATGAAGCTATCACGACGATTCATCAGTGGGCGATTGCAAGCTTTGTGAGTTCGCCGTCTAATACTAAGAAATTGAATGCTTCAAAGTTGGCCTTGAAGCGACTTCTAGAAAAAGAATACATGCTTTTGCTTGGTCAACAAAAGCCAAGCTTCGTTTTTCCTTGCTTTTTTCTCCTTACGGACCCCAAAAAGCAATAGCTTATATCAGAGATTGCGCATGTTTGTGTGTGTGTTTTAATGTCAACACAATTCATAAGCGAGGGACTCTATTTTATAGTATACATCAAACATTCACTACAACATATGAGGGGAATATTGACGTTGTCCATACCGATCGTCATACCTTGGCATCAGTATGACCGTTGAAAATCACGGATGGAATACCAACGATATGAGCATCGGTATACACATCGGTAATTTAATAGAAATTACCGACGCTTATATCGACGTTTATATCGATGCTCATACCGACGCTTATACGGAAGCAACGTTTTAACCGGACTCGAGAGCAAAAATTCGACATTTGCTCGCATTTTGAACCAAAGTCTGCTACTCTCAAGTTTGCGTGCGCGAACTACATTTTGAGCATATTGTGTACACACATCTCTCTCTTTCTCTCCCTCTCTCTCTCTCTCTCTTTCTCTACACACACTTCTCTATTTCTCTAGATCTGAATTTTGGTGAATATCGCATACACTGTCGTACCCTTTCTCTTTCTTTGTGTTTTCCCTTTTCTAATTTCTCTTCTCTTTAGTTTTGTAGGAGCTTTTTGACGTGAGTTCTTTGGAGTTCGATGGAGGACAACATTAAGTGGACTTTGAGGACAATGCTCCAAACAATTACATCGAGGTAAGTGATTGTTTTGATTTTGATTGATATAGAATGAGATAGAGAGAGAGATGAAAGAAAGAGTGAGATATAGAGAAACATAGAGAGAGAGAGAGAGAGAGAGAGAGAGAGAGAGAGAGAGAGAGAGAGAGAGAGAGAGAGAGAGAGAGAGAGAGAGAGAGAGAGAGAGAGAGAGAGAGAGAGAGAGAGAGAGAGAGAGAGAGAGAGAGAGAGAGAGAGAGAGAGAGATGAAAGAGAGAGATAGAGAGAGAGTGAAAGAGAGAGATAGAGAGAGTGAAAGAGATAGATAGTGAGAGAGTGAAAGAGAGAGAGAGAAATGAAATAGAAAGAGAATGAGATAGAGAGAGAGATGCATACATACATACACAGACATATGCATACACATACTCACATACATATTACATACACACATGCATATACATACACATACATATTACATACTCACATGCATATGCATACACACATATACATACATACATGCATATTACATACACACATGCATATTACATACACACACATATGCATACTCATACTCATACATGTACACATACTCATACTCATACTCATATTCATACATGTACACACACATATACATACATACATGTACACACACATGTATACGTACACATATGCATATGCATACATACATACACACATATTTGCATGTACACACACATACATACATACATACACACACATATACATACACACTCACATATGTATACACACACATGTGCATATTACACACATGCATATGCATACATACATACACACACATATGCATGTACACACACACATACATACATACACACATGCATATTACATACACATGCACATTTATATACACATTCACATATGTATACACACATATGCATACATGCACATACACATACACACACACACCATATATACATACACACATATACATGTTTTAAGGTTAGGGTTTTAAGATTATGGTTTTTTGACTTTTACACATATACACACATAATACATACACACATGCACACATATACACATGCATACACACATCTCTTTCTCTCTCTCTCTCTCTCTCCCTACATACACATCTCTTTCTCTCTCTCTCTCTATCTCCCCCTACACACACATCTCTTTCTTTCTCTCTCACATCTGGGTAAGTGGTGTGTGTACTCTTTCACTGTCCCTCTTTCTCTATGTCTTCTATTTCTTAATTTCTCTTTTCTTTTGTTTTGCAAAAGTTTTTTGGCATCGATTCTTTGGAATTTGACAAGAGACGACGTCGATTGTGCTTTGACGAGAGCGATCAAAAGAATTACATTGATGTAAGTGATTGTTTTGTTCTTTTTTATAAATAGACAGAGAGAGATGAAAGAGATAGAGAATAAGAGAGAGAGAGAGATAGAAAGAGAGAGAGAGATAAAAGAGAGAGAGAGATAAGAGAGAGAGAGAGAGATAAAGAGAGAGATATAGATAGATAGAAAGAGAGACACATAGAGATACATACACAAACATGCATACATATTACATACACATATGCATATGCATACATACACACATGCATATGCATACATACACACACATATACATGTTTTAGGGTTAGGGTTTTAGGATTAGGGTTTTAGGATTAGGGTTTTAGGATTAGGGTTTTAGGATTAGGGTTTTTGACGTTTACACATATACGCACATAATACATACACACATGCACACATATACACATGCATACATACATACAAATACACACACATCATATATACATACACACATATACATGTTTTAGGGTTAGGGCTTTAGGATAAGGGTTTTTGGCCTTTACATATATACACATATGCATACACACATATACACATATAAACACATAATACACACACACACACACACACACACACACACACATATATATATATATATATATATATATATATATATATATATATATATATATATATTGTTGGAGCAGAACAATCAACAATTAGTGATTACATAAAATCCAGAAGTGGAAAGATGAATGAAAGATTGAAGATTAGTTTCAAGGAAAAGAGGAGATTTAGAAACAAAGTTCTTTTGTACATTAGTATTGTAAATATTTCAATGTATTTGGAAAATGACGAGTTAGACTCGTGTATATATATATATATATATATATATATATATATATATATATATATATATATATATATATATATATATATATATATATATATATATATATATATATATATATATATATATATATATATATATATATATATATACATGCTCATATCGGGGAGAGAGATATAGAAGAGATAGAGAAGACAATAGATGTGAAGAATAGAAGAATAGGAGAAAATGAGATGAACATTATGTATGTCATCCATCAGATGTATGAAAACTTATGAGAAGAAAGAGTATTCAGAGAATTGCGTGTCGATCTTTTCTCTGATTCTCCTTCTGTGTTTAATCTTTTGAGAAATCCTTTTGTACATGTCTAAATCCATAGTTAATCTATCTATGGTTAAAGTTTGAGAGTCCAATTGCAAACAGGCTGAGAGAATTTTGAATAGGAACATTCATATGTAAGAAAGTTCTGAGTGTCTTTTGAAACAGGCGCAGATTCGATGATCAAAGAAATGGACAGTACTCAGTGTATAGTGTAAAGTTTTACACAAATGAGGATTCAAAATTTAAGTTGAGAGGTAAGCCATCTATGGCTAAAAGCATTTGCTTAAGCGGGTTCTAGTTTTGGAGAACCATGTCTTAGAACTTGCAGGTGTCAAAGTCGACATTATAGAGAGACAGTTTCAGACATAGGTAAATTGTTTGAGTCATTTCTCACAATCTACTGAGCATTTGAAGTATTTTAACTTGGAGAAGGTGCGCAAGCTCTAGGAGACACATTCTACAAAGTTTCATCAGAAACTTTACACAAATGATTAGTCAATGATTGATTAATGTGCAGCAGAGTTTTCTGAGAAACAAGCTTCTTCACAATTAGCTACTTTCTTGATAATTTGGTACTTGTCTTCCAAAATTGGTTGAAATTTATAGTTGTTCTTGATATAGAGGTGGTCTAACATCAAGAATAGCTTTTTCTTTTGGAGATTAACACTCTCCATCAGTGGTATCAGAGCAGGTTGTATCAAAGTTGAGGAAACAAAGACCCCGACTGCTGCAGACATACAGATTTCACATCTTTGAGGTACAGAAAGGATAAAGTGTGAAAGAAAGATTGAAGGAAGACACATAAAGGTTATCAAAAGGATCAGAAGGAGTAATACTCGAAGTCAAGGTACATTCATTCCTTATAAGGATTAAAGATTTGAGATTACAGGTGAAGCAAGGATGGGAGATAGTCTCCAAATTGAAAAGTTGGATAGAGAGAACTATCCAGCTTGGTCTATGAGAATGGAAGCTCATCTTATGAGCAAAGATCTGATGGGATACATAACAGGAGATGAAAAAAAGCCAGAGTTCAGAGATCCTAGTGTTCCAACTAGGGAGGAGCTTGCAGATATAAAGATTTGGATGAAGAAGGATGCTCAAGCAAGGAGCATAATCTACATGGCAGTAAATGATTACTTGCTTCCTCATATCAGAGGATTTGAAAGTGCAAGTGACATTTGGAATGCTTTGGAGGAGCATTTTCAGAATACAACCAAATCAAGGAAAGCTTCATTATGGGCAGAGTTTACTACCTTCAAGAACAAGGCTTCACAATCGATATCTGATTATGTGACAAAGATGAAAGAGATTGCTGATTCTTTAGGTGCAATTGATGAAGATATTGAAGAAGATAAGTTGGTAAGACAAATTCTCACAGGGCTAAGAGGAGATGAGAAGTGGAAGCCTTTTATTTTATCTACAGAACTTTCATTAGATCATTTCACTCCTGATTTGAATCAATTGTTAGGGCATATGTTAACTTTTGAGAATGATATCAAAGGAGATGTTGATAAGAGTGCAGGTCATGCAATGTATTCTAAAGACAAGAAGAAAGCTAGCAAAGGAAAGCAACAATCAGTTGAAGATGAAGGTACTCCAAGCCAAGCAAACTTCCTAAGAGGAAGAGGAAGTGGTAGAAGTAGAGGAAGAGGCAGAAATAACAAAGATAATGTCAAAGGTTGTTGGATATGTGGTAAGACCAATCATCTATCTCATGAGTGTTGGCACAATAATCAAAGCAATGGTAATTTTAATTAGAATTTTAATCAAAGAGGTAGAAGTGGAAGATATCAGAGAGGAAATTTCAGAGGTAGAGGTAGTAGGAATTATTTTGGAAGAGGTGGAGGAAGAAGTTTCCAAAAACTAACCTATAATAATAGCTACTACAATTATGCATCATATCAGAAAGAAGATTCGACTCTTATTATGAATGCAACATGTGAAGCCTCACATGAAGATATGAGAGTGTTTTATATTGACTTAGGATGTAGTAATCACCTGAGTGGAAATATTGCTTTGATGACTGATTTAGATCATAATGCAATTAATCATACAATTCAGACAGGTGATAATACAAAGCACAAAGTAAAGTCAATTGGTTCAGTCAAAGCCAAAGATGGAAGCACTCTCTTGAGTAAGGTTCTGTATGTTCCTACAATCCCTAAAAATCTGATAAGTGTAGGACAAATTGTGGAAAAAGGATACGAGGTAAGGATCACTAGTGATGGAGTTTATGTTGAAGACCCTAGTCAAGGGTATAAACAGATTGTTACAGGAAAGAAGGAAGGAAGGCTCTTCACATTAAATATACAAGGTAATGTTGGACATGCTATGTTTACATATGGAGAGCAAAATGTGTCTGAATTGGATCTTTGGCATAAAAGACTTGGACACTTTAATGAAAGAGGTATAAAAGAAATGATTAACAATGGTTCAGTGCTTGGATTGCCTAATGTTGCAGGGCAACACATGACATACAGATGTGAAGCATGTCAGTTAGATAAGGTTCATAAGAAATCATACAATAAGCATGGTTTTATGTATTTAGAAAGACTTGAATTGATACATACAGATGTGTGGGGTCGTTCAAAAGATTTCAGTATAAATGGTTCAAGGTATTATGTCATATATGTTGATGATGCTACCAGGTGGATCACAATCTATGTGATCAAAGACAAGTCAGAAGTGTTTAATACATTTAAACACTACCATGCATATGCAGAAATAATTGCAGGTTAAAGATTGAAGAGGTTAAGGTCAGATGGAGGGGGAGAGTATTTCTCTAATGAATTCAGTGATTACTTGTGGAATGCAGGTATAAAGAGAGAGGTTACTTGCAGGTAATCTCCTAAACAAAATGGGGTAGCAGAAAGAAGAAATAGAACTCTTGTTGAGTTTGCAAGATCTATGATGAAGGAGAAAAAATGTCCTAATTATTTGTGGGCTGAGGCTATAAACACAACCACATATTTGGTTAATAGGTTACCATGTAAAGCCTTGCAGGGTATGACACCATATGAAGCTTGGTGGGGTAAGAGACCTACCTTGGATCATTGTAGAATATTTGGATGTTTGGCATATGCATATGTGCCATCTCAATTGAGGCATAAATTGGAACCTAAAGCAGAAAAGTATGTATTCATTGGTTATGATGACAAGCAGATGGGTTATAGGTTGTGGAATCCATCCACAAAGCAATTTCTTGTGTCTAAGGATGTTACATTTGATGAGCAAGGTACTTGGTATGCAGGTACACTTAATAATCATGCAGATGTTGAAGAAATTGTGAATCAAAGGAAAGGTAAATCAAAAGTTCAAATATTTGATGAAGATGAGAAAAGTGAAGTACAGGTTGAAGTTGAAGAAATGCCAAGATTTGATCCAGAGTGTGATGAACCAGAAACTTCAAGAAGTGGAGAAGTTAGGAGGTCGTCTAGGCACAAATGGCAACCTACTAGGTATAGCTATGATACTTCATTCTTGACTACTAAAGACTATGCTTATATGTTAAAAGCAGATGAAGATCCATCCACATATGATGAAGCCAAAGGCAAGAAGAATTGGGAAAAAGCTATGCAAGAGGAATATGATGCATTGATGGAAAATGAGACTTGGGATTTGGTTCCTAAGCCAAATAGTCAGAAGATCATTGGATGTAAATGGGTATACAAAACAAAAAGGTTTGCAGATGGAAGTGTGTCTAGGTACAAAGCTAGACTTGTTGTGAAGGGATATGCACAAACATATGGTGTGGACTATGATGAAACTTATAGTCCTGTTGCTAAGATGACAACCATAAGGACTCTCATAGCAATTGCTGCTTGTAGAGGTTGGAAATTATCTCAATTATATGTTAAAAATGCATTTTTGAATGGTTATATTTCAGATGAAGTTTACATGGAGCAACCAGATGGTTTCAAAGATCAAGTGTATCCAAATTATGTGTGTAAGCTCAAGAGAGCTTTGTATGGGTTAAAGCAGGCCCCAATGGCTTGGAATTACAGGCTTGTAAAGTTCTTAAAGGAACTTGAATTTCAAGCATCAAAGGGAGATAGTAGCTTGTTAGTCAAAGCAAGTGAGGATGGATTTATTTATGTTTGTATTTATGTTGATGACATAATACTTACAGGAACAAATGACAAGGGCATACACATGATTAAGAAACAGATGGAGAAAGAATTCAAAATCAGTGATTTGGGAAATTTGTCATTCTTCTTGGGAATGGAGATTTCATATACTCAGCATGGAGTATATGTAACTCAAGAAAGGTATCTGAAAAATTTGCTAACCAAGGTTAAAATGGAAGATTGCAGGATAGCACCAACTCCAATGGAAGTAAATCACAGGTTGACTAGATATGGAGGAGAAGAATTCAAAGATATGAAGCTCTATTTGAGTTTGGTGGGTAGCTTGATTTATGCTACATTAACAAGGCCTGATTTATCATATGCAGTTGGAGTTCTATCTCAATTCATGCATTGTCCTAGAAAGGAACATTGGATTGCAGGACAAAGAGTACTTAGGTATATCAAGGGCACACTTAAAGAAGGCTTGTATTATGGATATACTTCAGATACAAGAGTCAAAATATACAGTGATGCAGATTGGGCAGGTAATTCTGATGATAGAAGATCAACAGATGGATATTTGTGTTATGTGGGAGACAAGCTAATTTCATGGTGCTCTAAGAAGCAACATACAGTTGCTCTATCATCTACAGAAGCAGAATACAAAGGCATGGTTGAAGCTGCAAAGGAAGTAATATGGCTAAAGACAGTTATGAAGAGTTTTGATGTTGTTTATAGTACTCCTATCATTTGTGGAGACAATATGAGTTCTTTATACTTGGTAGCAAATCCTGTGTTTCATGCTAGAACTAAACATATTGAAATTCAGTATCATTTTTGAGAGAGAAGGTTATTGATAAAGAAATTGAAGTTATGCATACTCCTACAAAAGATCAACTTGCAGATATGATGACAAAAAGTTTGGATGGACCAAAGTTGCAGAGATTTAAAGATAGGGCAGGGATAAAGAAGATGCAGGTAATCACAATTGATGATTGAGGAGGAGCTGTTGGAGCAATACAATCAACAATTAGTGATTACATAAAATCCAGAAGTGGAAAGATGAATGAAAGATTGAAGATTAGTTTCAAGGAAAAGAGGAGATTCAGAAACAAAGTTCTTTTGTACATTAGTATTGTAAATATTTCAATGTATTTGGAAAATGACGAGTTGGACTCGTATATATATATATACACACATATATATATATATATATATATATATATATATATATATATATATATATATATATATATATATATATATATATATATATATATATATATATATATATATATATATATATATATATATATATATATATATGCTCATATCGGGGAGAGAGATATAGAAGAGATAGAGAAGACAATAGATGTGAAGAATAGAAGAATAGGAGAAAATGAGATGAACATTGTGTATGTCATCCATCAGATGTATGAAAACTTATGAGAAGAAAAAGTATTCAGAGAATTGCGCGTCGATCTTTTCTCTGATTCTCCTTCTGTGTTTAATCTTTTGAGAAATCCTTTTGTACATGTCTAAATCCATAGTTAATCTATCTATGGTTAAAGTTTGAGAGTCCATTTGCAAACAGGCTGAGAGAATTTTGAATAGGAACATTCATATGTAAGAAAGTTTTGAGTGTCCTCTAAAACAGGTGCAGATTTGATTATCAAAGAAATGGACAGTAATCAGTGTATAGTGTAAAGTTTTACACAAATGAGGATTCAAAATTTAAGTTGAGAGGTAAGCCATCTATGGCTAAAAGCATTTTCTTAAACGGGTTCTACTTTTGGAGAACCATGTCTTAGAAGTTGCAGGTGTCAAAGTCGACATTACAGAGAGATAGTTTCAGACATAGGTAATTTGTTTGAGTCATTTCTCACAATCTACTCAAGCATTTGAAGTATTTTAACTTGGAGAAGGTGCGCAAGCTCTAGGCGACACATTCTACAAAGTTTCATCAGAAAAGTTACACAAATGATTAGTCAATGATTGATTAATGTGCAGTAGACTTTTATGAGAAACAAGCTTCTTCACAGTTAGCTACTTTCTTGATAATTTGGTACTTGTCTTCCAAAATTCGTTGAAGTTTATAGTTGTTCTTGATATAGAGGTGGTCTAACATCAAGAATAGCTTGTTCTTTTGGAGATTAACACTCTCCATATATATATATATATATATATATATATATATATATATATATATATATATATATATATATATATATATATGCACATATGTATACACACACATGCATACATGCACATACACATACACACACACCACATATACATACACACATACACACATATACATGTTTTAGGGTTAGGGTTTTAGGATTATGGTTTTTGACTTTTTTACATATACACACATAATACATACACACATGCACACATATACACATGCATACACACATCTCTTTCTCTCTCTCTGCCCCTACACACACATCTTTTTCTCTCTCTCTCTCTCTCTCTCTTTCTCTCTCTCTCTTTCTCTCCCTACACACACACATCTCTCTCTCTCACATCTTGGTAAGTGATGTGTGTACTCTTTCACTGTCTCTCTCTCTATATGTCTTCTCTTTTTTAATTTCTCTTTTCTTTTGTTTTGCAGGAGCTTTTTGGCATTGAGTCTTTTGAATTTGACAAGAGACGATGTCGATTGGGCTTTGATGAGAGCGATCATAAGAATTACATCGATCCAAGTCATTGTTTTGATCTTTTTTATAAATAGAGAGAGAGAGAGATAAGAGAGATAGAGAATAAGAGAGAGAGAGGGAGAGAGAGAGATATAGATAGATAGAAAGAGAGAGACATAGAGATTGTTAGTCCACCACCGGATTGGCAATTGTAAAGATTGAATCTTTTCATATTCCGCACGAGCGAAAGGTTGTTACAAAGATGTTTGTAATCTTTATATAAATCAATGAAAAGAGACGCTTCGGTGATGCTCAGTGGGATCACCAGACTGTCTGTCTGGGTGATTGATCTGTAATGTTGCTGTGGTGTGCGTTGAGTAATTCTGAGTATTCTGTTCTCATTGCTGTCTTGTTTGTTTATTGATACCTGTTCGGTTTGTGATTTACCTAGACGACCAGAAGATCGCCAGACTGTGTCTGAGCGAGTCATTCTGTGTAGTTTCCATTGTGATTGTTCTGATAATGCTGCATACTGTTATGTCTCTCTGTTTTGTTGATATTCTGTAAGTTGTTTGATGAAGCCCATGCTCTAGTAATGACAGTTCAGTACTGTGTGGTTGAGAATTCTGAATCATCCTGCATCTTCTGTTCTGGTTGATTATCCGCACCTGCAGGGTACAGATTTGAGTTACTGTTATTGACTCTATTGTGTACGGTAGTTTGTGTTGGGTCAGTTCTTTAAGCTAGACAAAGTAATCCCGTATTACGGTACTGAATATGGCTTGCGCTGTACGCTAAAAGAGCCTTAACTGAAGTGTGTTCGGTAAGCTTTGGACGAGTCCGATTACAGATAGTAAGATTGTGAAGCGTAAACAGATTCTTGATAGAGTTCTTGAATATTAGTATATTGCTGTGTGAAGTGATTATTTGGGAAAATCAAGCATAGGGCCTCTGTTTAATAGACCCCTTCCACTCCCAAGAACCCGATTAGGTGTTTTAACGCGCTTTTGACTATGCTTCGGAAACTGATTATAGAATCACCGAAAAGATGGGATCAGCTGTTACCTGCAGTATTATGGGCGTACCGGACTACATACAAGGTAGCAACAGGACTAACCCCTTTCAAACTGGCTTACGGACTGGAAGCCATAGCTCCAATGGAAGTTGTTATTCCTAGTTTATGTGTTGCCATCACTCAGAAGTTGTTACCGGAAGAGTCCTTGCCATTTAGGTTGGACACACTCAGAGAACTAGATGAGCATCGCTGGGAAAGTTTTCTAACTATGCAAGAAGTGCAGTTAAGACAAGCTCGTACTCATGACCGGTATCTTAAAACTCCAGTTTTTACAATCGGACAGGTTGTGTTATTTTATAATGCAAAATCAACTCGCTCGGCTGGAAAATTCAAGTTACGATGGTTCGGTCCCTACCGGATTACTGAACAAGTAGGTCCAGCTACTTTTTGGTTGACTACTTTAACCGGAATTCCTCTTCCGAAAGTCATTAATGGTTCAAAGTTGCGGACGTATCAGCAAGCATCTGACTCTCGCTGACGTGTTCGGTGTTTTTTCATGTTATTTATTTTCTTTTTTTATTTTTGCGTGCTTAAAAAAATAAGTTTGTAAATATCCTCGTTTTGCTACCTAATTATGCTCAACAGCCGCCCTACATTATCAATTGTGCTCATGCATGCACACCAAAGTTACGAGGCTATCATCTCAACATCGCGCGATGATTAGTAATTTCGAGTGCTTCCCGCAGTAAAGCATCTACTTAACCTTTTTTGTTTCGCTGTTAATCGCTATTGTGTCTGTGTGATCTATGTGTTTGTACTATCTGTATATCCTGTGTGATTGGGTTCTCGTGCTTGCTATTGTCTGTGTATCATGGAAGCTCTGGCAAACTTCACCGCCTTCCGTGAAGGACTCCCTGCTGATGTAGGTGAGTTCCTGCGCATTCGCGGGTTGGCCAATTTCGCTGAATTGCCTTGGCATTCAGTGGATTGCCACCCTTTCTATGCACAAATCATCGCCGCCATCGCTGCCACACCTGCTACACAGCAGAGTTGGCCTATCACTTCCCTGCCATCCCGTACCGTAATCACTCTCCAGACCTTCTCTGATGCATTCCGGTTCTCTCTGCAAGGTAGGGAAAATGGACCAAATCTACCGATTGCCACAATGAATCAATTATTCCCTAGGCACTCATCCAATGAATATGCAATCCTCTGTCACCCCGAGCCTGAAAGATCAGCACTCCAATTTTTAGTTGCCATCTTGAACCTGCAAAAGTGCACATATGGAATATCTCGCCCCTTTTACTCCGCCATCGATCTAGCTGCCAGAGAACCTGTAAATTTTTCCTCATACTTTCTCCGCCGCATTCACAAGGAATGCATTTCAATCATCAAACAGGTCAATAAGGGAGATATGCCAAGGTCGAGACTGCCGCACATCCTATCTTTTCTATTTCCGACCATTCTAGCAGCACAACCACCACCCCGAGGACCCGTTCTGCACCATGAAGAATCTGCACAAATATTGGACAATGATGAAGAGGATGACGAAGAGATTTTCCACCTCCTTCGCTAGAAAAGAATTAGAATAAGTTCATCTAACAGTGAAGTACAGGGTTCTGCTGCCAATGATAAAGTAAATGACAAAGAAGAACAAGGATAGGAAGAAGAAACCTTCCATGACACTGCAACATCAATGCATCATGACTCATCAGCGCAGTCTTCTTCAGAAAAGCAACAAGAACAAGATGCTACCACCGATTCTGAAACGAGCTCGTCAAAAGAAAAATCTAAACAGCAAGCTGAGCAGGAAAAGCAAGACGATGGAGAACCTATTATTAAAGAAGTTTTCGAATGATTGATTAGAGCAGTGGAATATACAGTTGTCGACCATAAGGATACTACGCATCAAACCACTGAACAGGTAGTTGAACCTAACTCTGTTCTTCTAACTTCTCCACCTGTCCCACCCATTGTCACTGAGGAACCTACCACTTCTTCATCCTCGTCACCAAATTACTCACCACCAAATTCCCATCAGCTCCTCACAGGCTCCTCATCTCAGCCCCGTCCTCATATTCCGGTTCCTTCAATTCCGATATTTTCCGAGCTTGCATCCATGGGTCAAATGCTGATCCAGTTATCGCAACAACTACCTATACAAATGAAGGAAATGGCAGATAACATCCGGGATGAATTACAACATAAGGTGGATGTTCTGGAAGCCGATATTAGCCCACTCCAGGAAGAACTCGCTGAAGTCAAAGCAGAAAATCATAATTTAACTGAACAGATTAAGGAGTTGCAAACTAGACTTGTAGACCAGGAAACAATTACCAATCAAAGAGATGTGGCACTGGCAGCAGTCCGCGAAAAAGAATAAGTATTAATTGTTGCAGATGCATAATTAATCAAGTTGAAGCAGATAATCCAAGATAAAGAGGATACACATATAGCTTTAGGCAATCTGTTAGAAGAAACCAGACAACAGCTAAATGAAGCAGTACAAAAAGGACAAGAGATGGCATATTTGCTTAAGAAGACTAATGAAGAACTCCAGAGAAACAAGTCTGATTTATTTGAAGCAAATAGTATTCTTAAACGCAAATTGACCGGGGAAGCGCAATTACATAAAGAGATCACAAGTACCCGCCGAGAGCGTGATGCCTATTACAAGACAATCCAATTTCAGAATCAGGAGATAGAAAGACGGGAGTATCAACTGGATGTACAGAAAGAAAGACTCTCCAAAATTGATAAACAGATAGCAGATATGAAGGTCAGCCGAGATGTAGCTCTATCGAATGAGTTCTATTGACAAGAAGCTTTTTTGCAGACCCAGGCAGAAAGTTTAATGAGCCAGGTCATTTCCTTAAGTGCAGTACGTACAGATGCTCAGCTGGTAGAACTAGACATTTTGAAGCAGATGTTAGAATCAATTAAGAAAAAAATTACCCGGACTTTTAGATTAGCCAGATCTATGTATCTAGAAGGAATAGTTGATGAGCCCTAAGTTTTTTTTGTATACCTACGGGTTCGAGTCCACCGTGCGTGCCGTGTTCGTCGGCTGCCGGATTGGCAATTGTAAAGACTGAATCTTTTCATATTCCGCACGAGCAAAAGGTTGTTACAAAGATGTTTGTAATCTTTATATAAATCACTGAAAAGAGACGCTTCGGTGACGCTCAGTGGGATCACCAGACTGTCTGTCTGGGTGATTGATCTATAACGTTGCTGTGGTGTGCGTTGAGTAATTCTGAGTATTCTGTTCTCATCACTGTCTTGTTTGTTTATCAATACCTGTTCGATTTGTGATTTACCTAGACAACCAGAAGATCGCGAGACTGTCTGTCTGAGCGAGTCGTTTTGTGTAGTTTCCATTGTGATTGTTCTGATAATGCTGTGTACTGTTATGTCTCTCTATTTTGTTGATGTTCTGTAAGTTGTTTGATGAAGCCCATGCTCCAAATAATGACAGTTCAGTACTGTGTGGTTGAGAATTCTGAATCATCCTGCGTCTTCTGTTCTAGTTGATTATCCACACCTGCACGGTACAGATTTGAGTTACTGTTATTGACTCTATTATGTACGGTAGTTTGTGTTGGGTGAGTTCTTTAAGCTAGACAAAGTAATCCCGTATTACGGTACTGAATATGGCTTGCGTTGTACGTTGAAAGAGCCTTAACTAAAGTGTGTTCGGTAAGCTTTGGACGAGTCCGATTACAGATAGTAAGATTGTGAAGCATAAACAGATTCTTGATAGAGTTCTTGAATATTAGTATATTGCTGTGTGAAGTGATTATTTGGGAAAATCAAGCATAGGGCCTTTGTTTAACAGACCCCTTTCACTCCCAAGAACCCGATTAGGTGTTTAAACGCGCATCTGACGGCAAGCGATGTTTAACAAGATACATACACACACATGCATACATATTACATACACATATGGATATGCATATGCATACATACACACACACACATATACATGACTTAGGGTTAAGGTTTTAGGATTAGGGTTTTTGACGTTTACACATATATGCACATAATACATACACACATGCACACATATGCACATGCATACATACATGCACATCATATATACATACACACATATGCATGTTTTAGGGTTAGGGTTTTAGGATTAGGGTTTTTGGATTTTACATATATACACACATGCATACACACATATACACATATAAACACATAATACATATACACATACACACACGTACACACACACATACATACACACACACATATATATATACACACACACATGCATACACACATATGCATGTTTTAGGGTTAGGGTTTTAGGATTAGGGTTTTTGGCTTTTACATATATACACACATGCATACACACATATACACATATACACATATACACATATACACATATACACATATACACATATACACATATACACATATACACATATACACATATACACATATACACATATACACATATACACATATACACATATACACATATACACACATAATACAAATACACATACACATATATATACACATGCATACACACATACACACATACATACATACATACACACACATAGATATATACACACATGCATACACACATACACACATGTGACATATACATACACACATATGCATGTTTTAGGGTTAGGGTTTTAAGATTAAGGTTTTTGGCTTTTACATATATACACACATGCATACACATATACATGTTTTAGGTTTAGGTCTTCAAAATTAGGGTTTTAGGGTTTTTACATAGATACACATATGCATACACACATACACATATATATATTCACATACACATATATATACACAAAAATACACATTTTCACATGTTTTAGGTCTAGGTCATTAGGACTAGGGTTTTAGGGTTTTTAAAAATGCATACAAATATTTACACATATACAAATATACACACATAATACATATACACATACATATGTATATACATAGGCATACACACATATACATGTGTTCTGGTTGTTATTTATAAATATCAAGTCAATGTGTCTCATTTCTTTGTACATGGTTCATGATTGATTTCTCTCATGTCTTTTGTATTTGACAGTATGTTTTGCTTTATTAAATCATGTTTTTGTTGCCTGTCATACATGTCACATGTACTCGGGTTTTTGTTGGGCAATGTATTGTCTTTTGCTACACAATAGCATGGGAATGTTGTTGTAGCAAGAGACAACATACTCTGCCCAAAATTTTTTTGCAGATATGGTCATCGGTATAGGCAATGATATAAGCGTCAGTATCCCCAGGCACATACCGATGCTTATACTGACTATTTTGCCCAGGGGCATACCATGGCTTATACCGTCGCTTATACCGATGCATATACCGACGCTTATACGGCTGTTTATACCGATGCTTATATCGACACTTATATTGACGCTTATACCGACGCTTTGGTTCCGACGCCTACACCGATCCTTACACCGACGTCAGGGAAAAATTGTGCCGTTCATTTTCCTCGGTAGAAGCCTCGGTATACCCTCGATATGTTGTAGTGATTATGCTTCAATAATCAAGCTTTGCTTTTTTAGCTAGATATGCTTTGTGAGATACGAGGGGTCTCGCAAGTACTATGCCCATTCACTTGTACAATTGTACTTTCAAAGTTAAAGCTCGGAGGAGTAAGCTTCGGTTGAATCTCCTTAAAAAAAGAAAACATGATACTTTAATGATCAAACCTTGCTTTTTTGAGCTAAACGTGCTATTGAACTGAATAGATAATAAACATAAAGCCGTATGTGATAGTTCAAACGCCAATCAGTTTTATGTGATAATGAACATAAAACCTCTTAATGGTGTGAAGGCTTTTCTGATTTGAAATATGAAAGGTCACATTGATGTCCTTGAAGTTGAGCTTCTTGAAAAGATTTCATAAGCATTTGCTTCGCACTTTGATCATCATCTCTAAAAGCCATCACCTCTCTCCCCATCGGAAACATTCTATCAATTCACCAAAAGGCACCTTCTATGACCAAAGACACTTGTCTTATATTGTCAAACCACCAGTTGACTCAACCTTGACCATACATTGAAAAATTAGTCATCATCTTTTAGTTTCTCTTTCTATATCTTATACTCCTCTTCCTTTACTCCCCTTGGATCCTAATCTATTTCTTTTATCTTCTCAAAGTTATCTTCTGTTCATCCTACCTTTGCTTCTCCTTCCTACCTTCTTCCTAATTCCATCCACGCCTTTCTTAACTCTTACAAGGACTAATAAGAGGTTTTGGATATACTAGAGAGAGAAATGAAGGGAGAATTGTGAGTTGTGTAGTTGACTCATCGAAGAAGGTTTAGATGATGGAGGCAAATCATGACTTGGATATGCCCACATTACTCTGGATGGTTTGTACCTGACTAATTCCTAATTCTAGCCATGGAATATCCATGTTACAATTCATTGTGAAAGAGTAGTTAGGAAGACTAATGAAGTTCAAGTTACACAGAATGATGTACAAATACAAAAGTCTCTTTCCACCCATATGATTATTGGGATTCAACGACTCAAACTTAGAGGGAATGGTAATGCATCACTCTCTTACTTGATATGAAGAACATAAATGCGAGATGGATGTGCTTGGATTTAAAATGTTTGGATGCAGATTTGGTTATCATTTTGTCATTGTGCTTAAATAAAAAAATATACGGATTAATATCAATATGGACTCTTTCTTGAGAATATAAATTTAAACATGTCTCGGTTTTCAATCAAGTTACATTCGGCTATACAATATCTTGCATTCGATCGAATAATAAAGTTTTAACAATTTATTTGCTAAAAATGTATTTTTACATTACAAACTAATTTCCATTCAGAGCTTTTTTCTTGATATAAGAATCTTTTGATCAAACAATCTTTTGATTGAATATTTTGTTTGTCGAAATCGTTTTTTATTTACAGCACATCTATATATATAATCTCATGCAAAACATGTTCAATTCATGTCTGGAATTTAAAGCAAGGGTAGAAGCATGTCAAAGTGGCACAAATATCATATGTGTGAGACATCGCTATTTAAAGCAAGGGTAGAAGCATGTCAAAGTGGCCGCACAAATATCATATGTGTGAGACATCGCTGGTTACAAGTGCTAGCTCACATATATTGCAGTTGCAATTCCACATACGTTTGAGACATCACTGGCTACAAGTGCTAGTTCACATATATTGCAATTGCCAGCATGCTAGTTCACATATATTGCAATTGCATTCAAGTTGTTCTTGTGTAACAATGGCTACCTGATTATACCTTGAGAACCCATCAAGAAAGCTGTAAACGTCCTTGCCTGCTACCCTTTCTAAGAGATGGTCTTTTTAATGTTCTTTGTTTATCTCTTTATCTTTCTTTGTCTGTTTGCCACCTTATGATCCCACTTTCTCTCTCTCTCTCTCTCTCTCCCTCCCTCTCTCTCTCTCTAACTCGCTGTCTCCATCAACCACCCACATGTTTATCATAGCATTCGAAACCCACCATATATTCAACTCTCTCTCTCTCTCTCTCTCACACACACACACACACACAAACACACACACATCAAACTTAGCTATGGAGGTAGAGGTGCTAGAAGAGAACAAGAGGCTGAACAGCCAGAAACAGGATGATGTGGATGAGGGCACGGGATGTTCAAGTAAGTGAAAACGATGATGCTTACAAAATTTTACAGGGCTATAAGATCACTGAACTTACATCGAGCTTTATAGGAGGATTTAGAGCCATGCCCTACCAAGAAAGGCAAACGACTTAATCATTCTTTCAAACTTAAAGAGAGGCAAATGACTCAACCATTATTTCAAACTTAAATGGAAAAATACGTCCCCCCCCCCCAAAAAAAAAAAAAAGATCATGAATCCATATGAGCATAGATTTCAAAAAGAAAATCCAAATGTGACTTCTTTGTTTAATCAAGTTACACTCATCCGGTCGACTGATAAACTTTCGACAAATTGTGCGTGAAAAGTCGTATTTTTGAATATCATGAATACACATTCAGTCTCAATCGGAAGACGTTGTTTTGTTTGGATAAAAGCTTTTTCCATCTCGTGCTAAATGTTCTTACACCTCGCTCGTGCCCTTCACGAGCGAGGGACGCGAGATCGACTGATCAGTAGTCGCTGCTGATTATCGCAAGATGCTGTGATCGAGCACGAGCCAAGCACGCAGAAAGGACTCTGTTGAGTTCACGCTCTTGGGCAACCATGCTGCGAGAATGAGTTGGAAACTGGAAAGGAGATGGAACTGGTTGGCACTGAGCGCTGTGGAAGGAGGTCATTCCCTCGATGAGGGCGGTTTTCTTAGCGGCGGCCTGCAGGAGCGCGACGTAGGCTTTTTGGAGCTTCGCCAGCAGTGAGAACGGGGACAATAGCCAGCGGAGGGGAAGAAACCTAAATCTTGGCTTACTTCTCACGCGGACGCTTCTCTTCTTCGCCTTCGGCAGCCTCGCCAGATGGAACGTCCTTCTCCTCCTCAGCACCATCACCGGCGCATTCAGCCTTACATAGCCTCGCGGGTCCTTGTTCGAGAACAACAGGGACGATAGCAGCCAGCTGTTGTTGTCGATCTGCAAAAGAGGCATTTCTGGGTATTCCTGAGCGCCCATCTCTCTATGGAAACCGCGAACAGGAGTTTCCGCCAACGTGTGTGTGCGCTGTAGAAGTGGTTGATGGTGGCGCAGGATCACTTGTAGGACGTCTTGTTGCCCGGATGGAGATTGGGCAGAGATGAGCCCTATGCCTGGTTAGTATGCACGATTCGGTGTGGAGGTGGCTCGGGAGGTGAAGACACAGAAAGAGGTGGTGGCGGCTGGGCTGGCAGAGAAAATTGCGCGCGAATGAGGAGATGGAGTGGAAACTTGACTATGGAGGTAGAGGTAGATGAGAACGAAGAGGCTGAGCGGCCAGTGAAGAAGATGATGCTTATAGAATTTTACAGGGCTATGATATCACTGAACTTACATCGAGCTTTATAGGAGGGATTGCATGTCAATGTGTTGTCTCTGTTTTCCATAATAGCCCTTCAGTCAAAGCCAAATGCGTCAGGAGTCGTAATTCAAAGTCATGCGCAATTCGACTCGAGCGCCATGAGAGGGAAAGGAAAGCCATAGCTCACGGGCACTTTTGTCTTCTTCTTCTCCATTTATTCAAAACAGGTGGACTGTGGAGCAGATGAAGCTATCATGACGATTCATCAGTGGTCGATTGCAAGCTTTGTGAGTTCGCGGTCTAATACTAAGAAATTGAATGCTTCAAAGTTGGCCTTGAAGCGCCTATGTCGCTGCTTCTAGAAAAAGAATACATGCTTTTCCTTGGTCAACAAAAGCCAAGCTTCGTTTTTCCTTACTTTTTTCTGCTTATGGACCCCAAAAAGCATAGCCTATATCAGAGATTGCGCATGTTTGTGTGTGTGTTTTAATGTCAACACAACTCATAAGCGAGGAACTCTACTTTATCGTATATATCAAACATTATGCTTCAATAATCAAGTTTTGCTTTTTCGACTTAGGTATGCTTTGTGAAATATGGAGGGTCTCGTAGGTACTATGCCCATTCACTTGTACAATTATACTTTCAAAGTTAAAGCTCTGGGAGTAGGCTTTTGCTCAACCTCCATTTTAGAAAAAAAACATGATGCTTTAATGATAAGCCTTGCTTTTTTGAGCTAGACATGCTATTGAACTGAATAGATATTGAACATAAAGCTGTATAAGATAGTTCAAAAGCCAATTAGTTTTATGTGATAATGAACATAAAAACTTTTAATGGTGTGAAGGCTTTTTTGATTTGAAATATGAAAGCTCACATTGATGTCCTTGAAGTTGAGCTTCTTGAAAATAGTTCATAAGCATTTGCTTCCCACTTCGATCATCACCTATAGAAGCGTCACCTCTCTCCCCATCGGAAACATTCTATCAATTCACCAAAAGGCACCTTCTATGCTTGATGACCAAAGACACTTGTCTTATATTGTCAAAACACCAATTGACTCAACCTTGATCATACATTGAAAAAATTGTCATCATCTTCTAGTTTCTCTTTCTACATCTTACACTCCTCTTCCTTTACTCCCCTTGGGTCCTAATCTATTTCTTTTTATCACCTCAAAGTTCTCTTCTCTTCATCCTACCTTTGCTTCTCCTTCTTACTTCCTAATTCCATCCACCCCTTTCTTAACTCTTACAAGGAATAATAGGAGGCCGTTTTGGATATACGAGAGAGAGAGAGATTCATAGTGAGGGAACGGGATCGATTCATTTATTTCAATGGCTACATTCTTTGAAACTAGATAAGAATATAAGAGGTTGACTACAATTACATTGTCAATGTGCAAATAAATATCTTGATTAATGAAGGGAAAATTGTGAGTTGTGTAGTTGACCGATCGAAGAAGGTTTAGATGATGGAGGAAAATCATGACTTGGATATGGCCACATTACTCTAGATGGCTTGTACCTGAATAATTTCTAATTCTAGCCATGGAATATCCATGTTACAATTCATTATGAAAGAGTACCTAGGAGGACTAATGAAGTTCAAGTTACACAGAATGATGCACAAATACAAAAGTCTCTTTCCACCCATATGATTATTGGGATTCAACGACTCAAACTTAGAGGGAATGGTAATGTATCACTCTCTTACTTGATATGAAGAACATAAATGCGAGATGGGTGTGATCCTCTAACGTTTACAGTGTGTTTGGATTTAAAATCTTTGCGTGATTTGGTTATGATTTTGTCATTGTGTTTGAATAAGAAAATATACAGATCAATATCAATACGGATAGCTCTTTATGATATGATCATTTGCTTTACAGTATTTGCAAAATTATTTTTGCTTTTTTACCTTTTTCTCATCCTTTTCTTCTTTCTTTGATTATGCAACATTAGTAGATTTTTGCTCACTTCTTGAGAATATAAATTTAAACATTTTTCGTTTTTCAATCAAGTTACCTTGGCATGGGATTAGCCCGTAAACTCGATGCCAAGCATCGAGGTGGCTCATAAGGTTGATGCCTAGCATTGACTTGACCCACAAATCCAATGCCTAGCATCGAGTTGACTGACAAGGTTGATGCCTCTTGCATTCAATCGAATAATAAAGTTTTAACAATTTATGTGCAAAAAAATGTAGTTTTATATTACAAACTCAATTCCATTTAGAACTTTTTTCTTGATAAAAAAATATTTCGATTAAACAATCTTTTGATTGAATACTTTGTTTATAGAAAGCTTTTTTTTAATCTACAGCACATCTATATATATAATCTCATGCAAAACATGTTCAGCTCATGTTTTGAATTAAGAAAGGGTAGAAGCATGTCAAAGTCGCACAAATAACATATGTCTGCGACATCGCTGGCTACAAGTGCTAGCTCACATATATTGCAGTTGCAATTTAACATATGCCTGAAACATCGCTGGCTACAAGTCCTAGTTCACATATTAGTTCCATTCAAGTTGGTCTTCCATAAGGATGGCTACTTGATATATCGTGAGAACCCATCAAGAAAGCTCTAAACTTGCCTTCCTCTTCATGTTCTTTGTCTTTATCTAATCCATCTTTCTCTGTTTGCCACGTTATGATCCCACTTTCTCTCTCTCTCTCTCTCTCTCTCTCTCTCAAACTCGCTTTCTGATACATCAACCCCCCACATGTTTATCATAGCATTCGGAACCCACCATTCAGCTCTCTGTCTCTCATCAAACTTGGCTATGGAGGTAGATTTAGTAGATGAGAACGAAGAGGCTGAACAGCCAAAAACAGGATGATGCGGATGAGGACACGGGATTATCAAGTAAGTGAAGATGATGATGCTTGCAGAATTTCACAGGGCCATAAAATCACTGAACTTACATCGAGCTGTATAGGAGGGATTGCATGTTAATGTCTGTCTCAGATTTCCATGAGGGCCCTTTAGTCAATGCCAAATGCCTCACGGGTCATAATTCAAAGGCATGCGCAATTCGACTCGAGGCGCATGTTAGGGAAAGGAACGCCATATCTCACAGGCACTTTTGTCTTCATCTTCGCAATCTATTCAAAACAGGTGGACATTGGAGCAGATAAAGCTACCATGACTGGCGGATTGCAACCTTCGTGAGCTCACTTGTCTAATACTAAGAAACTGAATGCTTCAGAGTTCGTCTTGAAGAGACTATGTCGCTGCTTCTAGAAAAACAATCACATGGTTTTGGTCAGCAAAGCCAAGCCTCGTTTTTCCTTAGTTTTTCTGCTTTCGGACCCCGAAAAGCAATAGCCTATATCAGATATTGCGCATGTTTGTGTGTGTGTGTGTGTGTGTTTTAATGTCAACACAACACATAAGCGAGGAACTCTACTTTATCGTATATATTAAACACAACACATAAGCGAGGAACTCTACTTTATCGTACATATTAAACATGATGATGCTTCAATGATCAAGCCTTGCTTTGTTGAGCTAGCAGGCGTGTTATTGAACTGAATAGATAATGAACGATTCTATTATTACATGACCTTGATAACCCATAAAGCCGTATGTGATAGTTCAAACGTCGATTGGCTCAAAAGTTTTTTGAATAATAAGGATAATGTGAGAGCTAATTGGGTTTCCGCCCAAACTTCTATATTTGTGGTCCTAAGGCGCCCTTCTTAATGGGGTGAACGTGTCGTCTTTTGGAGTACTTTTATGCATAGTTCTCTTTATATAGGTTCAAAAACATCAAGAATAGAATTCTTTGTACTTCTTTGACATAAAATATTCAGATTTGCACTGTGTTTTCAACTACATTAGTGTATCTACATGTTTTTGAGAGGTTTTCAGTCGTGGTGGGAGCAACCACCACAAATGTTTATAGTTTTTTTTTAGCGTCTATCAAATGTTTATAGATTTGATAGACACTTACAGGTGTTGTTGGCTAGTGTTTGGGATGAAAATTCAGCCTTTCAGTTTCATTTTATAGCATATATAGAGCATATACACACTATGTATGCTTTTGTGGATACCGCTTATGTATGTTCATGTGATCATTGATATAGTAGTTACATGTTTTTGCAATAATCCTTTGATGTTGATAAAGAGGGTTATGGTGGGGTTTCATTAACTAAGAGACACCAAGAGGTCAGGGTCTCTTTGGTTATGTAGGTGGAAGACTTACCCAACCTCACCATAGGAGATGTATGTTACTTGTGCTCAATAAGCCTAGTTGGCTTCTTTCTATTAACTGATTATATCCAGTGGATTCAATGATTCACTTTTCACGTTTATATGTCAGTACTTGCTATTTTATGAGCTTTTGGTTTTCATCATATGCTCATTTTGCAAAGGAGACTCACAAAAGTTTTCTACATTGTTTGTTTTGTTGACTATACAGTGGTTGATTTACTCCTTGATACACTTATTGATATGAGCACATATATTCTTAAATAATCCTTTTGGTTGGTCATTACTGCTCATTAATCAAGTTTTTTGGGGAGAATCTATTGAAGTTTTCCCAAAATTTGACACTTGGTCATCCTTTTTTGAGCCTTAGTGGTGTTTGGAATCTTCTAGCTCCATTATCATTCTACTAAGTTCTCTATCATCATGGCATCAGAGATCTTAGGCATGTCTACTGGATCAGACTCTAGTGCTAGTGTTTCTAGGAGGGATTATAGCTTTCAAGGAAAAGGCCATTTTGAGATTTGAAAATTTGATGGCACAAACTTTGCTCTATGGAAGAATCAAATTAAAGATGTGCTGATTTAGAGGAGGCAATGGAAGACAATAAATGGAATCTCAAAGAATCCTACTAACATGGATGAAGTTGATTGGGATGAATTGGATGAAATGGCTAGGTCTTCCATTTGATTGCACTTGAGAGATAATGTTTACTTTACAATTATGGACTGTCAAAGTGCAGAGGAGCTTTGGAAGAAGTTATGCAATACATATGAAAAAGAAATAGCATCAAATAAAGTGTACTTGATGAGAAAGTTATATGACCTTCACATGAAGAACACAGATAATGTTGTTGCTCATCTAAATGTTTTTTGTGCTATATTCTCTCAGTTAGAGGCTCAAAAAATGGATATGGATAATGAAATGAAAGGAGTCTTGTTGCTATGCACCTTTCCATCATCATGGGATACGTTCTCCATAGCTATTAGCAATAGTGCACTTGGTGCTAAACTCGTCTTTGATGACATATGTGGAGCACTCTTGAGTGAGGAGATTTGTAGAAAATCTATGGTAGGCACTTGGAGTGGAGACTCATATATAAATTTTCATGATTTTTACCAAGGAAAGAATTAACAACATGGTAGGAGCAAGAACAAGGAAAAGAATGGTCAATGAAATAAGAGTAGAAGTAAATCAACAAAGAGGGATATCAAATGCCATTATTATCATGAGAAAGGGCACATGAAGAAAGAGTGCTATGCATTGAATAATGCTAAAGGTAAAGAGAACAATGTTGATGGGCATGTTAAACAATTACCTACACCATCTTCTTTGACTATGAAGATTGAAGAAGTTAATGCTAGTTTTTATGATGTTGATGTGTTGAAACTTGACTATATTTTTCCCAGTGAATCTCTTATGGTTGATTCTCTTTCCCACTCATGACTACTAGATTCTGGTGCTTCTTTCGATGTGATTGTGTAGTTCATTGATGGTTCAAAATTTAATATGCATAATGTATGCCATGTACCTCAATCATCATGCAGTTTGATGTCAATTGCTCAACTTGATGATCTTCATTACATGGTTTTCTATGCTCAGGCCTTTTGCATATCAAAGGGAAACATGGTTATTGCAAAAGGAAGCAATGTTGGCTCACTTTATCCTTTATTTGTATCACATAAAGAAAACTTGTTAGTTGTTACTAAACAGCCTATGGCTTGTATTTGGCATGGCTGTTTGGGCCACATATCTCATAGTGGAATGGAAAATCTTTCTCATTCTAACTACTTATGTGTGTTATCTTTCTTTGATCTTTCATTTTGTGAGCATTGGCTATGGGATATCAAAATGGTGTATGATTCAAGTCCTTGTAATGTGACCCAGATTGGAGGATTAATTGAAGCAAAAATGATCTTAGAATGTATGCATGGGAGAAAGTCGTCGCATGAGCACATGGTGCCTACACAAAGAGGTTGGTCCTACTCTAATTTAGCTTCTCAAGATATGATAGAAAACTCTTTTCCACTATGAATTTTATAGTGTAGGGTATCATTGTTGTTGATTTCAAAGATAATGGTGGCTTAGCAACCCATACGTGTCGCGTTCTCATAGATTATGCATTGTGTTTCAAAGGTTTGGTTGACCTTAGGTTGCCATTTGAGTATCTAATTCTTCATAGGAGCCACTTTCCTTGGTTTTGGTCAATGTCTTGGTTGAATGTTAGAAGCTTGCAACTTAGAGGGCCCGATTTTCTATGATTTGGATCCCAAGAGTATGTAGCACCCTCTTTGAATAGAAAATTTGAGACTTGGGAATCCAAATCTAATTGACTACCTTAGGAGCTTCTAGATGCATATGAGACTCACAAACCCACAATATTTTTCTTATGCAGTTGAGGAATTGTGTGTGTGGACATCGAGATGTATCTGAAGCCATGAACTAAATGAATTTGATACTTGCAAACCCACAAGGTCATGGGTCCTGTAGGATTCTGGTGACATGAATGTCTTCGTGGGGTTTGCTTCTTGTGCTTGGTTGGCTTTTGCCCTTTGTAAAGAGATGTATCCATGAGGGTCTTAGGAACCAAAACTTGGAGTTCACCGTTTTGAGATGTACTAAGGAGTGGTTTGAGAACCCAAAGTCTTTTGAATGGTACATGTGGATGTCAAGATAGATGTGGGTCTTGATTTGGCCTACTTATGTATGAGGCTTCTCTTCATTTTTGTCTCCTTTTTTGTGGAATCTACTTGTACCTCTAGTGAGATGTGCCTATCTTTTTGGATATGTGATGTTGTTTATAAGAGATTGTTAGATATACTCAATATTCCACCCTCAAATGATGGAAAATGAACCATCATGCTCTAAGTTGTAAGGCCCCCATTATAATGATAAGTCACTTTGAAAGCCCTCTAACACAATCATCTATCTCACGTTAGAGGCAACTATTGACCTGCCTTGTCTGCACAAAAGCTCATCCCTTGCCTCTTGGCTTTGATTCTTTCAAATGAATATGGCATCAACATCAACACTCTACAAAGATACACTCTCAATAGCACTCTATCGATAGGCTAAACGTCCTTGACTTCCATATTCGAATGTCTACATGCATTATACAAATACAATGAACAATAGAATGGTTAAACATCTCCATTCCTCCTTCTCCCATATCTCTTATGCATAATTACATGAGGCAGCCCAAGACATTACTCCACCACCATCTTTACGAGTACAAGGCACCAATAATATTCACATCAACTAGATGCCAATGGAGAGTAACCAGACATCAAGTAGAAACATTAATTGATGCTATTCCCTAACCCATTCAAGTAGGCGCTTGCCGAATCTCCATAAAAAAAAACGTTTCTTGATTTCATGGCTTTTATGTGTTGGCATTATGAATTTCTTATCGCTTAAGACTTTCTTGTGCTCGTGTGATGCTTCTTGTGGTAATTATTCTCTTGTAATTGAGGTGGTAAACCAACTTCCTTGGTGAGCAAAGTCGATTGACACCTTGTATTGGATCGCTTTCTTGAATTTATAGCAAGTTCTTGCATATGTCTCTTGGTAAGTTTATTTTCTTTGCCCTTGAGTTTTGGGCATACTTGAAGGTTGCAAGGAGAAGGTAAAAAGTGAGATCTCGAGGTAAGTTCTCATTTTATGTAGGAGAGTCACACTTACTTTGTCCATTATATTTGTAAAGGATGTTAGATATACTCCATACTCCATCCTTAAGTGACCACAACTGATCCATTGTGCTTTAAGTTTTCAAGCCCCTGTTATGAGGAGAAGCTATTGTGAGAGCTTGGACATTTGACGTAGAACCCTAAGTTCCATGTTAGATGAGGTCTATGTGTGACCATTGATGGTAAGATATGATCTTTCTGAGCCTCGCCATTAGGTTAGGTAAGGCATAACTTTTGAGCCTTTGGATTGCCATTCAAGGTGACCATAAAGGCCTTGTGGCATCACACAATTTCCCCATAAAATCTTAATGAGTGGTGTGCAGTGGGGATGATGCCCCTTTTGCAAGGTTTGGGATGATGCCCCTTTTGCAAGGTTTGGGGTTCTACCCCCTCAACCCATATGACTTCTAGTCGTGGAGATATTATCCATATGATCTTGTTTCCAAGGCATCATGTTTTTATAGATAATGTTTTCAGTTTCCACAGAGCCACAATTTTCTTAGTTCTTTCATAATTCTCTCTCTCTCTCTCTTTCTCTCAATCAGTTCAAGAAACGAACTATGGGTTGCTTTTATAGTGACTAATTTTGTTCTTTAATTTCTTGTGCTCTCTTTTGGCATATGAATAATAAAATCCCGAATGCAATCTCTTTTTCTCCTACGTTTCCTTTCTCCTAAAGCTTTGCACTCAACTCATGAGAGATATCAAAACAATATCCATTAGAAATTTCAGCAAATCATGATTCTCTGCAAAGGGTCATTATTTTTTGGCCTTGATTTTTCTACTTGTTATTTTATGCAATCTTTATTTTTTTGCTTTGGCCAATGGCTACTCCAACACCTGCAAAAACTAGAATTTGTTGACCAATAGTCAGTTTAGGACATTTTTTTTACAAAGCCTAATGTTTCTTTTTATTTCCAATTTCCAACTTCAATGAAAATCTAATAACTTCCTTCACATCCTTTTTCTTATTTGATAATCCTATCATTCTTTGGCCTTTCAATCAATTTTTCACTCTTATTTAAAACCTTGGACGTGACACTCAATCAGTTCACTTAAAATATTGAGCCTAATGATTACGCAGACAATTTTCTTTCGTTTTCATATAAAATGACTTTATGCAAAATAAACGAAATGACTTTATTTCATTAGTTTTTAGTTATGATTTGAAAAGAAAGAATTCTCCAAAATAAAATGTAGAATGCAATTGATTTGGTAAAAATGAACTTCAATTACAAAGTCTATTACATCTAGTTTCTTCATAGATTTCTAGTTTCCTTTCCTCCAACTTATCATGAACTGCACAAAAAATGAAAATTGTATAAGATTAACAATATGAAAAGAATATATATATATTCATTGAAATGCAATAGAAGATCAAAAGTGTGCCTGCATTAAGAGCAATCATCAAGATAAGTGACCAAATCCCAAAAGATTCAAAGGACACTTACAGTTCAAGCATCTTCTTGCAAAGTTACTTTCAAATGAGCTTGCTAAGGTTTTTCTAAAACTATTGAACAGGAAGATCCAACAAGGTCCTTGCACTTTCCCAACAATGGGATTAAAAATGTTTGATGATGGAGTTAGCCTTTCCAGTAATGTAGTATAAAATATTAATAATCCAACCACAAGGATTAACCAAAACATTAAACTATCAACTCACGGAACATAATAAACCACATACCACTTCAAAATCAATAAGAACCAAGGAATTACAAAGAAAATACGTGCAAGTTTGTTTAATCATCCACTTCTTGCAAGATAGGAAAAGTTTCCAAAAACATGATCAAATATATTTTTAGAAATAATTCTGGATAGGAAATAGTAAATTGGATGATTTGAATCTCTAAATAGCGACATTTTTCTTTAAAATATCCATTTATGTAGTCTTAATCTTCATCATTTCATCACGATTTGTGTCTCTATCCTACCCGCAACCTTTTTTTGTGTTTCTTTAATTAGAGTATTTTTTTTTCTATTATAAATATAACTCTTGGTAGTTTTTAAAACTTTGTACTAAATTGTTTATTTATCATTGATGGTAGGTAGGCGAACAATATGGATGAATTTACAACCTTGTGAATGATTATGATTGTTGTCCAATAAACTTGAGTGCTTGGTTGCTTAAGGTACACATTAACTCCATTGTTGCAACAAACTTGATTCATCCAATGGAATAGCTATCATGATATCCAATGGGATGTCAATGATGTCTATTAGGGATTATTATGTCCAAAAGCTTGCTTGATCCAAAAGCAAAATATTATAATACTTCATTGATTATTATGTCCAAAAGCTTGCTTGATTATTATTATATTTTGCTTGATCCAAAAGCAAAATATTATGTCTTCGTTGGGTACTCCCTTGAGCAAAAGGGATATAAATGTTATAACCCACTCACACGATAGGTGAAGGTAAGCAAACATGTGGTGTTTGATGAAATGTCAAGCTTCTATGCAGATGCCAAAGCGGGATTAAATCTTGACTCAAATGAAAAAGAAAATGCTAAAAAATCAAGTGCAAAATCTCAAGTTTGGAGTGCACCTGATGCATCACCCAACAATAGTTACAACTCAAATACATGGGGTGGAAGATTGCATGGAAATTTCAGTCCAACAAATTCATCAACTACATCAAAGTGTTACACTTATGTGTTCCTCAAGTAGCTTTGATGTGAACCTTTTCCCTATACATGGGCACTTTTTACTCTAGTGCTGGCTAGAGGTTTTTTCCCCGTGTTACCACATACATGATTCACTCATATGTGGTGGTACTCTATACTTATGGATATTATTTAGCTCTTACTTTAGTTCAATTCATCATCAATGGAGAGAGCTATTCCAACCATCCATCTTCTCCGTGTGTCTTATTGTGTTTATGCTCCTTGTGTGTGCTTCTTATGTGTCTCTCACACTCCTACACACACCCAACAGTGGTATCAGAGCAGGTTCAACTCCTTCTCAAGTTTTGATTTTTTGCATCGTAGCGCAAGCACACTTTTAAGAATGCAAATCAACTTTGGAGTATAGAACAGTGAATTTCAGCAACCAAGAAACATTTTGACTAGCTGCACTGAAGTTTTTTCCCCTTTTCCAATCCATTCGTGCAGTCAGAATCGCCATCAAAGGGATGGTTTGTGAGCTAAAATGTCAACATTCATTTCAACTTTCATCGAAGTAAATATTTTGTCACATTCTTGTTCCTTAGTGAAATGGTGGGTAGTAATAACTTGTTTGGCATGCTTCAAGTTGAAGATAAGCTTGATGGGACAAACTATCGAATGTGGTCTTTCATGATGAAGCATGTTCTTGTTGCAAAACAACTTTGGAACATAGTGGCAGATGTAGAAATTGAGCTTCTACTCATAGTGCTTCTACTCATAGTCTACTGTCACAGATGGAGCATTTTCTTCAAGTACAGTGGTTTCTCCTTCTCCACCTACACAAAAGCATCTCAGATGGGATGGAAAAAGATGCTCAAGCTCATGCATTGATTGCGCTTTCTATGAAGTGTCATATGGTTCCACACATTCGGTCATCTTCTACATCGACACGCATGAGACACTCTTGCTTCTTTATATGTTATGCATAATGAAGCACTTGTTGCATACTTGAGGAAGCAACTTGAGGATGTATGTATGGTTGAAAATGAGTCGGTGGATGTGTATATGACATGCATCAAGGACTTGAAAGAGCAATTGACAAACATAGATGAGATTATTGTGCATGCATCACTCATTTCTACATTGTTGAAAGGATTATCGGAATCTTTCCAAAGCTTTGCCACTACACTCCATAGGAGTGATTTGATTGAGGGAAGGTAAGCATTTGCTATCTCACAAAAGGGGAAAAGCAAGTATGGTTCAACTTTGGGTTTATCAAAATCAAAGCCTCAACCTTCCTCTTCCACTAAGCACAATGAAAAGAAGAAGGAATTGGGCATGTCCATTGCCGAAAATTCAGCAAATGCCAAGAATGATGAAGCCAACATGGCTCACGATTTTTGGGCATGTGTTGTTACATGTCATTATGATGAATCTTTGCATTCTAAATGTATGGTTGTGAGTGAGTCTCATTTGGATTTGTTCTTTGATAGTGGTGCTTCAAAGCACATAACATCATGCAAAAGATCTTTTGCATCTTAGAAATATGCACCCAAAGGAGGACATGTGGTGTGTGCAAACAATGCCTCTTATCCTATCATTGGAGTAGGAGAAATTGAGCTTATGGCTGCAAATGGAGGTGTGATTCTCTTGAAAAATGCACTATTTGTACTCGGTACCAAGAAGAACTTAATTGCAGTTCCGTTGATTGCCAAAGCTAGACTTCATGTACACTTTGTTGATGATAAGTGTATGGTTCATGATTTCAGAAATGGAGATATTATTGTGATGTATGGTACATTATGTAATGGTTTATATCGCATGGATACATACAAGAGGGCTGCCTCGAATTCCTTGGTTGCTCATACTTCTTCCATGGCTAAAATGGAGCCTTGACATGCTCGTTTTGGTCACTTGAACTTCAATAGCTTGCTTTACTTGCAAAAGAAGGCCATGGTTAATTGTTTGCCTACACTTGAGTCCATTGAAAAGCATGCATGTGAAAGTTGCATTCTTGGAAAAATGCATCATGCTTCTAAATTTCCAAAAGATAGTCATACACACACTACAAGAAAATTGCAGCTTGTTCATAGTGATGTATGTGGTCCCATCAAGACTCCATCTTTTGGGAAGTATGTATATTTTGTTACCTTCATTGATGATGCTACTCGCCATACATGGGTGTATCCTATGAAAGCAAAGAATGAGGTATTTTCTTGCTTCAAAGCATTTTTAGCTATGGTTGAAAATTTTTCTTCACAAAAGCTTTTGACTCTACACACGGATCATGGTGGTGAATACACGTCACATCAATTTAGTGCTTTTCTTCGTGAAAGAGGTATTTCACACCAATGTATGGTGCCATATACACCTCAACAAAATGGTGTTGCTGAGCGTAAAAATAGAACCCTACTTGAAATGGCATGATGTATGGTTAAAGGAAAGCATCTTCCTGATAAGTTTTGGATGGAAGCAGTCATGTGTGCAAACTATGTGTTGAATCATTGCCCTAAAAAAGCATTGAGAGTCATCACTTCTTATGAGGCTTGGAATGGACATAATCCCATGGTTAGTCATATATGTGTGTTTGGTTGTTTGGCATATACTCTTCTGCCATCACAAGAACATCACAAACTTGATGACAAAGCAAAGAAATGTATATTTGTTGGTTATAGTGCTAAAAGTAAGGGATATCATTTGTACCATCCATTGACAAACATAATTATTGTGAGTCGAGATGTGGTATTTGCTAAAAATTCAGTTTTCCCTCTAGTTGAATGCAAAAAACAACTAACAGTTAGCTCACAAGATGTGTTCAATACACTCATGCCTTTGTTCCAAAATGGTGTGCTTGACTATGGCCATGTAGACCAGCCCACTGATGCTCAAAGGGCTGAAAATATCCAGCAAAACAGAGCTGAAAATGTAGATGATATCCAGCCAAACATGGCTGAAAATTTTCAGCCAAAAAATATTGAAACTGCTAAAAATTTCCAACCACATATTGCTGAACATTTGCATCAAAATATGGCTGAAAATGAGCATGAAATTTAGCCCACGCATGATGTACATGTTGATGATGTATTGCAAGGACGCATGTCTATCAAGAGTGCACAAACTATGCCAAAGTGGCTGAAACAAACTTTGCAGGACAACAAATTGAGTGCACCTTTATTTGGTAGAACAAGATCAAGATCTCAACATGCATCAAGTAATTTTTTGGATTATTCTCTTATTGGAATAGCATGTAATGAAGAGCCACTTTATTTTCAAGATGCATGTGATGATCCACAATGGATGAGTGCTATGCAATAAAAAATGGATTCCATACATAGTTATGGTACTTGGGAGTTATGTGAAGGGCTTTGGCATGAAGAACAAGAGGAGCAAGGATGAGATGGAGGGAGAGAGAAGAGAGGAGAGACCCGCACAGATGAGTGGGAGCCTCGAAACCGACATAATAATCTCTCTTGAGGCAATGCTCTATACATGATGTATATATATGAGTATGGGTGTAAGGTCACATGACCCTTACATCCTCAACAATCTCCCACTTAACGGTCAGTGACCATACAAATCAACCTACACGAAGTGCCTCGAACAAGGTGTATCTGTGCACCTCAAATTGCTCTAGCTTATATCGATAAGAGTCGAGCTCACATCTAACTCATGCAAGAACTGATGAAGTTCCTGCAAAACTCCCACTCGCTCTATGCCTATGTCAATCATCAAACGACTCACAACTCCAAGTGCAAATGCTCCAATAGCAATTGCAATATCTGGTCTTGAGCATAACAACTCATACATTAGACTCTCGGATGCTGACGAAATATGTGCTATCCTGGCTAACCTAAGTATGTCAGCCATGTCTGTATCCAAAGCATCGAAAGCACCATCATCAAGACCAACATGTCCTGACATATCTGTGTCAACATCTGGCATGAGCGAATCCAAGAATGACTGTATGATCACTGACTCATTAGCATCCAAACCAGACATCCTCTCAAGCAAGGATATATCTAGCTGTGCATCCTGAAAGCTAATATGCTCTAGCATACACTGTGTACCATGAGAGCAATCGTGGTTTACCACACCAAGTGTATGATCATGCTCCACATGAGCTAGTTGCATAACATCAATACCAAGGTCAAACTGATGATCACACTCTAAATGAGTATCATCATAATGCTCTAGATGAGCATACACATCATGCTCTAAAGCATCCAGCTGATCATCCAAAGTGTGCTCTATAAGAGCATCCATATGATCAATAAAAACATGTTCTATATAAGCACCATGAGCATCCAAAGTATAATATACATGTGCATCCAGCGGAGCATCTGAATCCTGTCATACATGTGCATCATGAATGTCAATAGACCTATCTATAGGTAGATAAAATGAGACATGACGAGTCTCACATCGCATATAAGGCTGAACTCCCATTGAGACGAGATTGTCTCTCACATGAAGTACCTGCAGTGGATACCTGTGCCCAATCCTAGCACCTCTGACAAGCATAAGCTGTCCCAACTGCAATTAAAAATGGTGCTCACCAAGGAATGCATAACATCTGCTCTCCTGTAATTAGCTAATTGAAATCAAACTCATAGGGAATGAAGGCACATAGCATACATGTCTAAGCATAAGTGATGCTCCACTAGGTAGCATAAGGCATACATCTCTTGCATTCTAAATGTCATATGTCATACCATCAGGCAAGTGCACACATCCACGACTCTCACCTGAGAATCGAAAAAACCACTTGCGGTGTGGATTAACATGAAAAGTGGCTAATGCATCACGCAACTAAGCCATATGTTTGGTATACAATGAACAAGAGGAATCCTGAGATGAACCATAGGAGAAAGTGATATCACCATCACTAGCATAATCAACTTCCATAGACTCTCCTGAAACCACTACCTGACCTGCATCACATGCATATCTCTGATGTCATCAGCACATCCACCTAAAGCAACGTGGCTGAATATGGCCCACATGACCACACTGCCAACATCAAAGTTGTCAATGTGATATGTGTGTCATATGAGTCAATGGACTCGCATACATATCATGTAGTCTCTGCCATAATACACTACTCGTCTCCTCATACATAACCGACTCATATATAGAATCCACAAGTTGTAACCAGATAGTGGAGCTGGCCAATGCATCCATATCCATCCATACGTGGTCGGGCATGTAACGAGGCCTCTGTACATCTCTATGCACATACATATGTAACCCTGCACGAACCAATGTATGCCACATCTGAGCTTTCCATCTCGAAAAGTCAGTGCTATCAAACCGAGAGGAGACCATGCTGGCAATCTTAGAGACTAGCAATGTAATAAGAGACTACAAACAATACTCTATCCTCAATAGGATCACACTTGCATATCCATATGCATAACTCACATCACAAATGTCTCGATGGAGAAGGAACCATGTGAACCACCTGTCACATAACCATGCATCTAGCATGCACATAAAACCATGAGCATAAGACTGCTCACCAAGTCTCCAAACCGACAAAGTAGATGTGAAAGAATCCCAGAAAATTTTCGACAGAGTATCCCCTATAAATTGAGCAATCAAACAAGATAATCAATAGCAAAAGAACAATGAGTAATCCGTCACCACCTATCACTGATCCAACCAAAGATCATGGAAAATATATATGCCAAAAAACTAATGGCAATACATGCCAATATAATGGTGATGCACCTCCCACTTAAGAATGAACCCTACAAGATGATCCAATCTGTCACGAATAACCTGTGACCAAGTCCAAGTGAATGGAGATAAGTAATGATCCGAAGCTATCTCACAAGCATATAGGATATACTAGATCATCTGTCTAGCATAAGGTCTGATAAAATTTCGACAGCATCTCGCCTGAAAAATGGACTCTAAACCAAATGAACCATGTGGGAAGTACCATCCACAATATTAAATCAATGATTTCACATTTGCTAATAGAATAGCAAATCAAGGTGACAAATAAGTGTGCAGCTGAGGCTCCAATCTGGATCATGTACCTGCAAAGGAAACAAAAGATACAAGTACCAACCAAGATCCACAATCAACTCTCATAGAATTATGTGCAAGCGGTAACTAAATCCATAACCAAGTGGCATAAGCAAGATATAGATCACAATGACACTATACATCCATGATCGAACTCATGATGACATAAACCTCAAAAATGAGTATATCACAATGTCATCTTACATGCCCAACATGTGACAAGATCATGCTCTACTCTCATATGGAGGAGCTACCACAGTGATCATACATGTTCAATGCCTTGAAGCTCTGAAAATAAGAGCTTGCATACCAAAAAATCTCTCTCAAAGAAGTTCCAAAGCAAATTCAACCTCCAAGAGCAATTAGGGTTCTTATGGTGAAAATATGCTACTGTGTGTTTTGCTATTTCAGAGGTTAATACCTCTGAATCTGAACTTTTGGTCTCAATAAACTTCAAGATCTTATTCTTGGCTACGTAACGAGATAAAGAACACCTCAATCAGAGGTGGGTAGCTCAAGATATGCACAAAACAAACATCAACTGTCAATTTCACCTTCACCTACAATAGTGCTGCTCTGTATTTTACAGTTTCGGCAAGCTTGCACTCCAAATCTGGATTTGTGTTCTTCTACAAAGTTGTAGAGGCTATTTAAAGCTATGGATTACAAGTAAAATCTTCTCATTACGATTTGCAAAACTCAACTTATAGCCAAAACACTAACCTACTATTCAAGTGATTGTAGATTTATCTTCTACATTAGTCTGGGTTTGTTGAATTTTCGACACTGTAGCACTCCAAACCAGATTCTATGCTCTTTTGTGAAGTTGTAGCCCTTTGTGTTAGCTACACACAGAACTTTAAAACACATCAATCCGATCTTCTTGGCTCGCGTTATGGCCAAAATACTGAACTACTGTTGAGAGATGCGGACCTACACTTTCACCTCTTGTGACCTAAGCTTCTAGTGAAGCTTCTTACATTCAAGCCTTCAACAAGATCCAATTCCAATGAAGGGCTTTCGCGTGCAGAACAAGAAGAGCAAGGATGAGATGGAGGGAGAGAGAAGAGAGGAGAGACAAGCATAGATGAGTGGGAGATTCGAAACCCACATAATAATCTCTCTTGAGGTAATGCTCTGTATATGATGTATATATATGAAAATGGGTGTATGGTCACATGACCCTTACATCCCAAACATTATGTGAATTGCCAAAAGGAAAAAATGCCATCGATACAAGATTAAGAGAAAGTCTGATGGTAGCATTGATCGCTACAAAGCTAGATTGGTTGCCAAAGGATATGCACAACAATATGGCATTGACTATGAGGAAACTTTTGAACCTACTTCATGCATGACTACCATTCATACATTGGTTGCATTGGCTGCCCATTGAGGTTGGAAGGTACATCTGTTGGATATATAGACAACTTTCTTGGATGGTGATTTGCAAGAATAAGTTTATGTAAGGAAACCTCTTGGATTTTCCATGAAAGGGAAGGAGCATATGGTTTGTCGCTTGCATAAAGCATTGTATGGTCTCAAGCTCTACGTGCATGGTATGACAAAATACATAAGCATTTGGTTGCTCTTGGCTTCACATGTAGTTCAATTGAAAGCACACTCTATGTATGCAAAGATGGGGCTGATCTTATAGTGCTTGCTCTTTATGTCGATGACATACTCTTGACTGGGTCATGTGATGCAAAACTTGACATTTTTATGGCTGATTTGCAAAATACTTTTGATGTCACTTATCTTCGTCTTTTGAGCTACTATCTTGGCATCCAGTTTATATCTGCTTGCTTAGAGACTAATGCATATCTTGGTTGAGTAAGAAGCAACCTACAGTGGTGACATCGAGTTGTGAAGTTGAGTACAAGGCAGTTTTCACAACTACAATGGAGTGTATATGGTTGAGATGCCTATTAATGGATCTTTGCATGAAGATTGATGGTGCTACACATATTCTCACTGATAGTGAGAGGGCTTTGGTTGTTGTACAAAACCCAGTGTTTCATGCATGGACTAAACACATTGAGGTGCTTTATCAATTTGTGAGAGAGCGCTTTCATATAAGAGATATTGATTTGGTATATGTGCCTACACAAGATAATGTGGTAGACATATTCACCAAAGCTCTTCCATGGGAAAAGTTTGAAGCTTTTCGCAAAGCTTTAAGCTTATTACCTTGTGGGGGCTGATTTGGCAATCCCTATATGTGTTCACATCATTCGCTCCAAGGGGTTTATTATACTTATGTGTTCCTCAAGTAGCATTGATGTGAACCTTTTCCCTATACATGGACACTTTTTACTCTAGTGTTGGCTAGATGTCTTTTCTCCATGTTACCACATACATGATTCACTCATATGTGGTGGTACTTTGTACTTAGGGATATTATTCAACTCTTATTTCAATTCAGTTCATCATCAACAGCCATCCATCTTTTTCGTGTGTCTTGCTATGTTTGTGCTCCTTGTGTGTGCTTCTCGTGTGTCTCTCGCACTTCTACACACACCCAACACAAAGAAAGGTAAAAAAAATCTCTCTACTGGTAGTAAAACGTCTACAAGTTTTGAAGATATTCATGGAGATTCAAGCAGTTCAGAAAAGAGCCTTGATGAGGAGCTTGGATTGCCCTCTATGAAGACTCCGAGAGTAAGAAATGCACATGCAATTGATACAAGGAGAAGCGACCCATGACCAAGGAGATCTGGGAGGATGTGAAATTTAGTGCAATGATTGACATATGACAGCTACATGGCTCGTCATTGTGCCCACATGAACAAGGTTATACAAGATGTTGAACCTTCTTGTTTCGAAGATGCAATTGGAAATGCAGATTGGGAGAAAGCGTGGATGAGGAGATGGTTGCACTTTATGGAAATGAAACATGGAAGTTGGTTAGATTGCCACAAGGCAAGAAACCCATAGGTTGCAATTGGATTTACAAGGTAAAGTACAATGTTGGTGGTAGCCTAAGCAGTTATAAAGCATGATTGGTAGCAAAAGGATTTGCATAGATATATGGCATTGATTATGCTACAACAAAAGGATGGACTTTGCATTAGATGGATGTGAACAATGCTTTATTACATGGTGAGTTGCAGGAAGAAGTATACATAGGCCAACCACAAGGATATGAGGATTCAAAGCACCCAAAATATGTTTGCAAGTTGCAAAAGGTTGTGTATGGGCTTAAAAGAGCACCCTTGTGCTTGGCATGCAAGGATTGATGATTACTTAACTACCATTGGATTTTCTATGTGTGATGCAGATCATTCACTATATGCAAGGAAGGGTGATGATGGCATCACGATTGTGGCATTTTATGTTGATGACTTGATTGTAGGTGGTGATAATGAAGAAAGCATTAAAGAGGTAAAGCAACTAATTATGTAAGAATTTGACATGAAAGATCTTGGTGTGATGTGCTATTTCTTGGGCATTGATTCTATACATACAAAAACTTATATATGGATGTCGCAAAGGCAATATGCCTTGAGTATGCTACAAAATTATGGTATGGTGGATTGTAAGCCAATTTCTATGCCATTAGTTCAAAATCTGAGGTTGGATGCTACGTCAAGTGAAGCATTGGAAAATGCTACTATGTACAAGAAAATTGTGGGAAGCTTCAAATATCTCACAATTACAAGGCCTGATCTAAGCTACACAGTTGGACTTGAAAGTCTATTTATGGAGGTTCCCAAGAAACTGCATTTAGATGCTCTAAGGCACAGTCTATGTTATGTGAGTGCTACTTTGGATTATGCATTTTTTTATGAAGTTGGTGTAGAATTGCAAGTTCATGGATACATCAATGCAGATTGGGCTACTATAATTCCACACAGGAGGTTTACTAGTGGCTTTCTATTCTCACTTGGAAGTGCAACTATTACATGGAGAAGTATGAAGCAACCCACTGTTGCTTTATTGAATATAGAGACTGAGTATAGAGGTGTTGTAATGGCACCATGTGAAGCATCATGGCTAGATATGCTAGTTGCAGATTTGGGTGTGGAAGTGCAAAATCATATCATTATCTATTTTGATAATCTTAGCAGCATATAGTTAGCATGAAACCCTATTTTTCATGCTAGAACAAAGCATATGGAGGTGCATTGTCATTTCATTAGGGAAAAGGCATTAGCAGGTGATATTGACCTTGTCTATGTGAAGGCAGATGAGCAAGTTGCTGATATTTTCACTAAAGCACTTGGAGCTGAGAAGTTTAAGAAGTCTTGGAAGATGCTTGGATTACAGGACATGGTGTTGAGCTTGAGGGGAAGTGTTGAGATATTAAGCTCAACATGTAATGATTAAAGATGACACATATCACTTTTTTATTTTTTTGACATGTATAGCGGTCACAAATACTTCATTGAGCTTTACTAGATTTATCTACCGAGAGTGATGGCACATTTGTTTCTTGCCATCTCACTCATTTGAGGACATTATGATTTTCCTTATGTATTGTTCTTTATATATTGCACTAGTTGTATTGTTGTTTTATGTCATTCTTGTATATGCCTTTTATGTAATAGAAGAAGAAGAAGAAGAAGAAGAAGAAGAAGAAAAAGAAGAAGAAGAAGAAGATTTGTTCTTCCTTTGAGTCCTCCAAACCTCCAAGAAGTGTACTTTACATATCAATATATATAATTGTAGGCTCGCCATCATCTTGAGCTAGTGTGCACTATTGACTGTCTACTATTCTATGGCTTCAATCTCTCAACCAATGAATGTATCATGAACATTACATCCTTGTGAGCTTTTGCATGCAAGGATTTGATCATTGAATCTATGTTTGCAAAGATATAATTCAATCTTTAATGAATTTCTTTATGCATTGTCTTCTTCCTCAAATATGGAGATCACACATGTGATCCCAATATTTCTCTTAGTCTAGACACTCTAAATTCAAGATATAATTTGGAATATATCACTTAACTTCCTATTAGAATTTTTGCAAAAGGATTTTTTTAATTTCATAGCTATCTAAGAGGAGTTCTTTCTAAATGCATTCCTTCACAACTAGAAGGATTTCTCTTCATGCTCATAATCTATAAATAGTGACACAAACTCTTGAGTACATTGCTTTGAAGTACGATGGTCATATTCATGCATCATTTGCAAGTTGAGGAAATTGATTAATGTGTCCAAAGAAAAAATAGGTAAATTTTCTTCTCTACCTCCTAATGTTGAGATACACTAAGCCTATAAGGTGGCTTACAAAGAGGGTTGGTGTTAGTAACTACCTCTATGGTATGGTGAATGTCGCCTATCTTTGGTGGTAGACCAGGAAGATTAGTGGGATTAAAATATTTAAATTCAAACATTAAATCCTTGAAACATTTAACCACACATTCTTGAAAAAATGAACAATGGAAATTCCTTTTCTAATTTACATTATGTTTAGAAAATATACATCATATGAAGTGTTTATGCAATGCTCAAGATCATAACTATCCAATAAGAGATCTATTGTACATGTTGTAAATGAAACAAAGTATCTAAATCTAAAGATGAGATGAAATGTGTAGTAGGTATGAATTTCTATCCCTGAATACAAAATCTACTTCCATTCTTCACAAAATCAAGAGGTTTATTAAAATAGTTGCATTTAAGTGTGTGTCTCGACCCCCAAATCCATTATGTGCCTAACCCACATATTTTACTCTCCATGTTCATAAGTTGGAATTCCACATGATATGTGTATCTTTGTATTTGAAATTCCAAATTGGACACCATAGTGTCCCATATCCTCTTATCCTCAACATGGATCATAGATACAATGTTTTTATGTGGACTAGAATGTTGGAGAATTTCAAATCTTTTGACTAGAGCTAATTTATAATGAGTGAGGAATCATCTATCATTACTTTCATCCTATTCTTGTATACATTACCATGAAATTTAACCAAATTATGTGTTCCAAACTGTAGTGAGCAGAATGACTGAGTCAAGCACTAGGTATACTATATGCCCTTATGCATTAGTTCCACCTCCTTATAGCTAGACATGCAACGTATTGTAAGTTTTTGCACAAGGTGGACCAACATTTTTGCCCTTTTTAGGGGCCATGCTAGTCTTTGATCCTCCTTCTTTCTCTTCCCCTTATGAAGTCAATAGTTGCACTATGCATGATTAGGAGACAATCACCTAAAGCACATGTTTTCTGTCTTGGCCCTTCCATATTGTTTAGTGGGTAATTTTAGCCCTTGTGGTTTTTATTTCTTTATAAAGAATTTTTATTCCCCATTACTATATTTTTCTTAATTTTTATAGTACTAACAAGTTTGAGGGGCCAATCCATCTCCATAGGAGTACATTGAGGGTGATTATGATCCTCATATATTTTTGCATACTTTGTTTGCCTCCTTAAATTTTTTAGGTGTGTTTCTTCTTACTTATCTTTGAGTGGACTTGTCTAAACCTCCCCCAAATACCTTAGTTTTTAAAATCGTCAAGCCCCTTTATTTTTAAGATGATCTCTCTATTGTGGGATATGTAAAATGATAGCGGTCTACCTCTCTATCTCTCTTTGATCCTATCCCACTCATCCTAATTCCTCTCTTCTTCATTCTTAGAGAGAAACTCCTTCAAGAAAAGAGTTTCAAAGTGATCCTAATCTATAGGGATGGATTTCCCCTCATTGAGACTCATCCACCATTTATAAACTCATAGGTTAAATGAGAGAATCACCTCAAGCGCATAATACTGAGGTTGGATGAGCTTCAGTTGATGCAAGTCATTCCACTTTTGTAAGAAAGTGTAGGCTACATACCTTTTTCTTTCTCACTCATCCCTCATGAAGGTTGATGCATTAAGTCTTTCAAGAGGGGACTCTCCCAAGAGCTTTCCCCCTTTTGCTTGCTAGGTTGGAGATTCTCCTTCCTAGCCATCTCATGTATAAGAAGAGTAGGATTTTCTCTTTTCTTCCTATTAAGCAAAGAGCTACATAACCATGTATATCCAAAGAGATCAACTTCGTCTTCAATTATCCTATACAAGAGGTCATCAAATTACCCCATGGGTTTGTTCTTTGAGCTCATCAAATTGTTTGTTAATAACAAACACATCATAGAACTTACTATGTTGATCATCCTCTTATTAGGACTCTCCCATCTTTTGATATTGCCCCTCTAGAGTTTGATCTTTAAGTGACAAAGTATGTGTTATGTCACTCTAGCACAATGGCAAGTACCAACGTGAGGAGATCCACCTCATAAATGTCAATCCGTGGAGACGTGAGGACTAGTATGAAGACTATGAACAAGTGAAGGCACAAGTGCGTGAGTGAGAAGCACACAAACATGCACACACATACACACACACACGCACACAAGACAAGAACAAAGAGAGGAACAATGGAGTTCTTTGCATTAGTAAAAAAGTCTCTTACATAAGCTCAAATCACTAACAATCCAACCTCAAAAATGAGCTCTCTAGCTCTATTTATAGTTTTTTGACTAGCTTTGGTCCTGTCTAGACCTAGTGTCTGGCCTACTTAAAAATTAGGTTCGAGAGCTTATTTGAGGGCTCAAATGAAATCTAAAAATTACGAAAAAAGGTATGTAGCTAATTCTAATACTCCTCAAGCTCGAGGACTCCTCAGCTTGAACAAAATGGAGTCTATTCTACCAAAAATGGAATTTACCATGTTTGGGTAGTGATGAAAATCAATTGAGTTGGAAATAGTTCATGGAGAAAATGATTAGGCCTTGTTACCAGATTGTGCATGACTACTCCTTTGTGTTGATATGCTCTTCTTATAGCTTGAATGCCAACACTCCCCCTCCCTAGCGTCTATCATCCCTGACATACCTCTGTTCTGTAGGGTGGTCAATATATATTGGAGAACGTTGGTGGCCAGCTCATGTTCTCCTATACGTAATTCTCTTGCCAGATTAGCTTTCAACACATCCCAATTTATTGCACCTGGGATATCTGGTTGTGGTGTTGTATAGTACTCGAAGTACATGGCTTGTTTGCATGCAAAGAGATGAAGCAAGTGTGTGGGCTTAGGTGCAAACACCTCCGAGTGATATTCCCAAAAACCTGATCGGAACATGTCTTCGAATGTCTATTTATAACATGTGGGGAGGTACTTGATGCATGCATGCCAAGCGTAAGCCACATGAATGCTAGGGGTGGTGCTCATGTCATACACCAAATCATAATTTCCATTGGTAAACCCCGTAGATGTACTTGTGGTGCTTCTACATTTCTAAAATGTTTGAGCACGAATTGCATCATATCTAAAATATTAAGCATCATTTGGGCTACAAAATTTGGCATGGGCTTTAGTCGAGGCATCCAATGTCGAATTGTTGCCATCATGTAAGTTATTGATGGTGGTCCCTGAGGTGGCACTATGTATGGATAGTTGAGCCATTCCTTGCACTGTGCGTTGTTCTGCACTTTAATGTTGAATGCCTTGCATGATCTGTGCCGTGGAACTGGACCGTCGCATGGATTGTAAATTAGATGTACGGGCCCATGGTTCCATGTGCATAGCATTTCAGGGTGTGTCTTCTCCTCTTCTAGTGTAGCAAGATGATGTTGTAACACTTTAGAGTGCTCTTACAATCATTGTTTATGTTGTTGGAGCTGATTGTATTCTGTCCTTAATTGTGATACACATGCGAGAATGGTGTCAAATGCATTACCTATAGATGAAGGTGTATTTTGTATAGTGGAAAATGCAAGAGGAGGGGATTGGGGAATGGGAAGAGTGAATGTTGTGTCTATTGGAGATGTATGTGCAGGTGAAATTGGTGGAGGAGGGATGGGGGAAGGTGGAAGTGTGGGGGGGAGGGGGAGGTGCCATCGGTGGTGAAATGTCCATGCTCTCAACCGATGATGTGAGAGTGGTGGCTACCATATATATCGGAATGGCAAGTGGTGTGTGTGTGATCGTGATGAATTGGTGTGGTGTGGATGTCGGGAATGGGATCGATAAGAAGGTTTGAGCAATGGTTTGAAATATTCTAGAAAGGAAATCACGGATAGGTTGAAGGACAGGCGGGACGGGGCGTGGGAAGTGCAAGCCTGGAGGCCGAAAGGTTGCAAAAGGAGGTGTGGTAACAGGGAATCCGAGAAAGGTGGATCTAGTGGCAGGATGGCTAATGACAGAGGTCGTGGAGGCTAGTTACCCTATGGCCATCTCCATGAGAGATTCGGTTGAGTCGGTTGTGATGGTGGTGGCATGATAGACAGGGTTATCAAAGGAGGAGAACAAGGTTGAGCTGGAAGTGGGAGTATGGAAGAGGAAGGTTTGCTCTTTGGTGAGCAGTTGAGGTGGTGTCTTCAGCTTCTATTCGAGGAGGCGATGGTGGGGGGGTCGGTGATAGTGGCTCAGTGTACTCTTCAGTGGTGACTGTGTGTTTGTGACTAGGAGTTCTTGCTTCTTGGGAGGTTGTCTCAATGGGTTCAGATGTAATAATAAGTTCTTCTGCCATAGTAATGGGAATCTGGATCTTTTTATCGGACTGTGGTCGTGTTTGGAATCTTCATGGATCATAATGTATGGGAGGTCTCTGTATAACTGATCGAACTGCTTCCACTACACCATAAGTTTCTACCATCAATAAGAGACCCTCACTATATTCAGAGTCAACTCTAGCTTCCTCCAAGAGCTGAGCCATGAGCATTCTACTCTTTTTTTCATTGAGCAATTGTTGTGCCCGCACTCGCTCCATGATTTGATACAGCCTCCGAAGTATTGTTGTATATGCTAGGGTTCCTATGGTTTCTTCTTCTTCTACTTCTTCTTCACCCTCTTCTTCTCCCTTTGGGTGTTCTAGTTGTTGAGATACAAATCTTTGTTGAGCATCATCCCAATGTACATGGTGGCCTTCTATGGATTTCCTCCGTCTTTGGGAAGAGGTGCCTTGTTCTTCTATGTCTGAAAAGAATTCTACATCAAAGAGTTTTGTATTCTGCAAGAATGATTCAAAGTCGAAGGTGCTCATCCCTTCAATGTCTTCGGTGGTAGAAAATTCAAATTCCAATGGGACAAGAGAAGCTAATGGGGTAGCTTGTGATGTGCCTTTGGATCTAGATCTGGGAATTTGAATGGTAGAGGGAGGCACGGTGGCATCCCCTCATGGTGATACTTCCAGAGTCATCAGAACTTCACGTGTCTAGACACAAGGAATTGAGCCCCTCATGCACTTGGATTGATGGATGGTAGTTTTATGTCTCTTAAACATTTGTAGCTGTGACCAAGTTAAAGATCGTTCAATGGGTACATTGTATGCTAAGCACTTGTAGATGATGTGCATGATTGCACAACAACCATTCACCACTAGCTTCCTAGATGAGCTTTTATTTGCTCCATATAGCTGCTCCATAATCCATACAGGAAGCTTAATCGGTAGTGCACCTGTCTCCGCTAAGTAAACAACAAACCAGATCCATTTGTGGGGATGGGTGAATCGATCTTGATTAGGAAATGCAAAATGTTGCATGCACATACGGAGAGGGATGGACACATTTGGTGTGAGTGCCGCCATATCTTTCAGCTTTTGTAATTTTCTGATTCTTCATGTTAGTGGGTACTAAGGCATCCTTCTCCGAGGGCACATGTGTGCCGTGCATGTTCAAAGTAGAGCTCACCAATTCCAACATAAGTTCGAACCTTTTCAATTCATTGTTGCCCAATAAAGAAGGAAGAATGAATGTTCCTGGCTTGTCCTTTTCCTCATTTGCTTGTAATGTTGATACCAAGTAGTAGCACCATAGAAAATCTAGTTTTGGTAGTGGTGCCTCAAAGTACTCCACCAGCCCTACGCATTGCCATATGCTTTGAAGTTTTGGTGTGTTCTGGAGAGTCTCGAACTCTTTGGAAAAGAATTGGAATCGCACCCATGACTTGTCATACTCACACTTGGACTCTCAAATATACTTAGCCTCTCCTAAGATCCCTGGCATGCCATTGAAGCAGTGAGAGTTTGCATGGACTTTCTTGGTTATTCCTCTGGGAGGGTCTGGTATGGGTATTTGCTAAAGGTGTTGCAGCTCTATAGGTCGTTTAGTTGGTGGTGCGTCAATAGGTAGACTCTCCACATTAATATCTGCAGTACTTACTCCTACCTATGATCTCATGCCTGCTGCTTCTGCCATGAGACTGCTTGTAGCTGTTGATGCTTATCTACTAGAAGAAGAGAGGCACATTAGCATTGCATAGGAAACATGATGTTATGCTGTTCCCTCCACAATACTAATATGACATCCAAAGTGGTTAGGGGTTAACGGGTGAAGTGTTCATGATGTGTGTGAATGTTGGTTAGTAGGTTAGTGATCACCCTAGCTGCATGCTTTTGGATGTGCAATGTACTCAGAATGCACCTAGACTGATTTACAAAATTGGGTCAGGGGGTTTGATATGGGGTTTAAGTCTCCAAACATTGATTGTGGGATTGTAGCTTTTAGTGGTTGTGTACCTAAGTCACAAAGTCTTAGGGACTTGTGTCAAAGAGACTAAACCTCGTTTGCCACACAAGTGCGTATAATGGTGGATTGACACACGCTTAATTATCAATCCGACGAACCAACCTAACCAATGTATGATGATGTGTTTTCATGTGATGGGAAGTGAAGTGGTTCAGCTTTCATGCATGAGAAAAGACTAACCTACCTCTATAACTCACTTAACTATTGAAAGTGCTTGCCGTGATACCATTTATAGCAATTTTCACTAAATCGAGGATATCTCCCAGCTTAGGACTCTGAATATGGCCAATAGCGGGTTCATTTTGAAGCTCGCAATGAGACGCTTCTATTGGAGCTCACTCGATTCTGACAACTCTGCTTCAAGTTATGACAGAAATAGTGAATGGCAGGAAACGCACACACTCACTCCACAACTTGTGCTTGCTCACACACACTACAGTAGCTCAAACGTGATGGGGAGGGGTAGACAACAGTCCACACACACATTCCAAGCTTCACACACACAAAAGATAATAGAGAAGATGAAAATCTGCAGGAAAGAAGCAAATTCGAAATTCTGAAGCTCTCCTTCTTCAAAATGGCAAAAAGTCCTTACAAAGATTCTCAAAGTGACTTATATACATGTGCCTTAAAAATGGTCCTTTCACACAAGTGATCGGCACTTTATTGACTAATCTGTATTCTCCTACTATTTTACAAGGAATATTATACAATGGTTTGAGACTATGCATCTAGAGGACTCTTGTAGTGCATTTACATAGTTTGAGGGAATTTCCTAAGACTTTGAAGAAGAAAAAATATGCCCATAAATTTTGGAAAATTAGGGGCTCCTCTTTTGTGCCTCTTTGCTCAGCAACACTCTCCTCCTCTTTGTCTCTGTCGTCCCTTGATAGGCTTTTGCTTCTCAGTTGTAGCTTGTCTAAGGCTTCTGAATACACACACCCAGTGGTCGAAGAAGCGATAAGGAATGTCAGGCAATTTGTTACTTTATCCGAGGTATGTCCTTTGCTTGTGTTTGCCCCTTGGTATACCTTATATCACAAATTTGTGTTGCTGTATTAATTCGGCTGCCACACACACCTTAATTTGTTGAGCTCTACTCTCTTTTAAGAGAACATTACATTTCAAAGGCCCTATTTCTGAATCTGTTCCATTTCTTTCCACCGCATGCATTTAGTGGATTAGGAGACACCTAGGACCTTCAGACGATTGGTTATCTTATCCGATGCAGAGTCCTTTGTGTGTTGTCTCTCTCCTCAGCTTGTTTCTCTTCACCGCCTGCTCCTAGTGGATGAGGAAGCTGTGTGCAACCTCCCATGAAATGTCTTGGTTGTTATCTTTCTTTAATTCCACTCCTCAGGACCTGGGCCTTTGGCATTGTTGCCTGATGCGTGCCCTTGTGGGGCTTTGGGCAGAGAGTTGTTTTTTTTCTTGATAATCTTCATTCCTTGTTGAGCAACTTTATTCTTTGATTTTCTTCTTGTTCTCTTTTTGCTTGATTCCCCTTCCACACGTCCCTCCTCCTGAACTCTGTCGTCCCAGACATGCTTTTTGTGGCGATGTGAGTACGTTTGTATTGCGGCTTTCTCTCGTTGATTAAGCAGATTGGCGTGACATATCATGAACTCTTTCCATTGGCTTGACTTCACCCCATCCTCTGGTGCCTGTCGGTGATCAACAAAGAAGCTTGTTTCATAGGGCACCAGTCTTGCATTAAGATTGGAAGTCATTTTTACAAAAAAATCTGAATCAATTTCAAAGAAGCTGGTGAAAAATGCTTCTTCAAAAGTCTGCATATATGTGCTTGACAAGAACATAAGCCGTGAATAGAATGCCATAATTGTTAATCGGCTCAGGATAGTCGAGAGATAGAAAACAAGTGCTTTGGATCCCTGAGTAATGCCGATGAAGTTCAAAAAAGTATATTTGGCATGTTGGAAGACTTTGATGATTGTAAGTAGCATGCTTAGAATCTTATTAGTCATTTTGACTACCAAATCAGGTACAGTGGTGTAGCGAGCAATCCAAAATTCCATGGTTTAAACCATGTATTCTTCAGTCCGTAGATAGTTATGCGGTGGACTTGGTAATAGTGGATAGTTGAGCCACTGGTTATTTTTGCTACCTTAGTGCTATCCTTCCCAAAAATGCGACCAAGAGCGTCTGTGGGGTACTGGGAAAAAAGATGGATTTACCTGAAGTACGTATGGCGATGATTCCCATTGTACCTGGAGTGTATGTTTTTTTTCCAGAAGTTTTCTCCTCCACATAGGGTCAACTCTTTTGAATTCCTCTTGAGTGTAGTTGAACGTATGCCTACTAAACTGAAGGTTGTTGTCGGGCTCCTTATTTGTCATGGTCTTTATATATTGGCGTTTTTGCTCTTTAATGAGTCCATATGGTATATTAAATGGTTTTAATATCTGTTCAAAATTTTTGCTTTCAATCTGTGCTTCCTTCATGACCTTGATGATTTGATCTTCAAATTCTGCAGTAAGCTGGGACAGCAGTAGTGCCCTCTCATGATGGCTTAGTTCTACAATATCTGGATGAGTTCGTTCAGAATGGATCTCCGTTTCCTGCCTTATTGGTGAATGATGTAACGGGGGAGAAAGAGGACGTACCTCAATCTCCTCAGTAGCCGCTGTGGAGTGTGGAACTACTGGTGTCCCCTTTGTTGTCTTTTGTGCTAGTTGACCTTGTCGTTGCTTTATCATTTCATCTTTGCTTTTAATTTCCTCGGTGGCCTTTAGAATGGTTTCTTTGTTTTTTAAGAGCTCCTCACCAATGACCACGAGTTGATTTGCATCTTCATTGCATTGCTTAAGATATCTATTTTTTGCACCTTCCACTTCCTTCGTAGTTCTGCTGTGTCATCCATGTACCTTTTCTCCCATTATGTAATGATGGTCTGCTCCTGCTTGAGCTGATCTTCATACTTAGCTAATTTCTCCTCCAATGCTTGTGTGTTCTTTTCTGGCGCTTTAGGAGCTTCGATAGGTTGGTTACATAGAAGAGCTGTCATTAGCTCCTTGTTTCTGTTCCGTAAGCTCTCTGCTTCTTCCATGTATATTTTGATTTGTGAGTCCAATATTTTGCTTTTAGCATTCATGCATATTTTCTCGGCCTCGCTAGCTTCATATTTCCTTCGTAAATCTTTTAGTTGGTCTTTTAATGTCTGATTTTTTGTCTCTAGTGTTTTACATTGTTGCTTGACCTTGTCGACTTCTTTCTCTTTATCTGCTATGTTTTGTTGTGCCTGAATCAGTTGGGCGGAAAGGTTCTCACCCATTTCTTGAAGTTTATTCTTTTCTTGCATTGCCTTGTCATAGTCAACATCAGCCTCAAGCATTAAATGTTGAGTGTCCATTGCAGTTTTGATCATATGTTGAACCACCAGCTTGAGCTGAGCGACGTCTACTTTCAACCACATTTTTAGGATGCTTGGAGCTTCTCCTGTTAGTACATCGTTTACATGCTCTACATGTATAGTTTCATTATGTGGTTGTCTGATTTGAAGCTGCACTTCTTGTTCTCTATTTTCATCTTCGTTATTAGCAACATTCGTGGCACTCCCTTGAAATGTAACATCCATAGGAGAGGGTTCTGCCACTACCCTTATTGGTGTGAAGGGTTCTGACTCTTCCACCGTAGTGTCTTTTGGTTCTTCTTTGGGATTTTTGAATGATCCCTCTCCTGCAATCCTAGTCTCTTGGATTTGAATGTTAGATGTTTCTTTTAATTTGATGACATGTACTCTTTCTTGGGATACCTCCTTTCCTGCGGTGTCTTAATTGGGGTTGATGGGTGTGTGATTTACCTTCATGCCCTCCTCTTCTGCATTGTAGTTCACTTCATTTAGTTCCTCCCATTGTCCATCATCTTTTGACTCACTTTGAATGTCCGTATTCAATAAGGAGGTGTCTTGTTCCTCTTGTGCATCTGAAGATGAGCTTGAATTTACCAACCCTAATTCCTTGTATCGATGCACCTTGGTTAGCCTCTTTTTTTGTTCCGTATCTTGGTGGGCTTGTTGGTAATGGTGCCTTTGCACTAATAGATTTACTTGACCTTCGGCATATTGATGTGTGTTTTCTAGGGCTCTTGTCAATTCCTCTTCGGTAATCGGTCGATGGTCTTCAATTCTTGTCTTGGGAAGCACATGTGCCCTTTTGGTGGTTGGGACTTCTGCTTCCGCTTGCATCATTTCTCTTAGTCTTTTTGTACCTCTCATTTTAGGTTGGGAGCTAGTTTCTGCCTCCTCAATGATCTTGACCCCTTTTTTCTTTCTCGGGACTATATTGACATTTGCGTATTTGGCCATGGCTTCCGATGATGGCATTTCTTGCAAATGCTCTCTAATGCCCAAGGCATGATATATCAATATAGTCAGATCCACACTGCCGTTCAGGAACTTCTTGTGATTCCACTGCTTCTTTGCCTCGAACAACCTCTCTTGAATATAAGGAGTCATATTGATTTGATTTCCAATTTGTTTAATAGCGTGTGACAACATCTGTACTATGATCTTCTGAGGAGCGATTTATTTATGCATGTTAGGAAAACAAAAGTGCTGATGAATGAGTCTTACTTATTCTTCAATATCAATGTGATTAATGTCAGTAAAGGTCCTCGTCTTTGCCTCTCGACTTTCTTCTTTTAATACCGTATTTCCATCCTTCTCCCATCCAAAAGCTTCCTTGATTAAATCATGTGTAAATTGAATTATGACCCATTCACCTGCTGCATCCATGACTCTAGCCTCTGGCACCAATGGATCATGTAGTGCTCGTTATAACATATTCATAACTTGCGTGCACCTTTGAAAGTTGGGTTTGTAGATTGGCAATTCAAAATATTTGTGAATGCCCGCTTTCTTCATGATGTCAATGGTAGATGGGAGCTCATGTACTACCTTGAAATCTTGGGACATCATAGGGAACTGATGATCCGTGTCCATGACCTTGATGGTCACTAGGAATAGATAATCCTCAGCTGGTTGATCCTCTCTAAACCAGTGTCCTTTTGCTTTAGTCACGCTTTGTAGAGGGAATTCCAGCACTTCCTCCTGAATGGTTGCTTCAGAATCTTCGGAGGCCATCTGCACTTGTAATGAAAAGAGCATTAGCTTCTATGGAAGACATGTCTTTAGTGATGTGTGTTGTAGTGACATCTCATTCGTTGCATCACTCCGTTCCCCTTGCTTGTATAAGTAAGATCCCTTACCGCATATATATTTTTTTCATTTTATCCTGAAAGAAACAAGAATTAGCATAGCTGAAGCATTTATTTATTTACATAGTAGGTTCATTCCTAGGAAAGTAGAAGCTATGACTTGTTCCCAATTAGAGAATGTGCACCACTACTTTTATTATGTGTCTCATGTGCTGAATGCCTGGCCGTGTAATGTGGCCCCATTATGCATACTTTAGGTGCATTTGGTGCTTCATGACTGCAATTGGAATCTTTTAGGTCTCGATGTTCTGATATTTGCTGCTCCTTCGGTTTCCATATCCATGTTGTTTTTGAATTGTGAAGCTTCGTCCTCTTGTCGTTTTGTTGTGTTCCATGAGTTTCTTCTATTTTCTCCATTGTCCGAGTCGTTGGTGTCTTTCTTGTCTGGTAGCTGTGTCCAGTCTCGCTTGGCTTCATAGTTTTGCTGTGTCGATGTAATGTTTCCTCGTACTTGCCTTTTTCTTGAGTGGCCACTTGTCTGACGTTCTTTGTGACCCATATTTGTTGTCGAGTTCTTTGGGCTTCTATCAAAAGCTTCGGAAGCCATACTCTCAAAACTCGTTTTGGTTCTGATTTTGTTGAAGAAGAATCCTTGTCTGCCCTTTTCTTCATATGACGAATGACTTGTAATGGCTTTGTCATCTCTGATTTCTTCACTCGATCCTTGCAAACCCATTTAAAGTTAATGTTTCATGACTGCGAGTAGTTGATGGTGGATTTCCAGGTTGTTGATTGTTCTTTTGCATGGAAGACTTTAAGAGTATTGTTCTCCTCGATTTCCTTCTGTTCACCAATCAAGTAGGATGAATCTACTTTCTCCTTGGATACATTAGGGTTTGAAATTCCTTCTTCTATCGGACCTGCTTCTGATTGATTTGTGCTGGAATCATTTTCTATGTGCTCTTCTACAATTTGTTTAGCACTTTCGATGACTCCCGGTCTATGAGATGGTTTCTCTCCTAATAGACTAAAGATTTCCTTGTGCCCTATTTTGACTAAAATGTATCTATGTGGTGGATGCTCACTTCATTCTTAATGATCCAGTCTTGTCCTAGGATCAAGTTTTCTATTAGATCCTCATCTCTGCACACTAGAACTCATTGTTCCATGGTTGAATTTCCTAGGTGGAGGGAGATTATGGCTTCTCCAATGCATGTTACAACTTGACCTCCCACACCTATGATATGTGCTTTCATGGGTGTCATAATCATTTGAAGATCCAGGATGACCGTATTTCGTATGCAACTGAATGTTGCTCTTGAATCTATCAAGGCGTCTATCATTTGATAATTCGTCGTTCCAATTCCTAGGTTTAAGTATTGCTATTACATGCAGACATTGGTTGTGTCAGACTTATGAACCCGATAAGTAGCCATGGGAATAGGCTCTTCTCCTTGCAGATACCGTTCATCTCTTTGCCTTATCTACTCTTTTCATTTCTTCATACGCTCTAAGGCTTCTTGCCGTGCTTCTTCTCTAATTCGTTCTTCCTCCTTCTTCCTATTTTGCACACCTACGAGGAGTGCTAGCATTTGATCCATCAATGGCTCCATATATCGTTTTACTCGACATCCACTTATGTAGCTAGGAAGAATATCTCCATCTAGAGTAGCTAGATTAACTACTCCACCAGTGGAAATCATATTGATGATTAGAGGCCCATATCCGCGTTTTTGTAATTTCTTGGCATGTTGCTTCAAGGTGTAGACCATAACTAAATCTCCTTCCCTTAATCCCTTGTCTTTGATGTGTGCATCATAATATGCCTTTTGTCTTCTCTTTGCTGCATAAGTACCTGCAACAGGCTGTATTCGAGTCTCATGTAGCTTCTCAATTTGGTCAAGGTGCTTGGATAATTCATGTCCTGTCCATTTATACTATTGGGCTACTCTTAAAGTTGGTACTAAAAAATCAATCGACAGGATTGGGTTCTGTCTGTACACTAGATTGAATGGGGTAGTTCCAATGGCAGTCTTGTAAGCAACTCGGAAGGCCCAAATTGCATGATGCAATTGTTTGTCCCAGTCAAACCTTCCACTATTGACTATCTTTGTCAATACTATGCATAACACCTTATTGGAACTTTCCACTTGACCATTGGCTTGAGGATGATAAGGGGCTGATTTTTTATGGATCACCAAGAAATCATTCATTCAAGACTCTATTACTTCATTAACGAAATGCGTTCCTCGGTCACTCACAATCTCAATTGGTAATCTGAAACGGGTGAAAATGTGCTCAAAAAGAAACTTGGCAGTGGTCTGAGCATCACTCTTTCTAGTAGCCTTTGCCTCCACCCATTTAGTCAAATAATCTGTGGCTACTATGAGGTATTCGGCATGTGACCCTTTGGCTAGTGGGTTAATGGGTCCTATGAAATCAATACCCCATTTGGAAAAAGCTCTAGCGCAAACCATAGGTCTCAATGGCATGTCATCTCTCCGAATCGGGTATTTAGTCCTTTGGCATGTTTCACAACTTCAGACATAAGTGTCAGCATCCATATGTAGGGTTGGTCACCACAAGCCCGCGAATAGGATCATTTTACACTTCTCTCAGCGGAAAAATGACCTCCTGCAGCACTTGTGTGTGCCATCTCTAATATGGGTAAGTACTCTCCTTCATGCACACATAAACGTAATTGATTGTCTTTTCCCCTCTTGAATAATTGTCTTCCCATAATTACATAATCCTTACTCATTTCTTGTAGGGACCATTTCCTTGCTATGCTGACTCCTTCCTCATGTTCTCGTGTCTTAAGGAATTTTACTAATGTCGCACTCCATTTGGGTGCTATTGTAGAGAAGGGTAAGGATGTGTGATCATCGGGTATAGTTTCCTGACATTCAGCACAATTACTGACATAATCATGGACATCTTTAGGCATATAAGGCCAGTATACTCCTAGTCATTTCAATTCTCTTAGATTTTCGTAAATTCCTTTGCGCATCCTCCATTTGTTTACATGGGACTGTTCAATCAACTTCATTTGTTCGTCTTCCTCAATATATCTCCATAATACACCGTTGGGTTCTTTATAGTACACACTTCCTACAATAATGTGCAAGTTACGTGATTGCAGAATTTCCTTTTTACTCTCTTTATTAATTAGGTGCTGTGGGCCATGAGTGAGTATTGAAATCATCTTCTCTGCCCACTTTGGGCATACTTCCAAGTTAAACAGGTAAGTGTCTGGCAGATCGTCTGGTACTCCACTTGGTGGTCCTCCATGTGTTAATCTTGAGAGGTGATCTGCCCTCACATGAGTTTTTCCCTTTTTCATGATTACTTCAAAATCAAACTCCATCAATAGCAAAAACCATCTCACAAGTCTACCCGTGTTACAAGGCTTATTGACTAGGTACAATAAGGCTTGATGATCTATGAAGAACTTGAATTTGTTGGCTAAGAGATAGTGTCTGAATTTCTTTATAGCGTACACCATTCCTAATCCCTCTCGCTCCGTATTTGTATAGTTTCTCTCGGCTTGATTCAGTTGTCTACTCGCATAGGCAATTGGGTGATCTAGCTTTCCTTCATCTGCCGGTTGAGCTAAGATGCATCCTATTGCATAATTTGAAGCATCCACATGAATATGAAAAGGCTTTTTCCAATTCGGTGTTTTCGGAATTGGGGCCGTGCTAAGTCACCTTTTTAACTCATTAAATGCCTTCTCGCATTCCTCCGTCCAAGTGAATTGGGTCAAAAGTCCATACAAGGGTTTGGCAATTATAGCATACATGTGGATAAATCGATGGTAGTATCCACAATGTCCCATAAATGCTTGCACTTCTTTGGCATTCTTTGGTCTAGGAAGTTCTAAAATGACCTTGATCTTGTCTTCATCTGTAGATATTCCGTTCCTAGACACTATGTGTCCCAAAATCTTCCCTTGTCTTACCATGAAGACACACTTCTTAGGATCCAAGCAGACTCCATATTGTCGGCACTTATCAAATATTTTTAGCAATTCTGGGATGTGGTCCTACGTTTGATTTGAATATGTACATAGGTCATGTACATACACTTCCATACTTTTCTTTAGGAATTCTTTGAAAACATGGCACATCAGCCTTTGGAAAGTAGCAGCGCATTAGTGAGTCCAAAGGGCATTACTCTAAAAGCATAGACTCCCCACTCAGTCGGGAATGCACTCTTATGTTGATCCTCAGTAGCAATAGCTACTTGGTTGTATCCAGAGAATCCGTCTAAGAAGCTATATACTTCTTTTCCTGCAAATCTTTCCAATAGATGGTCGGTGATAGGTAATGGATAGCTATCACGGATCATGGCTGCATTGACTTTTTTCAGGTTAATGCATACTCTGATTTTTCCGTTCTTTTTAGGCACAACCACAAGTGGTGATACCCATTCAGTGTGTTCTATTTCATAAATGAATCCAACCGCTAATAAGTTGTCTATTTCTTCTTTTATTTTAGCAGCATAGACCTCATTGTATGTGTAAGGGTGTTGCTTAGATGGTTTTGCCTCCATCGTCATTGGTATTCTATGAGAGCAAATAGAGGGTTCCACACCCTTGAGATCCTTATATGTCCATGCAAATACATCTCTGTATTCCCGGATCAGCTATATTAATTCTTCTTCCTCTTCTGTCGACACGTCTTTCCCTATGTATGTACATCTTTCTTCTCTGTCTTCTACAGTCCCTATGCTCTTTTTTGTTTGTTCCTTGTTGTCGTACGCTTCTCCTTCTCTTGCCTCTCTCTTAGACATTTGAATAGCTATTTTTCTCTCTTCTACTTCATATCTTTTGAAGTGCTCCGGAACCTCAAAAAGGTCGGGGTCTGGTTCGGTCTTACTGACACTTTCCTCCTGCTTTGACACTATGGGGGCTACTTCTATTGCTAACACTTTGGTCATTCCATACTTGTCTTCGGTTGGCTTCTAGGAAATGTTCTTCAGAATCGAATTCCGGTTCCATCTCTATGCTCTCGTATTCTTCTTTCCACTCCTTTTGAAATATTTCCCTGCTTCTACTTCTTGAAGGACAACAATGTACAAATTTAGATCGTAGCCTTCTTCATCCACACATTCATTCATTATCAGAGCTTCTTCATTCACACATACATCCAAGGTTTCTAGGATTTCCATCCATCCGTGCGGCTCAAAGGCTTCATCAAGAAAGATTTGAGGCATATACATTGGGTCCTCTACCGGTCGATAGTTAGGGTGTCCTATTGGCCATAACTACATCTTGTTATCCTCTTTCTTGACCTCTTTACACATCCACAATTGAGCGTCCTCATGCATCCATGATTGATCGCTTGATCTAGCACTATGGATAGACAAGTCATCCTCTTCTTCATGTATGCGGTTCCATTGTAGTGGTGGTACATCTCTGTAAGCAAAGGTATGCACGTTTATTTTGGTGGTGTTTCCTTGATGTTGAAGGTACAAAGAGTCTCGTCCCCAATCTTGCACTACCCTAAGCTGTCTCATGAAGGGTCATCCTAATATCATCTCATAATTATTTGCCTTTCCAAATTGACAGATTGCTAAAGTGTGCTCAAATTCAACTCCACAGGTGGTTAATTTGATTTTTTCTAATATTCCTAATGGTTTTTCATCATGACCATCTGCTAATTGAAGCTTCATGTGAGTGGGTCGTGAGGCAGGCTTTCCCCATTTCTCCCAAATCTCTTTGGTGGCAATACCTACTCTTGCTCCTGTGTCTAGGATGGCTTTGGTCATATAGCCATTGTAGGTGACAGGTAGACACATATTACCTTTGTCTCCTTCACTAAATTCTCCAACTTTATCCATTGGAATTTGTACTCTAGGTGGGTTTTCTTTTCCCTTGATTTCCTTTTTGTCCTTCTCCTGCCCTAATTCCAGTTGACTTGCTAATTGTTTCCATAATTGCAGTTTAACACGGAGTAGTTCTTCCATAGTCAATTGGCATTGTACTTTATCTGAGTTTCCCTTCTCTTTTCCTCATACTGTGGGCGCTCGAAAGATCCTGTATTCTTTTTCGTATTCTCCCATGTAATTTGGTAGGGTCGAAATGCTCTAAGCTTCTTCCCTATTTCGGTCTAGTCTCGATACTTCCTCATATACTTCTTCCATGTTGGGACTTGGCTGATAAACTTCCACATCTGATTCCTCAAAAGGAGGTTTGGCCACTCCATTCCTCTTCCATTGTTCTTCTCGGATTGTATTCCATAATTCTTTTGGCCAGTCAGCCTCTAAATCAAGAATTGAGGACATAGGTTCATCATGGGTTTGCACTAGCTCACATTTGTCATCCTTCTCTTTAGGTTCCTTGTCCTTGGCTTTAACATAATCCTTGTATTGATCCTCCGTTATCCTTGTCTCGGGGAGGGCTGGAATGGTCTTCTCTAGGGTGGCCTGAGCTACCTCTATGAGTTTTTTACATATAGCAAGCCTCTCCTTTTCTAATTCTCCTTGTGGGTAAAGCTTTTCATGTTGATCCACATTCGGTCCAGTCTTAATCCTAGCTTGGTATGCTTTCAACCACATGTCCAAATCATCCGGTTTTGGGTCGGCTAGAATTGATCCTGGCTCTTCTGACTCTTGGATAGGTGGTAGAATGGAAACTTCTTCCCGAATCTCTCGTTCTTTAGACTTCTTAGTACTTGTGTATGCTTCTTATTTTCCTGATTTTTGTTTTTCATCCATTTTTCCTTGAGCTTTTCTCTTCTTTCCTTCCACTTTTGGTTTTTCGTTGTTTGAGTACTCTCGTGTGGGTCTTCTGAATCTTCCACTATTTGAATTTTGGGGTTTAAGGTTCTACTATTTTCTTGTTCCAGTTCTGGTTGTTTTCCTTCTCGTTCCTTCGTTTGTGCTCGTGTAATAGCGTTTAATGGTACGATGTATTTCTTATCACTTCCCGGTGCTTCTATCACCTCGATCACATTAATAGGTGTAGTATCTTGAGCCTTGTTGGGATTTTTTGGGCAATCTCAGAAGAGATGTTCCTTTCCTCAATCACTGCAATACCTTTCCCAAGTCCTAAGAGGTGGTGGATTGTACGACCGAGTGCATTCTCTGATAAAGTGCTCTCCTCCACATCTATAACACGGTCCTCTTGGTACCGATGGTCCGATGGGTAGTCTTACGGATGCCTGTGCTTTAGGTGCGGTGTACATTAATGTCGCCACTTCTGGTCCATAGGTATAGTCATATCCTTCGTATCCATAGTGTTGCAGATCATACACTTGCTCGTACTCCATTATACTAGGATCATAGGAATAGTACTCCCCTTGGGATTGCTCATATCTTGGGTTCGTTGACTCTACACTAGCTATTAGTGATGCTGACACTATGGCTCTTTCTAAGTTTTCCTCTGGTTGGGTATACTTGATAGGTACCACATGTTGTGGGAGTGGTGGTTGTGGTCCTAATATTGGCTGAGGGTTTCCATATTGCACTTGGTCATATGGTCTAGGTGCTCCTGGTGGTGTTGGGTAGGGATTGTACCTGGGCATCTCTCTGCCTGTCTCTCTAGGTGGATATCCATATGGCCGATACTGAGGTGGTTGTAGAGGCCGTGTCTGCCTATTGAATGGGCAATTTTTCGTGGTGTGATTGGTGTATTTTTGTTCTATGTGGCAATACAATGCGGTTCCTTGATGGGGCTGCCTATTGTAAGGGTACGCTTGGGGTATGCATGTTCCTCCTCGTACACACATGTGAGTGGGGTGATCACCTCCACATGAGCTACATCTTCGCAACATGGGTACTCTTAGGGCTGGGTGTTGATAATTTCTCTATCCTTGGACTCCCAAATTCTTTGTTACCAGCTCTGCTAATTCTTCTACATTACTAGAATTGGATGTTACTATGCTTCGAGTGTCTTCTGATTTACTAGGGCTGGTTGTACTTTTGAGATCATCTGCTAGGTTGTCCTCTAAGTCGATACATTCTTGCAGACATTCATTCAATGTTTGTAGTCTCTTCACATAGACTAATGTTCTTAGAGTTCCGTTCGTTAATCCGTACAAAAATAATGATATCATTTTTTGTTGCGTAGTTCTTTCTGCTATAGGACATCTATCCACATATTGATTGAATCTTCGGGCAGCTATTTTCATGGTTTCATTAGGGTTCTGTTTAAAACTATGGATTAAAGACGACGAATTGTGTTTAATTCCTCTCTTAGTGAACTCTCCTATGAGTTCTTGAAAGAATTGCTCCATATTTCCAAATTGATTGGGATCTAGAGGTTGGAACCACGTCAGAGCCGTTCTTGTGAGGGTGAGTCCAAAGGACTCATACTGCACAAAGAAATCATCCACTTGTTCAACTCTTAAAACTTGTTTAAATTCAGCAATGTGGTCATAAGGTTCTCCCAATCCATCATAATGATTTCTTACACATTTGGCTACCTGAATAGGTCTTAATCTTCTTACGGGCTCAGGCTATCTGGGCATTACTGGGAATGCAGGGATGGCTGGTCTAATTGGGGGTATTCCTGGTTGCGTGCCTAGTGGTGGTCTTGGTCTTACTGGTGGTAGGTGTTGGTTTCCTAATCTAGGGTGTGTCTGATTGTGTGCTTGCATTCCAGGCATGATAAATTGTACATGTGTTCTGTTTGGAACACTCTGATGGCTTGTTTGTCCCGACATAGTATGTTCCGTCTCTTGTTGTGTCCCAAAAGGATTCTGAGAGGTAGTTGCCTGCTCTTGCTACGGAAATACAGGCAAGCCCATATACTTCAGCCAAGCTCTATCCAAGGCGTCGACAAGCCAATACCTTCTTTGGTTCTTGTCTAGGTAGGTTACTCTAGACTCGTCTTCAGGATCTTTTAACTCGTAAAAGATCATCGTACTTTCTTCCCGTCCTTGTGTAGGTGAATCAGTTTATAGCAGTAAATCTACTCCATGGATCAAATAGACCTCCAATAAGTAGTCATCTTGAGGTATCAAATCCCCTCTCAAGAATCATGTCACTATTGAATTGCCTCTGGGAGTAGTTACTAACTCTATGGTCTGGTCTTCTTGAATGTTCTGGTCCTTCCAATTCTCCTCTCTCATTGATCAATTCTGGGTGTTCTGTCACCACATAGGCATGACCCAACTTATCCGTATATACTCCTCCTTCATACTTGACAGCTGGTCTGGGCACAATTGTGGCATTGGTGGAGGTTACCATCCTAGCAACTGATCTATTTGATCCATCCAAGAAGATAGGAATCTCATGGCCATTGGTAGACACATATTGCAAGGAGGTGTGGTACTCCCCTTCTTTCGTAGACACGAAGTTTCTTTCGAGAACATGACCTTGCATGTCTTCTGAAGCCATGGTTATCTCCTCCTCTGAATCGCTAGAGGTGTCGGAATAGGTAGAATGGTGACTGACCTGAGCGGTGCTTCCTACTGATGATATGACACTTCTTCGGCTACTTAAAACTCTTCCTGACCTCAAGTTCATTCACCCTCCTGGGGCTCTCTTGAACTCTAAAACTCTCCCTAAGTGGCTCCTCAAATGCCTCAATGTCACCCTTGAAAATGCTCAAAGTGTTCTGGATGATACCACTTTTGGCGATACTGCACTAGGCGATACCAGGTTGTCGATGATACGATACCACTTCTGAACACGATACGATACTAGACTTTGCCACGATACGATACCAAGTATGCTCACGATACGATACTTGGGAAATCCACGATACGATACCACCCGAAGAGACGATACGATACTAGTGTAGGGCACGATACGATACCTCTGCAGTACGCGATACGATACCGGGAATTCTAACGATACGATACCAGTGCAAGTCATGATACGATACTGCAAATTTGCATGATACGATACTAGAATTTGCACGATATGATACCACTTTTTGGATGATATGATACCACACCTTTTCGCGATATGATACCTTTGCACTAGGCGATATGATACCACAAGAGTCGGTGATACGATCTTGTGTGCACGATATGATACCGATTCTATGGATGATACGATACCAAACTTTTTCATGATACGATACCAGAAAGGTCACGATACGATACTGGAAAGTGAGGCGACATGATACCGCTATGTCAACAATACGATACCATGACCGAGACGATACGATACCAAACTGGACCGCGATACGATACCACTTGGTAGATCGCGATCGCGATATGAACTAGGCGATACGATACCAAAAAATGGTATCGCGATACCACAACTGGTAACCGATGATACGATACTTCGGTGAGTATCAAGATACAAGGGAATTTTTGGTATCGCGATACCAAAAACTCAACCGATTGCGATACTACAGCCAAATTATTTCCAAATTCCAAAATTTTTCACCCCCTTGTTCTTCTCTCACCCCTCTTCACTCCTAGACTTCTATTTCACAAATAGAACTCCTCAAATCACTCTGTCCCATCCCGCGATACCGTTCGGGCCTTTAATCACGTGTGAGTGCAATTTTTCAAAATTTTTGAGATTAATATTTGCATGTAGCTTAAAGCCTTGAGGTGGTTATGCTTAGGCCTTGAGCTCACTAGGTAAGTATGGGGGCTCTGTTTGCACGATACCAAACTGGCGATACGGGTCGTTGCTCTCAGATGATATCACACTGGAAGCAAGTATCAAATGAACTTCTATTTTTTGGTTTTTATAGTTCTTGGTGACTGAAGCCTACACTACACTAATTTGGCAATTTTTAAATTTTTTTTTGGGAATTTTTCTTGATAATTTTGACTTACTCCTACTCCACTTCTCTTCCTAGCCTAACCCTAACTCTTTCTCCTCTCTCTCTCTCTCCAAAACCTAAACCTAAAAACTCATTACACACACCTTCGGGATGTGAAGCAACAAGTGCTGAAGCATCGGACTACTTGCCACTGAACGAATTCACTCCTACAAGTACAATTTCGTAACTCTAGAGCTATAACCATCACGAAGGCACCTTGGACGAGTGTGTTCCCTAGCAACGGTGCCAAAAACGTGTGTACTTAAGTCACGAAGTCTTAGAGACTTGTGTCAAAGAGACCAAATCTCGTTTGCCACACAAGTGTATATAGTGGTGGATTGACACACGCTTAATTATCAATCCAACAAACCCACCTAACCAACGTATGATGACATGTGCACATGTGATGGGAAGTGAAGTGGTTCAGCTTTCATGCATGAGAAAAGACTAACCTACCTCTCTAACTCACTTAGCTATTGAAAGTGCTTGCCGCGATACCACTTAAAGTAGTTTTCACTAAATCAAGGATATATCCCATCTCACGACTTCGAATATGGCCAATAGTAGACTCCTTCGAAGCTCTCGATAGACGCTTCTATTGGAGGTGGTTTCACTTGATTCTGACAATTGTGCTTCAAGTTATGATAGAAATAGTGAATGATGGGAAATGCATGCACTCACTCCACAACTTGTGCTTGCTCACACACACACTACAACAACTCAAAAGTGATGGAAAGGGGTAAATAACAGTCCTACACACACATTCCAAGCTTCACACACACAAAAGATCATAGAGAAGATGAAAATCTGCAGGAAAGAAGCAAATTTGAAATTTTGAAGCTCTCCTTCTTCAAAATGGCAAAAATTCCTTAAAAAGAGTCACAAAGTAACTTATATACATGTGCCTTAAAAATGATCCTTTCACACAAGTGACTGGCACTTTATTGACTAATCTCTATTCTCCTACTATTTTACAAGGAATATATTACAATGGTTTGAGACTATGCATCTAGAGGACTCCTCTAGTGCATTTACATAGCTTGAGGGAATTTCCTAAGACTTTGAAAAGAAAAAATATGCCCATAAATTTTGAAAAATTAGGGGCTCCTCTTTTGTGCCTCTTTGCTCTGCAACAGTGGTGATGACAAGTAAAGATTTGTGGACCAGATTGTGTTGGATTTGGGACTTTTTGAGTACCCATTTCTTGACATTCCAAGGTGTTACCAAAGATGTAGTGGTGTGGAGTGTAGATGTTTTGCCCAGGGATTTGTGCCAAGAGTACTTGTGAGTATTGATTCAATCTTGTGAATGCAGGTGAAGCTATTTGAGCTCGTAAGCAGGTCTTGGGCACCCATATCTATCTAGCCTTTGGGATGGCCTTCATTGACCACTTTGGGACCCAAATAGAAATGGTTTGTCTAGATTGATGCCTAGGATACTCCTTCGTTATAATCCTCGACATTGTAGCTCATGTGGTGCATCTTTGGGATCTTGTCTCTAGAGCCGAGGCTTGTTCACCCTTGCGTACCCAGATCTGCCTCATGCCAAGAGGTACTTTAGATTGCATTGGTCATTGCAGATGCTTCTTGATCATCGGCCTCCTTTGTGATGTATCTTGTCTTGCTTGCTTTCCTCGGAATCTCTTTGGAAAAGAAGGGAAATCCTCATTGACTTCTACACCTTTATCAAGAGTAACAATCTTCTACAACATAGAACGCGTTATCTTCATGTGGGTTCATGGAGGGACCAGGATTTGGTGCCGTTTGTAGTGGCCTGAGTGCTTGATTTGCTAATTCGATTGTGATGCATTTTTGGCCCACCCAAGCCTGAAGAAGTCCACTTCTTAGGTTGAGGTTGACTGCATGATCATAGATCCAGTCTTTTCCCAAGACAAGAGGTTTGGTAAGATCATCGCCTTCACACACTAGTACTTTGACTACCATTAGAACCTCTTGAATGTAGAGGGGAAGTTCCACCTCACCCATGCAAGGGGTTTCCATACCTCCCAATCCTATGAGATATTCCTCCATAGGATTGACCTTCAATTGCAATTCTTGGTAGTAGGAAAGTCGGACTGCACTAGTGGCTGATCTTGAGTCAATTTAACCCCTTATAGTCCTTGCACTCTCTGCTTGTCCTATCTCTAGGGTCACAAAGGGTCATCGATCAACTATCCTAAGGGAATGTTCACTTGATGCTTCGCACATGGCCATGTGATAACTTAGAGCTTCTTGAGTGTCAGACATAGGCTGATCTATGTTTTCTTCACAATTTCATTCGTCCGATGTGTTCTAAAGCTTCTATTTGTGCTTCTTCTTGAATTCGCTTTTCCTCTTCTTTACGTTTCTTTGCAGTATTGAGTTGATTTAGCATTTACTCCCTGAGGGGTTCTTGATATAACTTGACTCTCCATCCATTGATGTAACTTGGTAGGATATCGCCTTGTAGAATGGCTGGTTGAACTGCTCCATTTGTGGAGATCCTATTGATAATCATTGGTCCATAGCCTCTCTTCTCTAATTTGCAAGCATATTGCTTCAAAGTGTAGACTAGGACTAGGTCTCCTGCTTACAAGCCCTTATCCTTCACATGTGCATCAAAATATGCCTTTTTTCTTTTCTTGGCTGCATAAATTCCTCCTGTTGCTCTCAATCTTGTTTCACCTAATCATTCAAGATCGAAGATTCTAGAGGAGAGCTCATGGCCTATCTAATCATGCTCTTATGCTACTTTCATTGTAGGTATCAAGAAGTCCAATGGTAGCACTGCATTTTGGCCAAACACGATCTAAAAGGGTGTGGCTTGGAGTACTGTTTTATAGGCAACTCTGTATGCCCAAACAACATGGTGTACTTATTTGTCCCAATCAGAGCATTTATTATTAACCAACTTTGTCAATACATTGCATAGGATCTTATTGGTGCTCTTGGCTTTCCCATTAGCTTGTGGATGATAGGGGGCAGCCTTCTAATGTATCACCAAGGATACTTGGAGAAGGTTTTCTATGACTTCATTAAAGAAGTGCATGCCTCTATCACTTACTAGCTCTATTGGTAACCCATACCTAGTGAAAACATTCTCAAATAAGAACTTAGCAGTCATTTGAGCATCATTCTTTGTTCTAGCTTTTAGCTCTACCCATTTGGTTAGATAGTCAGTGACGACAATGATGTATTCAGCATGTGGTTGGGGGATTAATAGGACCCACAAAGTCTATTCCCCACTTAGAGAATGCACGTCCACCCATCATAGGTTTCAATGGCATCTCATCTTTCTGCATAGAATACTGAGTTCGTTGACAAACATCACACCTCTTCACATAGGTATGTGCATCCATGTGAAGAGTTGGCCACCAAAGACTTGCAAATAGTATTGCCTTGATCACCCAATCTGGTCCAGAATGTCCTCCTGCTACACCTTGGTGAGCAGTTTCCAAGATCTTAAGATATTCACCCTCATGGACACACAGTCTTAGGTAACCATCCTTACCACGCTTGTATAAATTATCTTCAATGAGTGAGTAGTCTAGTGCCTCTTGTTCTAAGCTCCTTTGTCTAGCCAACATCATATCTTGGGGAAGGTTCTCGTCCTCAAGAAGGCTACTAGTGACTTGCTCCAATCTGGCACTAAAGACACTCGATAAAGAGTGGCATGTTCCACTGGAGGTCTAATGCTGCAGATTGGTCTTTGCACACCCTATGGACATCTGCTTCCATAGTTGGCCAATGCACTCCGAGTCTCCTTAGTGTTTGTAAAGTTCTTTGCCTCGAGTAGTGTTGTTCTAATACACCCACATGTGCTAATTGCAACCACTTCGCACACTCCTCCTCTTCCACACAACAGGCTAATATTCCTTGATCTATATGCTTGTATATACTCCCTGCCATGATATGGTACTTCTGGGCTTTTACCACCTCCTTATCTTGAGTGCTTATGATGGGATGTGTTAGACGGCCGCCGAATAAGGACAAATGTACTAGGACATGCGTCTTAAATAGAAAGAACCTTTCGAGAAACGCGCAGGTAACAAAAGATTCGCGCACCACTGTAAAAATTCTTCTATATAAGGCAATGAGAAAGAGTGGCGAGAGAGCGCCCATTTTGGGAATTGCAGTGTATCGTTTGAGTGTGTATTTCTGCTCTGTTCTGTTCTATTCTGTTCTGCTCTATTCTATCTGTGCTTTGTCGGGTCGTTTGTTCGCGTCTTGATACATATTTACGAACAGTTGTAGTGTGTTACGAATCTATTCGGTAATGATTAAGTGTGTCGCTGAGTATTGTTAAGTACGGCGTGTGTTATCAGTTCTTCGGCGAAGTAGAGAACATGAAGTAGTCTCACTGTTGGCTTATTAATGTTCTGTGAGTAACGGAGTCGATACAATAGTCTGCGTTCACTGTGGATTCCGATCCCATGAAGGACTCGTATCGGTAAGGAGCCTGTGTGCCCTGGAATTACTGATAAGACTGTTACGATTTGATTGCTGTTTGAGTTGATATACCGTAAGTGCATACTTTTGAGTATAGTTGTTCGGTGTACCTCCGAGTCAAGAAGAGGTGCATCTTGAGTAATATTCGGCGAGTGAAGTTGAGTATTCGAAGTAGTTTAAGTCAGAACCGGACTACTGCTCTTTTACTATAGCAAACCCAGTCCGGAAATTCCAACGTCCAGTAAGCCGCGTAGTTAATAGTGTTTAGAGTCAAGTACTGAGCTAAGACGTGACAGAGTATTTATGATTATGTGAGAGGTTGGGAAAATAGTACAGGGCCTCTGTCTAACAGACCCCTACCACTCCCAAGAACCCACGTGGCTAAGAATTAGAGTGCTTTTAATTATCACAGTAGTCCACAGTACTCGAAGTCCAGATTCAGAAGTCTGTAGACTACCGAACATTTAACATTTTGGCTAACGTTTAACATTTGGCGCCGTCTGTGGGAAAGTGGAACTAGAGTACCAGTTGTTTGTCAGAAGCAAACGTTTAGTAACATTCGAGTAACTAGCAGTAGCAACAGACCCAGATTGTTGCAAACTGTTCAGATAGGGTTACTGCGTAATGATACATGCCGGTTACTCGATCTGGTGAAATATATCCTAAGAACTGTAAAGCTGAAGCGAGTAAAGCGATAAAGATAGCCTTGAAAGAAGAAGGTCTAACCCAATCCGACCCAGTAGACAGACAAATTGAGAACGTCACGATTGATTCCGGTCATATTCCGGTGGAACGATCAACGCCTTTGGTACATTCTGGTGCTACTTCGAACCAGCCTATCGAAGATATAGCAATTTCAGAATCTACCAACACGCCATTAGAAACCAATCTAAACTCAGAATTATATACGATTAGAAACACTTTAAGAAAAGAGATCGGTAAAAGCAGAAAAACACTGCATTCTGGCACAATTTTGGCTCATTCCGGTGATATTCCGGTGATAGAGTCACCAACTATAGGCAAAGACTTTGCATTTTTCACGGAATCTTCAGCCCAACCAGCGTGCTTGGAAGAAAGATTTCGGATATTGGATATCCAGAAGGAAGGAAAACTCTTCGAAGCAGAAGTGCGACGCATTCTAAGTAAAAACAGCACACCGGAAGGCACGCCATCCGACGACAAAAATCTCGAGAGTTCAACTAACCAACATCAAGATACAGAAGAAGGGCTGAATACACTCACAATGAACGGACAACAACAGCAACAACAGCTATGTCAACCAAGGCCGCCTCCAACAGGAGTAACATACACGAAATTCGGTGGATTCCCAGGAGATGATCCGGATGCTCATGTACGCACTTTCGAGATAAGTTATGCCGTTCTTAACCATCCCCCGGATCAGGCATATAAGGCCATCGTTTTTCAATCGACACTGGTAAATGAAGAAGCTAGATGGCTTACGGAATACGATATTAATCATTTCGGTACCTATGACGCAGTTCGAGACGCTTTTTTGCAACGATTCAGGCTAAAGAAGAATCCCGCCGAAATCTTTGATTATTTACAAAACAACCGACAAAAGGCTAATCAGACTGTCCAAGAGTATGCTACACTCTTTAGAACACATTTACGGCAGATACCACAGGCCCACGCTAACTTACCTGATGATGTCATCACTCAGTGGTTCATCAACGGCTTAACCCCACAACTGAAACAGATCATGATCATAAGATGTGTGGGAGCTATGAAGCTGGATGCAGTCATTGCCATGGCTCTGCAACTAGAATCCAAGGTCGGTGGATTTACAGAAGATCTGGAGTGGTTGAAAACAAACAAAACTATGGCTGAAGACATAACCAGACAAGTATACTGCATCACATGCAAAAATTCAGGTCATACTAGTGCCAATTGTGCACTAAATCACACGTTTTGCGCTATCTGCAACACTGCCGGACACACCACCGAAAACTGTGTTTACAATGCTAGAATACAGGGAACAGCAACGGTCAATGCAGTTATACAAGAACATGGACAGCCAGCGAATCACTATGTGCCTCCGCAATTGAGAAACAATCAACCACAAGGATATCGAAACTACCGAGGGCAGAGGAACAACCATTTCAATACAAACCGCTGGCAAAACGGACCACCACCGGAAAATCCCAATCTACCCCCACCTCGCTGTCAGTTTTGCGGCGAATTCGGACACATCAGGAGATTTTGCAAAGATGCAGCTGAGTACGATCAAAGGAAGAAGGAGCGTCAAAACCCAATGGCCAACATGGTACAAATTACACCAGTAGAAACGCAAGCTGCTACAGTACAGACCCGATCAGGTAAACAGCTGCAGACAGCAGCAGAAGTATTCGAACCAGGGATACGAGAACAACATAGGATGTATAACAAGGCTAGTCACTGGGCCGCAACTGAACCACCAGTGTTCCCAGAACCTATTCCGGTGACTCAGGCTTCGTCAAAGGAAGGAACGCAACAAAAGGAAACAACAGCGGAGCCATCATCAGCAGTAGACACAACAGCAGAAACTTCTACACCAGTGGAGACCTCAAGTCCAAAGGAGCAGGACAACCAATCTCAACAAGCCTGGGAAATTTTATCCAAGGCATCTATCACTTTGCCTCTCGCCCAACTACTGGCCTTCGTACCTGGGATTCGACAACAGTTCCAGCAACAGTTCAGTCCGGTGCCTTCTTGTATTCCGACAACAGCAGCAGTTCAACCGGAACCTGATTCTACCGTTGATCATTCGGTTCCCTTGATTATAGTATGGTACAAGAATCATAAAATTACGCAGGTATTGATTGATGGAGGATCTGGTGTGAACATTGCAACAGCATCCTTATGCAAAAGGTTAGGATGGACCGAAGTTGAACCAGTGCAATTTTTTGTGAGAATGGCAGATCAATCTAGAGTCCACCCTATAGGACTTGTGCGAAATGTACCCATCACTTTACAAGGTACAACCTTTAAAATGACCTTTGTTATACTAGATCTGCTAGAATCCACTTTGGATTACAACCTTCTTTTCGGCCGACCTTGGCTGAAGCATGTGAAGGTAATACAGGACTGGTCCGCACAAGAGCTTACATTCAAAGATGCCAACCGTAGATATGTAGTAAAATTAGATGCTATACAACCGTGCGAGCTCCACGCCAGACCATATTTTGCTGAACCAGTCAACATGTTAGATGGACTATCAGATGATGAGGAAGAGGAATTTCTGAAGAGTAATGCTGATTTAATGTCTGTAGGAACTGTTGATCTACAGTCTGTTATAGATAACTGGAACACTTCAGTTTGTACAATCATACCTATCACCAACACAGTTAAGCATGAAGGAAGTGTCCCAACACATGATCATGAATTACAATCGTTGTTCAAGTCAACAGATGATACAGAGAAACCGCAACAGTTTTATGTCCCCGAAGACCAGCTGACCACGTACAACCTAGGAGATGAAGAGCATCCACGACCGGTAAAGATAAGGCAAAACTTACCGGAATCATTTAAAACTGACTTGATTCGACTACTTCGCGAATTCTCAGACATCTTTGCATGGGATTACAAAGATATGAAAGGATTAGATCCGCGCATCTATCAGCACAGAGTCATGCTGAAGCCTGAAGCTAAACCCAATAAGCAGCCCAGCTATCGGATGAATCCCAATTATGCATCACAGGTAAAAGCCGAACTTGATAGATTATTGTCGGATTCATCGTACCAATAGAACATGCTGAATGGATTTCACCAATTGTGATCGTGCCAAAGAAAAATAAGCAACTACGCATCTGTGTAGACTACCGGAAATTAAATGCAGCAACAGTACCAGATCCTTTCCCGATCCCCTTTATGGATACAATGCTCGATAGGGTAGCAGGTCATGAAATGTATTCATTCTTAGACGGATACAGTGGTTACAATCAGGTGAGAATGGCCGAAGAAGATATACCAAAAACCGCATTCATTACCAATTGGGGTGTCTTTGCTTGTACGGTAATGTGGTTTGGATTGAGAAACGCACCAAGCACATTTCAAAGATGCATGCAGGAGATTTTTTCTCCTTATCTTACTTCGTTTATGCAAGTATACCTCGATGATTTTTCAATTTTCGGTAAGATGATAGCACATCTATTTCATTTACGGTGCTGCTTTCAGAAATGCAGAGAACATAGACTCTGTTTGAATCCAAACAAATCGGTGTTTGCGGTCTCATGTGGCAAGTTACTTGGCCACATTGTATCTGCACAAGGTATCCAAGTTGACCCAGATAAGATTTCGGCAGTATTAGAAGCTCCGGTGCCAGTTTCTCCAAAAGAAGTTATGCGCTTTATGGGCCAAGTACGGTGGCATGGAAGACACTTACGGTGGCTTGCTCATCTGGCAATACCACTAAACAAGCTAATCAATAAAACACCTCGACAATTTGAATGGACCCAGGAATGCCAGATAGCTTTTGATCGCTTAAAGCATTTATTAACCCAAGTTCCTATTTTACAACCGCCGGACTGGGATCACCCATTCCATATATTTGTTGATGCTTCAGATATAGCAATAGGAAGTGTATTGATGCAACAAATTGATAAATGGTTCAGACCGGTGTATTATGCAAGTCGAAGATTAGCCCCTGCTGAGAAAAATTACTCTGTAACAGAAAGAGAATGTTTAGGACTAGTATATTCGGTCAAAAAATTTAGACATTACTTGCTAGACCGTACATTCACATTTCATGTAGATCACGCTGCACTTGTCTATCTAGTTCGGCAGCAGCATCTAGGGGGCCGATTAGCACGATGGGTCTTACTATTGCAGGAATTTGATTACGAAGTCATTCACCGACGAGGCAGTTCACACGCCTTAGCAGATTTTTTATCCCGCTTACATTCCGGTGAATCTCCGGTGGGTATAGATGACACGACACCCGCAATTTATGTATCAGAACCAATTACTGAAGAATCTGCAGACCCACCTATTCCATTTTCGTATTATGATCAGATCTTGACCTTTCTCACTGATGGTTGCCTTCCATCTCAAGTTTCAAGACCAGTACGCAGAAAAATTGCAGTCTTTAGCCGTCGATTTCGGTTAGTTGCTGGAGAACTATATTATGCAGATCACACCGGAATCTTACTTCGCTGTGTTCCTCCGCATGAAATTAACTCAGTTATCACGATGGCTCACTCAACACCTACTAGTGGTCACTTTGCCACAGATTTGACTCACCGGAAAATTCTGCAGAGTGGTCTCTGGTGGCCAACTATGTACAGAGATGTGGCCCAATTTGTCAAACACTGCGATAACTGTCAAAGGTCTGGACAACCGCTACAACGGCACTTCTTTCCCTTACAGCCAGTCATGCCATTAGAACCATTTCAGAAATGGGGATTAGATTTTATCGGTCCAATTACACCTCCAGCAGTCTTCAGTAACAACAGATATATACTAACCTGTATAGACTATGCAACAAGATGGGTAGAAGCATGGGCTTTACGGTCGGCTACAACGGTGGCAGTAGCAAAATGCCTGTTGAATGATGTCTTTCCACGTTTCGGCTTACCACTGGAAATTGTCTCAGATCAAGGTACTCACTTTGTAAATCAATTAATGAAGGTACTCACCCAATCCTTCCAGGTGACACACAAACTCAGTTCACCGTATTACCCTCGTGCCAATGGTTTGGCCGAAAGTACAAATAAATCACTATTGAATATCCTCCGGAAACTAATCATGGAAGCACCGGAAAGATGGGATCAACTACTACCTGCAGTCTTATGGGCATACCGAACTACATATAAGGTAACAACAGGCTTGACACCTTTCAAACTAGCTTATGGCTTAGAAGCAATAGCACCCATGGAAGTAGTCATCCCAAGCCTGCGTGTAGCAATCACTCAGAAGATGCTACCGGAAGATTCACTGATAGCACGAATGGACGCACTCAGAGAACTTGATGAGCACCGATGGCTCAGCTTTTTAACCATGCGCGAAGTACAAGTAAGACAAGCCAAGACACACGATCGATATTTGAAAACGCCAATCTTTTCGGTAGGACAGCTCGTACTCTTCTACAACGCAAAGTCGGATAGAGCCGCCGAAAAGTTTAAACTTTGATGGTTCGGCCCTTTCAAAATCTCAGAACAAGTCAGTCCCGCAACTTTTCGGTTGACTACGTTGACCGGAAATCCACTCCCGAAAGTAATCAATGGGTCGAAGCTGCGGCCATATCATCACACCCCTAGCCCGCATTAAATTTTTCGGCGGTGGACCGCGTTTTGTGTAATCTTTTCCTTTTTTTCTTTTCTCCTTTTATAAATAGCCGTATTTTAGAAAATCTTTTCGTACCCGCCGCCCCCTTACCAGTCACTCGAATACGCACGCCTGCATGAAAACAAATACCATTCCCGCACTGCACAATGATACCCAACCCCCTTTCCCACCCCACCGTATTGTTCCTATTTAACCCCTTCGAGAATGTCAAAAATCGCTACTGTGGTGAGTGTTAGTAATCTGTGCGAACTTGTGCTCTGTAGTCCTGTTCCTAGTCTGTATTAGCAATCGCCATGGAAGGGCTAGCAAATTACACTGCTTTCCGCGATGGTATCCCTACCGAGGTAGGTGAATACCTACGTTGCCGAGGGTTGGCCAACTTTGCTGAGTTGCCCTGGCACTCAGTGGAAGCCCATCCCTTCTTCGCACAAATCATCTCTGCCATCGCCCAATCCCCTGTCACCGAACGCCAATGGGTTTTCCCTTCGCTACCCTCCAGAACCGTCATCACCTTCCCCGCCTTCTCTGACGCTTTCCGCCTCACCCCGCAAGGCCGAGAAAATGGCCCCAGTATCCCCCTCGCCCGCATGACCGAATTATTCCCCCGCTCTTCCTCAAACGAGTTCGCCATTCTCTGCCGTCCCGAACCCGAATGATCTACCCTCCAATTCCTAGTTGCCATCCTCAATTTACAGAAACGCACCTATGGCATCTCCCGACCCTTCTACTCCGCCTTAGATTTAGCAGCCCGAGAACCCGTCAACTTCGCATCTTATTTTTTCCAAAGAATCCATAAGGAGTGTGTCGCCGCCATGAAGCAAGTAAATAAAGGAAATACCCCGCGCTCTCGTCTTCCCCATATCATCTCCTTCCTCTTCCCAGTCATCCTCGCCGCACAACCACCACCCCGAGGCCCCATACTTAGGCACGAAGAGTCAGTCCAACCACTCGATGACGATGCAGAAGAAGAGGAGGAGATCAACCAGCTCTTCCGCACTAAGCGCATCCGGGTCAGCTCTTCGAAAAGCGAAGCCCAAAGATCTGCCGACAAGAATCAGGACAACCGCAATGACGAACAAGAAGAAACCTTCCACGACACCACCACGTCCATCCACAACAAATCCTCGGCCGATCACCAACAAGACCAACAAAACCAAACCGAAACCGAAACGGTCTCCACCGAAGCAACCTCCGAGCCTCAGCAAGACGAGCAGCAACCCGGTAGGGATGCGCTAAACACATTATTGAAGGCCGTCGAATCCGCAATGGACCACACTACCGAGAAACAACAAACAAGCAATCAGGTAACAAACCCCGACTCTGCCCATCCCAGACCCCCCCCAGTCAACCCTATTCCCACACCGGAACCGGAATCCTCGTCGTCTTCCCTCAACTATTCGCCCCCGACATCCCCCCAACTTCAAACCCAAACCTCTGCGCAACCGCAACACCCACTGGTCCTCCCCTCTATTCCGGTATTCTCCGAACTAGCCACTATGGGCCATATGCTCATTTCCCTTTCCCAACAACTTCCCGCACAGCTGAGTGACGTCGCCAACACCATCAGACAGGATCTCCAGCACAAGGTAGACCTCTTGGAAGCAGACATCACCCCTCTCCAAGAAGAAGTCGAAGCAGTCAAAGCCGAAAATCATCACTTACACACCCAAGTAGCAGATCTCCAAGGCCAAGTTACGGCACAACAGGCATTGCTACAACAACGGGATGAGGCCTTGGCGCAACTGGCTGCCAAAGACCAGCTCCTCAACGAAGCCAACGAAGAAATTCGGGTATTGAAGCTCGCGCTCCAAGAAAAAGACGACATCAGCTCCTCACTCGAAGAACTGGTCGAAGAAACGAAGGCCCAACTGAAGGAGATTATCCAGAAAAATCAAGATCAACAGAGAGAGACCGACCAAGTCAAAGATGAGTTACGACGAGCCCAGGAGTGCTTGGATGAAGTCAACAGAATGCTCCGGCATCAATTAACCCGAGAAGCTAAAAACCAGAAAGATCTCGCCAATGCTCGAAGAGAACGTGACGCCTATTACAAGACCATTGAGTTTTAGAACCAGATGATCGAGCGTCTCGAGAATCAAGTGCAAAATCAGAAGGATAAGGTCATGGATATGCAACAGAAGGTCACCGAAATGAAGACATCCCGCGACGCTGCATTATCCAACGACTTTTTCTTACAGGAGGCCTTCTTACAAAACCAGGCCGAAATTTTGTTAACCCAAGCCATCGCCCTGAGCTCCGTTAGAACGGACGCCCAGTTATTGGAACAAACCACCTTAGTTCAGTTGATCGAAACTATTAAAAAGAAAATCACCCGCACATTTAGGCTCGCCCGAAATATGTACTTAGAAGGTCTTGTAGCTGAAACCTAAGAACCTGCGGGTTCGAGTCCACCAGGCGTGCCAGTGTTAGACGGCCGCCGAATAAGGACAAATGTACTAGGACAGGCGTCTTAAATAGAAAGAACCTTTCGAGAAACGCGCAGGTAACAAAAGATTCGCGCACTACTGTAAAAATTCTTCTATATAAGGCAATGAGAAAGAGTGGCGAGAGAGCGCCCATTTTGGGAATTGCAGTGTATCGTTTGAGTGTGTATTTCTGCTATGTTCTGTTCTATTCTGTTCTACTCTATTCTGTCTGCGCTTTGTCGGGTCGTTTGTTCGCGTCTTGATACATATTTACAAACAGTTGTAGTGTGTTACGAATCTATTCGGTAATGATTAAGTGTGTCGCTGAGTATTGTTAAGTACGGCGTGTGTTATCAGTTCTTCGGCGAAGTAGAGAACATGAAGTAGTCTCACTGTTGGCTTATTAATGTTCTGTGAGTAACGGAGTCGATACAATAGTCTGCGTTCACTGTGGATTCCGATCCCAGGAAGGACTCGTATCGGTAAGGAGCCTGTGTGCCCTGGAATTACTGATAAGACTGTTACGATTTGATTGCTGTTTGAGTTGATATACCGTAAGTGCATACTTTTGAGTATAGTTGTTCGGTGTACCTCCGAGTCAAGAAGAGGTGCATCTTGAGTAATATTCGGCGAGTGAAGTTGAGTATTCGAAGTAGTTTAAGTCAGAACCGGACTACTGCTCTTTTACTATAGCAAACCCAGTCCGGAAATTCCAACGTCCAGTAAGCCGCGTAGTTAATAGTGTTCAGAGTCAAGTACTGAGCTAAGACGTGACAGAGTATTTATGATTATGTGAGAGGTTGGGAAAATAGTACAGGGCCTCTGTCTAACAGACCCCTACCACTCCCAAGAACCCACGTGGCTAAGAATTAGAGTGCTTTTAATTATCACAGTAGTCCACAGTACTCGAAGTCCAGATTCAGAAGTTTGTAGACTACCGAACATTTAACATTTTGGCTAACGTTTAACAGATGTGTGGGCCTGTATGTCAATACTAGCACTTATGTCTTGGCCCACTGTGGTACAACTTCCAAATTAAACAAGTAAGCATCGAGAAGGTCATCTCATACTCCTTGTGGGGCCTCTCCGGATGTGAGCCTTGAGAGATGATCTGCTCTCAAGTGAGTCTTGCTTTCCTCACCATTATCACAAAGTCATATTCCATTAGTAAGAGGAACCATCTAACTAATCTACCTGTGTTGCATGGCTTGTTTACCAAATACAATAGAGCTTGATGATTAGTAAAAAAATTAAACTTATTTGCAAGAAAATAGTGTCTAAAATTTTTTACCGCATATACCATTCCCAATCCTTCTCTTTCGGTAGTGGTAAAGTTTCATTCAGCTGCATTCAATTGTCTACTGTCAGCTATTGGAAGATCCATGTTACCTTCACCAGTTGGTTGTGCAAGTACACACCCAATAGCATAATTGGATGCATCCACGTGGACATGGAATGGCTTGTTCCAATCTAGTGTAGACAAAATTGGTGTTGAACACAATCTTCTTTTGAGCTCATTAAATGAGTTCTCACATTCTTCAGTCCACTCAAAGTTAGTCAAGAGGGAGTACAAAGACTTTGCAATGATCGCATACATATGAATGAATCGGCGATAATAGCCACAATGCCGCATAAAGGCTTGTACTTCCTTGTCTTTGGGTATGCCATTCTTTGACACTATGTGTCCTAGAATCTTACCTTGCCTGACCATGAAAACACACTTTTTTGGGTTCAAGCAGACTTGATATTCTCTACATTTGTCAAAGATAGCTTTCAGCTCAGGGATATGGGTTTGTCTAATGTTGGAATGAGCACAAAGATCATCAACATAGACTTCCAAATTCTTTCTTAAGAATTCTTTAAATACATGACACATCAAATGGAATTACCCAAAAAGCAAATATGACCCACTCTATAGCAAAAGCTATCTTATGTTGATCTTCTAGATCTATGACTACTTGATTGTAGCCAGAGAAGCCATCAAGGAAGCTATAGACTTCTTTACTTGGCACTCTTTCTAATAGGTGATTGATGATTGGAAGCGGATAACTATCTCTGATAGTGGCTGCATTAACCTTCTTCAAGTTAATGCATACACATAGTTTGCCATTCTTTTTGGGCACCACTACAATGGGGAATTTCATAGATAAATCCAGCTTCAACCAAGCGATCTATCTCTTCTTTGATCTTGGCAGCATAATTATCGTTATATGTGTATGGCTTCTGTTTAGAGGGTTTGGCATCTAAGGTCATGGGGATCATATGTGAGCATATGTCAGGGTCTACACCTTTAAGGTCCTTGTAACTCCATGCAAACACATTTCTATATTCTCATAGTAAGGCTATTAACCCCTGCTCCTCCTCTTCACTTAGGTCGTATCCTATGTGTGTGCATCGCTCTTCACCTTCCTCTATGGTCACTATGATTTTCTTTGTAGTTTCTTTGTTATCATAGGCCTCTCCAATGACTACTTCACGTTTAGCCATCCTTATCATGACTCTCCTATCTTCAATCTCGTACTTCTTAAATTTTTTTGGGATCAAACAATGATTCTTCCTCCTTTGGTGTGACTTCTTTCTTCTTCCTCTTCTTGCCTTCATTCTTAGTGGTTACTTGTGTGGCTAATCTCACATCATTTGTAAGTTCTTCATGTCTCTGAGGGTGAACTTCTACTTCATAGAAATATTCTTCATCTGATGCAAAAGTTGGGTCCATGATAATTGACTCTAGATCAGAGTCACTCGCATCCTTGAATGCATCAGTGCTAGGTTCACATTGTTCAATAACCGAATCACACATAATTGGCTCTATTGTGAAGACTGAAATGTCATAGCCATCCTCGTCATAGTGGGGTGTCCATTGTTCTTCATTGATGGCTACATCCATTGTTGCCAAAATCTCTACCCAATCGTGAGGTTCAAATTCTTCATCAGGAAATACTATAGGTGCATAGGCTCAATCTTGAGTTGATCTATGAGTTTCCTTCTCACCTACCTCCCTTGCTTTTTCTCTCTTCTCTTCTTCTACTGTGGCTTTGCACATCCATAAGTGGGTGTCCTCATGCACCCATGAGGATCGTGAACCTATGGAATGCACTAATTCGGTATCATCCCTAGCTCTATGGATGGGATTCCATTGAATAGGGGGTACGTTTCTATGAGAGTAGTCCTTGAGATTGACTTTGGTTGTAACACCTAAGTTTTGCAAATATAAAGAATTGGTTCCCCAATCTTGTACCACTTGCAACTGCCCCAAGAGTCTTCCCAGAATCATCTCATAGGCTTGATTTTGGCTAAAGTCGCATATAGCAAAAGTATGCTCATTATCTACACAAGTACTAAGAGTTATCCCTTCTAGTAGCCCCAAAGGTCTTTCTATGTGACCATCAGCCATTTGTAAGTTCATTCTTGTGCGCCAGAGTGCTAGCTTGCCCCATCGCTTCCATAGGGAAGTGGTAGCAATTGCAACTCCCACACTTGGGTCCAAAATAGCCTTGGTGGTGTATCCTTAATGAGTGATTGGAAGATAGGTGTTTCCCTCTTCACCTTCACTCATGTCTCCTATCTTGTCCAATGGTATTTCTGGCACGGTTCTATGAGATCCTACCTAAGAGCAAGGTTTCACTACTTTTGGCACTTGGTTGGCTATGTGTTTCCACAATTTTTGCTTAACCTTTAGTAGCTCCTCTAAAGTGAGATTGCAATGCACTTTAGTGTTTTTCACTACCTCCGTATTCCTAGGTATGAGTGAGTCTTCATTCCTCACCATGACCATGGGTGCTCTCATACAAGTAGACTTCGCTTCCCATGGGCCTGTGAAATGGGGTAGTTCCTGTAAGGAATTAGACTCAAAGCAGGGTAAAAAATAAGACCACCCCCCTCATTCAAAAGTATACAAATATGGGTGAAATTCCCTAAGTATATCATACTATAATTATAAATATTTTGACGAGTCTTGATGATAACTACTATTTAAATTTTAAAATTCTGGAAAATTTTGATGAGAGCCTAAAATTGACAATTTTGATGATTTTGCATGACAAAAATGAAAAATCTATGCCTTTGAGGTATTAAGTTATTTCTAAAAGTTGGTCTATGTTCTATTTTTGCAAAAGCATAAAGAATGGTAACGATGAAACTCAATTGGTAATAATTGCAATCAGATGGATCTATGGACACCAATATATAACAACGTTGAGTACCTACATAGTGGAAGGATGAACGTCTTCTCAAAAAATTCGCTTCCAATATATTCACTCCAAATATGCTAACTCATCGAGTCAGACCTATCGTGTATTGAATGCTTCTAGCTCATACCCGTACCACTACTAAATAGGTTAGACGGTGTTCAAATCAAATGAATATTTCTAATCTGACCAATAAATTATTGGAATGGAAAATAACTTTTTCATTAAATCATCATCTTTTTTAATCTATCTAGATCCTCCATTTATAATCAGTTATTATAGTCTTCATATTTACGAGAAAAGAAAACTCAACCTTCCCAACTAGTTACACAAGCCTAGAGGACATCTGGTATCTTCATAATGATATCATAACATCATTTATCATATGTTCAAACAAAGCCTTATAAAAATCACATTGCCCCTTTTAGATTGACAAAAAGATTGTATCAAGATTCGACACTCCATGATATTAGATAGAACATCTAGCATCTCAAGTTGAAGGGAGTTCAATATTGTACATACTAGTCAATCATTGGAGAGACATACCTCTTTCTTTTTTGAAGAGGAGAGAAGTGAATTAATAATTAAAAGATTAGAAAACCATCAGAGAGGAAGTCTTTCCAAACTTGAAGATACAAACAAGAGGTATTCTAGGACTAAGAAAAGGAGGAGGGACTTCCTCTAACTATAGGGGTGAACAACACGTAAGGGAACAAGAAAGTTGAAAAGAAGACTGATTCCAAGACTACAATGGGCTTCCAGGTTTGAATTCTAAAGACTTTAGCAACAAATAGCATCAATCTCTTGGGGTACAACACTCTGCGGAGATTATGAAGGACAGCCCAAAGCATTTTGGGCACTTTGCAAGGGAAGAAATAAACCAACATCAACACAACTAGCACCAAGATAGCACAAAAAAATCAATTGCTTGGACAATGAGTTGAACCATAAGACTAATGCGGTAGCAGCCAGAGAAGAAGAGGCTTAAAGAAAAAACAAAACCTAATGGAAACCATATTGCACTGTTCCTTATACCATTGCATACTCCATTAATAAGACTTGGCAAAGAGACCCTCTCTACCACTAGTAAGCGAGCAAAGAAAAAAGTCCAACCAGCAGAGAGCCATCACCAAAGTACCAATGCTTGGGCATTGCGCTGAACCAAAAAATTGATGTAGAAGAGCCTTGGAGAAGAAGCAAGACCCAATGAAAATCATAAGGGCACTTTCACTTACACTAGTGCAAACACCACTAGTAGGGCTTGGCAAAGAGAATAGTCGAGAGAGCTTTTGTACTTGTGGTAATCCAACAAGGAAAAATTTTGATAGATACATGAATTCTCAGAATAGCACCATTCAACAAAACTGAGTTCCTAGTTCTCTAGATGTACCACAAGATGATGCTTCTCCACAAGTTCCAAAGAGCAATGTCATATCTAAAGCGGGCACCAATCTTTAGCAGATACTATGCCCACGGGCCACAAGTCACATAAATCCATCTGATCACAACTAGCTAAGAAATAAATGACCAAAGACTACAAGAATGCTGATCAAGTTCTACAAAGAAGCCTTGGAAAGGAACATGTCCTGGGAAAGAACCAAAAAAAATCATTTTACTTGGACAAAATATGTTGAAGATTTTCCTTGAAGAGAACCCCAGACATCAAATATTTTATATATTTGAGGAATGCATTTAACAATACAGCTAGGCTATTGCTTCATACAAAGGCTTTATCTACTCAACATCATCATAGCTTCCAAGAAAAATAGGTGAGCACTAGTGAATATTAGCATGCACAATGTCAAGCTCTTGTGTATAGTGACATAAGTTATATTAGTGTTAGAGGCAGACAACATATCTCTCTTATAAATGCTAAAAGCTGATAGCTGTATAAGAAGAACTACATAACTACTACTCTCCCTTTGCGAGTGAATGCCATCCATCCAACTTGTTTCACCAAGAATGACTGGGGAAAAACCTCATGTAGTACACCCTAATCAAGTCAAACACACAGATAAATCGTTCCAATGTCTTCATGACATCTTTATAACAGGAGAACATGTAACAAACAACCAAATTCACCACATAAGCAGACAATTACGATCAAACACCTTCATAGCAATCTCCAGCACTACCACATCTGTGTGTGTGTGTATGGCAATATATATATATATATATATATATATATATATATATATATATATATATATATATATATATATATATATGTATGTATGTATATATATATATATGTGTGTGTGTGTATATATATATATATATATATATATATATATATATATATATATATATATATATGTATATATATATATATATATATATATATATATATATACATGTATATATATATATATATATACATACATGTATACAAAATTGTATATATCTACTAGTACAAATATATAGATATACCAGTAGTACTACCACATTTGGTAACATTTGTGCAATTGGAACCACCTATAATGCCCAATGTACATAATCTAGACTGCCATGAAGATCTGAACATGGAGTAATAAAGTAACACAACACTGAATGCACAAGGAGCTTATGTGCTGGATGCAAGCTCCTAGATGGATTTATTGAAGCAACTTGACACAAATTACCTACACACAAAGGACTGGCTGGTAAAGTTGGATAGAGTGCAATAGCTAGACATAGATGGTTGCCAAATATAAGTTTGGACAAAGATTTGAAAATTTATACCTTATAAAACTTGTAGCAAAATAGATTTTGTACTTGCTCTATTATATTGCAATTTACTTGAGCTTGATACACTTCTTTGAATCTGCACTGATACCGAATTCTTAGGCCGAGAATCAAATAAACATGCAAACACACATGAACAAGAACCAAGTGTCCAAAAATTTGAAACTTTGAATTGCTGCTTTGTACATCATCACAACCTATACTTTTGAGGATTTTTATTATGTCATGTACATAGTAGACACAAAAAAGATCTTAATATGTACATAGAAAAGAGCCTAAGATAATTGGTCTGAGATTCAACTATGGCGTGAGATTATTGGTCAAAGCATACAATAAACCTTCTGAATCATCCAGTAGAAAACTCACATATATGATATAGTAATGAGAATTATTGTTATTATTTGATATACAACTAGTTTTTATCCATGATTAACATGAAGGCTCTATACCTGTACCACCATTAATAAAAGAACAATCTGTAACTCAATTAATTATTAAATTGCAAAATCATTGCAACTATTACCAGTGCTCCCCTTGATAGAGTGTATACATCCAGGAAGAAACGATGAAGTACACTGTACAACTTGAAGAAATGATGAAGTACATTATACAACATGAAGCAAATACCAGTAGCTATACTAAACCACAAGTTATATCAGAGAGCTTAAAAAACTTTCTGAGCTAAGAAGTATAGGTAAGGCACATATAAAGAAGGGGGAACAAGCAAGCTTCTTATAAGATGCTAAAAACAACTTACACAGAAAACAACTTGTGGCACTGCCGTGTTTTTATCCTTGCACTTTATTGATTGGAAGCTCTCTATTGTGTTGAGGACCTGGATGATGAAAGATCTCATACACATGCAAATTCACACATACACACATACCTTACACATAAAATGCACACATACACATAACAACAACCACACATACACATGCATTCCAATAGCAGCCACACATGTATATACATGCATGCACACATACATATACATTCCAACAGCAGCACACATGCACATGCGCACATGTACATACATACACTTGTACACATAAACATATATTTCACACACACACACACAAACCACACATACATGCACATTTATATAGAAAACCACACATATGTATACACAAACAGACATAGACCTATTGTTACAGAGATTCCTATAGATAATTATGGATCTACGAGCCAAGCTCAAAAAGAACCTATGGCATAACCTTTTTCTTCAAAAATTACCTTATAAAAATCCACAACGTAATAATTTGGCCATCTTTTCTCTACAACATTATAACAATCAAGAAGCATATGTAACAATGACCCAAAAGATGAAGCAACTAGATATGAGATGCTACACACGCAATTACCTTACCTGGGTTCTTTTCAGTGCCCTCTTGTGGGAAACAATTTCAAACTTCTTGGAAACCTGTCTAGTTTAACAACCTATCCTCACATGCATATTTATACATGTCTCGATTTATTTTGACATATGCATACCTAGCACTTGCACACACTTGCACATACACACACGTGCATACATACTTCTACACACATGTATCTAGAAACAACATTAGATTACCAAATTTTTTATCAAAGATAGGTCCCCAATTCCAAGAAGTTCGATGTGCAAGTCTTCAAATCCTCCAAAAGGATTGTTCAGTGTACACACATATATACACACATATAAGCATGAATAAAAACATAATATATACATGCAAGCATCACACATACTTTTGAATTTCAAACATACATATACATGCACGAATACAAGAATACAAACATGCACACATGTAAGCATCTCACATGCAAGAATCACCCATGCACACATATACATAACACACGTACATATTACATGCATCACACATGCATCCATATATACATACACACCTACATATTACATGCATCACACATGCATCCATATGTACATACACACATACATACATGCATGAATACAAGAATACAAACATACATACATGTCGAAAGGGAAAGTTTCAAGGTCACTCTTAGAAACAAACAATCTAAGACATGTATCCAAGTTTTTATTCAATCTATTTCTCATTGCATTTCTTATGAAAGTTAAGCTACTCCATAGACATTCATCTTCAACGGATCCAAGGATCATTGTTAGACACAAATTTGCTACTTTAAAATACTCCGACATAGATTCCTTCAAGAATGGAGATATATCGAGCTTTTTCCATAGCTTTGTCATTGCACCTAGATTTGAAGGATCTTTGACGAAGTCAAATTGCTCCCACATCGTTTGTCCAAATATCCTAGATTGTTTTTTTAAAAGATTTGCATTTATAATTCCTTCTAGAATCCTATCTCCTAAATATGCATTCTTTCCAAAATGATCGGATAATACTTGGACCTTGCTTTTAAAGTCATTTGTTAGTAAGCTCTTGTCTTTTGCATGATTCCAATATAAAGGATGAACTATGGCCATTGCTTCTAAGAGCTCATCTTGAGGAAATCTCTCTCTGATCTTAGAAGTCAATTTATTACATATGGATCTAAAGCCCTATTTTACACTATCCACTAGGATAGGAAAGAATGTTTGATTAACTTTCTTCCTGATGCATACTCCTTGACTTTTTCGTGATACATAAAAAGGAATCTGCTTATCTTTCACAAATATGCACAACCAACCTTTCTTGTTGTATTGCAAAAAACTATCTTCTACACCAACTTGTAGCAAGGATTCCCACTCGATAAATTCTTGCGACCCTGATGTCTCAGAATACAAAGTTTCTAAGCGCATACAAGTCATTTTTCTTGCTACTGCATATTCCATTACATAAATATCTGTTGATTGAGAAACTTTTATCAAATTCTTCATTTCTCTTAACAATGGTAACATTCCTCCAAGATAGAGAAGAGTTTCCACATCACTCAGCATTTGCAATAAAGTATGAGCTTTTCCTTTTTGTATTCCTTTACTTAAAGCCATAATATTGACCACACTGATGACTGATTTATATTCTTCAAAAAGACATTCTACAAGTCCAATAAGTGAAATCCATCTGGTGTCAATATTTTTTTTTCAATTTTCTTCCCTTACTTATCCCATCAGAGAAGCATTTAAACTCTTTAATACGCTTAGGAATTTTTTAAAAGAAAGCATATGCATGGTGTACAAGATCTTCAACTTTTTGTACGAAAACAAATTCTGACACAATTTTAAATGCCAGATTTGTACGATGAGACATACAATGTATACCTAAAGCATATGGTGTATAGTTTTGTTGCAATTGAACACACAATCCATTTCTAAGACCATGCATAACTAAGCATCCATCAACACCAATGCATACTATCTTTTGATTAATATCACTAATTGACATCCCTCCAATATTTGAAATTGAATCTAAAACAAGTTGCACCAAAAAATAAAGTAGCAAAGAATGCTAACAAGTTTGCTGTCGGAAATCCTCAAACTCATATGAACATTTCTTCTCTCACACCTCATCCAAATATGCAAAATACTGAATATGAGGTAACCTTTCCAAACATAAAACCTCAACCCAAGTCGTCAACATCTGCTACAAATACTCTTTTACCTCAAGAGTTAGGTAAAGATGAATATCTCCAACTTGTCATATACTAAGTAGCTCTGAATTGGCACTTCAAGAATTCTTTGAGGGAACATATAAGCTGCCTACTTAAAATCTTCAACTTATATATAACTCATACATATGAGTCAAAACATACAAGTTGTGTTTAAAATCTACTGCTTTTCTTTCTCTCAATGCAATTCTTTGTCAAATCTACTAAATCATGACCAAGTATCATGCAAAACAAGAAACTGCTTCTTCTTTAAACTATCTTTTTCACAAGATGTTCTCGTAGACTTGTCTTTGGATGTAGAGGATAAAGTAGGAAAAATTTATGGAAAATATAAGAGAAAAGGAAGTATTACTTTCCCTTTGGAAATGTTGGACTTTCTTCTTCTGCATCTTTCTTCCAGCTGATGATGATGTCAACATCTTCAAAACTTCTCTTCCATACCTTTTGTTCTCTTCATCTTGAAGTAGCAAGCACTCTTATCTTCTTCAAATGAACTTTTCTCTTTCTCTAATGCTAAGAGTAAGAGACAAAACAAACATGGTATACAAATGGAAGTGAACATAGAATTATGTTTTATCATCTCCTCATATTTCCTGAATCAAAATTCTGCATCAAATGACTGAAATGACTGAATTCACCAACTTTTATCTGAATGATGAATTACCTTTCTAGAGTTACCTCTCTAGATCAAATTTTGCACTAACCATATTTCCCTTTGATATGCAAAAGGATTGAGCATAGAAAACCACCTTGTAACCAACATCATCAAGTTGACAAACAGACATCAAACTATGTGATAACTGAGGTACATGGTGTACATTATGCATAATAAATTTTAAACCATCAATGAACTGCACAAGCACATCTCCGTTCCCCACAACATCACACTGGTAAGAGTCACCAAGTCTCGTACTACCAAGAGGCTTTATTGCATAATTAGAGAAACATTCTCTATGTGGTGTCACATGGAAAGACTCATCATAATATAACAACCATGTGTGGGAAAGAGAATCAACCATAAGAGTCTCGCTGGGCATAGTACTATCAAGTGTCAACACATCATCATCATCATCATAAAAAATAGGATTAATTTCTTCAATCTTCATAGTCAAAGCAGATGGTGTAGGTAGTTGTTTAATATACCCATCAACATTCTGTCCTTTACCTTTAACATTCTTTAATGCATACCAGTCTTTCTTCGTGTGTCTTTTCTTATCAAAATAACAAAATTTTATATCCCTCTTCCTTGATTTACTTCTACTCTTATTGCATTGACCATTCTTTTCCTTGTTCTTGCTCCTACCACATTGCTGATTCTTACCTTGGTATGAATTACAAAAATTATATGCATCTTCACTCTAAGTGCCAACCATTGATTTTCTACAAATCTCCTCACTCAAGAGTGCTCCACATATGTCATCAAAGATCAGTTTACCACTAGGTGAACTATTACTTATAGTTGTGCATAAAAAAATCCTATGATGATGGAAAGATTAGAGTAATAGCCTTGAACTTGTTGTATGGACAAAACATTGGTTGGGTGGATATGTGCATCTCTCAACCCTTGTGGGCTTGCTAGTTCATTTAGAGTAGTAGCCTTGCCCTTGTTGTGTGGACAAAATTTTGGTTATTAGAGGTGGCTTCCTCTCTTATAGAAATTTTGATGATACATCATGTCTAGTTCATTTAGAGTAGTAGCCTTGTCCTTGTTGTGTGGGAAAAACATTGGTTATCAGAGCTAGCTTCCTCTCTTATAGAAATTTTGATGATGCATCATCTCTTGGCCATGGTAGCTACCAAGGCCCCTCAACCACCACATGCGAGGCCAAAGAGACCTCGTCCAATCATCCAAGTGCCATTCAAGATGTGAAAGAGGAAGAGGTGCTCACGTAGCTCATGATGTCTCCCTCGTTTGTGTCAACTAAATAAGAATGTAAGCTCGTTCTTGCTTTATATGCTTCACAAAGACATAATAACGTCAAATATGGAACATATTGAGTATTCACAACACATATCTATGTTAGGAGCTCACAATTGCCCACCTCAAGGCTGACCTCAGCTAAGAATGAGGCGGATGTTCACTCTCAACCGACGGAGTAGATAGAGAGGATCCCCAATCGCCTTTCACATGTGAAACAAAGGAGAGGAGTGCATGATGACTTCTGTCTCCCCCCTTTGTTGTTTGATGAAGATTGATTTGGGCAATTTCTTATATAGGAACTTTTGATAGATTTTACTCACTATGTGGGATAAATTGCCCTCTCCTCAATCAGCCATTCACATGAGTAATCAATGGGTCTTTGATTTCTACATATAAAGGCATCTGCGAACTTTCTTTTCATCTACTTAGAGAATTCTTTACAAGAAGAGAACAAATCCTATGGAGTTGTTGACACAAAGAAATAGTGGATGGAGCTAGCAAAGAGTAGTTGAAAGACTATCAATTTCAATGTGCCCTTAGGAAGTATTTTGTGACAAACTCTTTAAGGGGAGGGGAAAGCCCCCATATGTTATACTCTAAAAGGAAGAAATAAAGCCCCGCAAGGATATGCAAGGGATGGTTGGTGTAAGGAGAAATGTTCATGAACAAAATTATAAGAACATTAAGTGGTCTAGAAAGTTGAAAGAGTTATAGAGAATATGCTAAAGATACTTGATACTTCATGGGATGGTACAATAGAATTTATTGATCCCAATGATAAATGCCTAAGAGAATAGGATTTATTGATCCAAATGATAAAGGCCTAAGAGAAAAGGTTTAGTTGTATGAAGCATAATAGCTAGATCCCCAATAAATCCATGGTTAAACATTGAACATGAGATTTTAGAAAAGGGGTCTAATAGAGAAAGGCATAGTCTTATCATAGTTCTCAGAAAAAAGATCCTATTATCTTTAAGGCCACAAATATCCAATGGATCATTTCAACAAATCCTTGAATCTTTGGATTGATACTTAATCTTTATGGATCTTCTTGATCCTTCAAGAATTCTCTCCCTTTGTACTCTAGATCTATTTAAGATGCCCTATGTTGACATCATAACTAGATCGTTTTTATTCTTCGCATTCACTTACTCACTTGAATTATCAACTAAACCTTAGGCTCCAAAGATTATCTTTTTAAACTTTTTCCAAGCGTGAATTCTCTTAAGTTCATCTTTCTATTCTTTAGATTGAAAACCAAGTTTTGAGATGAAGCTTTAGAGATACAATATTTGGAGTTTAATTTCAAAATCCTAGGAATTATTCCTCTCTTTATTTCTAAGTCTGAAGACTTGATGGTTATTGAGAGAGGCTATCTTGATGGAAACATTCTTCCTCATTTTGAGAGGATAAGTGAAGAAATGCCTATTTCCATACATTATCTTCTTTATGTGTTCCATTGGATCCTGAGTCCCTTATTCTACTGGCCATCAAGAAAAAGTACTCATTGGGAGTTAATTCCCACTCTCCCATACCATTAGATTCTTCATCCAATCCACATATCTACATCTCTATACTTTTATATTTTACCTTCTCTATCCTCTTTAATGCTCTCTAAATCATATGCTATAACTTATGGCACCAAATTATGAGAGCAGGAACTAAGATGTTTGGATACACCACAACTAATTTCACTTAGCCTTCAAGATTATTTGATTGAATATTCATGTGGTCCCATCAAACTGAAAGTTTGACTTGGTCTTTAACCCATTTAGACGTTTTGGATTTTCATACCTTTTCTTTAGGCTATTTTCCATCTTGGGCATAGTAAATGGAAGCTACAAATATCTTAATATTTGGAAGAACAAGTAAATTGGAGTTGTCAGAACCTAGATTAATCCTTATGGACTTTAGTAACTGAAAGTGGACTCTCAAAGCCACCTAAAGTTTTGACAAAACACTGCAATCACTTTAAGTAATCTCTCCATTATTCTCTCCTAAGGAAGAGGATAAAATATCCTCTTAATAGTTAAGGCTTTTAGGCTTTCCCTTTAACTTTTCAAATAAAGGGATTGAGATCTTTGCAAAGGTTGGCACAAACTTCCTATAGTATCGGCTAACCCCAAAAAACATTGAAGCTCTGTAATGGTTTTAGGGTGAGGCCCGTTGAGAATAACTTGGACCTTTTCAAGATCAACTTGAATTCCTTTTTCAGATAAAATGTGACCAAGATATCTGATTTCTGTTGAAAAGAATTCACACTTAGCTTCTTTTCCATATAATTTGTTCTCTCTTAGAACTTGGAAAACCCTTTCCAAATGTTTTAGATGAGAAATTGTATCTTGACTATAGACAATAATGTCGTCAAGGAATTCAACAAAAAGCTTTTCCAAGTAAGGGCCTAGTATTGTATTTGTTAGACTCATGAACATAGCAGGGGCATTTGTTAGTCCAAAAGGCAGGACTAAAAATTCAAAATGCCCGTATTTGGTTTTGAAAGTTGTTTTAGAAACATCTTCAGTTTTAATTCTAATTTGATGGTATCCTTGATGGAGATCAAGCTTTCAAAATATCTTAGCCCCTTTTAGTTGATCAAATAGATCATCAATTTGGGGCATTGGATATTTGTTCTTGATCATAAATTTATTCAATGTTTGATGGTCAATGCATAATTTCATTGGTCCATCTAGTTTTCTTCACTAAGAGAATGGGTGCTACCTAGGGTGAATGATTAGGTTAAAAGAATCCCTTATTCAGGTATTCATTTAATTGTTTCTCTACTTCTGCTTCTTGGGAATATGGGAGTGAGGAGGGGTTTTACATATAGACTTAGTTCCTAGGAGTAAGTATATAGCATGATTGGCTTTCCCATGAGAAGGAGATAAGCCATGGGGAAGTTCTTCTAGAAAAAAATCTAGGTCATTATTCATTAAACATTTACAATTTTAAACTCTTCATGATGAGACAAAGGAGACGAGAGATATAAACTTGAATTCATATTATAAACATTATTTAAATTAGTTGGAAGTATCATATAAACTTCCATTTTCCAGGTATTGAAAAGTCTCTTTAGTTCCATACTTGAAATCACAGGGGTACATGACACATCATGTTCCCCTTGAATCAAGTAATGGATTCCATTCCTTTCAAATTCCAAAGTATTTAACAAATAACCTCTTTTCAAATTTTTTCCTAAGCCCTAAAGCCCTTCCCTACCAAACACCAGATCAGCTCTTTCCATGTCCATGATCTAGAAGTCAATTTTATCCTCATATGCTTAAAATACAATTTCTAGATCACAAATGATAGTGTCCCAGACCTTCTTGTCTTGTCTTTGCATCATGCACACTATAAATTGATGTGGAGACTTCTATTGGGGTAATTTTAATCTCTTCACCAATGAGTAGTTTAGGAAATTATGGGTGATTGGTTCATCAATCATGACTCTAGCTTTACCCCTTCATTCTTTGCTTTCTCCCAGACTTCAAGGTCAATGATTGGCTGTGAGAATCTAGGATTCTTGAAGTCTTAGTTTTTGAAAGTGCTTAACTTTCATTTACTTCTTTTATAAGTTTCTATTTTCCTCAAAAAGATGAAGTGGTTGTGTCCCAATTATAACATGCTCTTCATATATCTATGCTTACTTTATAGCATCTCCTAAAGTTTTAGGAGCACTTCTCTTCACTTCATGTTTGATGTGTTTAACGAGTCCACGAATGAAATCTCTAACTTTATGGAAACCATCTAGATTTTGAAGTTTGAGCACTATTTCCTGATAATGAGAAATATACAAGGAGAATTGATGTCCTTGTTGAAGGACTTTGTCCGACTCATCCCAACTATGTTCGTCTTCATTTTCTGGTAGGAACTCTTTTTTAAAGAGTCACTCAAATTCGTTCCAAGTTTCATGAATCCTTTGAGATTCCTTTAGGCTCATCAACCATCTATAAGCTTTAGGCCCAAGAGAGAAACTTGTCTTAAGACTTCGTAGGATTTAGGGGTTTTCTTTAATCGATGTACATCTTATCACTTTCCCAAAAAGGTCAAGATTGCATCTTTGTTTTGATTCTTTTTTTCCCCTAAAAATTGAGGTGGTTTTCGGTCTTTCATGAACAAAAGACTTCTAGACCTAATGGAAGTAGGTGATTTGCAGTGAATTCCTTGGGATAGGTACGGCTAAAGTTGGAAAGAGTGTATTCAAGATCTCTTCCATCTTCCGGTTCATGTTGTTCATTGAAGTGCATAGGCTCCCCATCTTAGTTTGGATCTCTTTATTGATGAATATATCCACTTGGATATCATTCATCTTCTCATCCAACCTCTTTTATACTTTATAGATATTAACTTCATGTCTTTTTTGTTGTCCTACTTCAGGAAGACTCAAAGTATATTCTACCTGTCTAACCCCTTCCTAAAATGCATAATCTACTTTCTGTATATGTATGTCTAACAACATGTTGCTATCATGACAATCTCCCTCCATTGAATACTTTGGAAATTGAAATGAAATTTTTCATTCCTAATTTCAAAGAAAAAAAGATGGAAAAAACTGAGTACTTTGCATATTTTCTTTGAGATTTCCTTCCAATTGTAGGTCAAATTGGGCAAACTGAGATGATACACTAGTCTACTCGTTCTTCCACGATAAATGTTGAGGTGTTTTGGACCTTCCTTCACCCACCAATCTTTCGAATATTCACACTCTTTGTTGAGAAAAAGAGTGGGCACAAAGTGAATGAACACCTTATTTGAAACTCATTTTGGAACGAGTATTATAATCAAGTAGTTCTATGAGCTAAGGCTCTAGCTGGTTTAGACAGATCTAAAATCGGACATGGTTTGGTCACTTGTGTGTACGACCAAAAGTCTCAAGACTAGACTTATATAGAATGTCATGTGTTGTTTTAAACAAGTGATCCACTTAGCCTAGTGGTTAAGTCTCAACGGTGTGAAGGAGGAGGTCTTGCATTCAACTTGCCCCCATGGGAGTATGGGGAGAGAAGTTAGTCCAAAGAGCTCTAGAGCCTTTTAGAAGCATCCACTTGAGCGAACAATAGCTAACTAGGACACTTGGAACGCATGTACTTGCACGGTCGATACTTCCATGGTAATTATCCACACCCAAAGTAGGCATTCCCTTGGAGAGAGATATATATATAGAGGCACATGGTTGGGAGGAGAGTCACCTCTCTAGCACATGGTGGCCGTAATCATTAGTACCTTGCATTCGTATCAGACCCATTTAGGATGCATGGTGACCTTGAGCTTGAAAGAAATCATGGAGATCTTTTGCATTATCTTTACAACACATGCATACGCACATATAGATACATATACATACACACATATGCATACGCACATATAGATATACATACATACACACACATGCATATATATATATATATATATATATATATATATATATATATATATATATATATATATGTATGTATGTATAGATAGATATATAACAGTGTGTGTTTGTGTATATATATATATGTGTGTGTATATATATATATATATATATATATATATATATATATATATATATATATATATATATATATATATATATATATATATATATATATATATATATATATATATATATATATGTGTGTGTGTGTGTGTGTGTGTGTGTGTGTGTATATATATATCCTAATTCAAAAACCCTATTATATATATATATATATATATATATATATATATATATATATATATATGAATTATGATATGAATTATATATATGAATTAGGATATGTATATATATATATAGATATATATACATATATATATATATATATATATATATATTATGATATGAATTATATATATGAATTAGGATATATATATATATATATATATATTGGTAATTTATTTATTTATTTATTTGTTTGTTTATTTATTTAATTATTTATTTATTTATTTATATACATATCCTAATCCAAAAACCCTATTATAAATATTCTAATTTAGAAACCCTATTTTGAAAATCCTAATTCGAAAACACTAATTTTGATATTAGGGTTTTACAAACCCTAATTTAGAAACTCTAATTCAGCCTTTTAGCCATGTGATTGAAGTATATGTACACGTTGCATCTATTCCTCTTACCACCTACTAGAGAGATGTCTCTCCTCCAAACCTTATGCCTCTATATATAGCTACTCGAATCAACAAGGATCATAATATATATAAAGATACATACACATCAAGTAGATACACATAAATAAATTTAAAATGGAGTAGACACATTATGCATCACACATACATGCCTATATGCACACATGTATATGTATACATGCATACATATTTACATGTACATATTTACACATAGACACATATACATATATACATGTACATATCACATATACATGCCTACATGCATGCATGCATACTTATACATGCATACACAATTATAAACACACTTGCATATATTACACAAATGCATATGCATATATACACATGTGCATACTAACACATGTATACATATATCACACACATGCACACACATACATATGCATAAAACACATATATGTGCATACTAACACATGTATACATATAATACACATGAATACACACACATATGCATACATACATGACAAAAATTTGGTCCTCCAAGATAAAGCTATATATTAAATAATTAGGCATACCCCCCTGTTCTAACTTAAAAGAACATGATTTCATCTCTTTAGTAGGATTCATCCATATTCTAGTTGAATAAAGAAGAATATATTATCTGATATTCATTCAAACGATTCAAGTTATTGATCGATAACTAGAGTAGAATTTACTATCTAATATGCTCATATGTTTTCATTATTGCCATCATTTTGGTAAGACATCAATATAGTCTCATCTTCATTATCCATATTGATTTCATTTATTTATTTCTTCTATTGTTAAATTTGTGTTCTCATGAATGACATCATCTATTGATGGATTAATATCGATTTCTAGTAATTCTTCTTCATCATCAGTAGAATCAGCATGTAGAGTATTATCCTCTTCATCAAAAAGATTAGTATCATTATCATGTATAATGATTCTAATTTCTCTTTCAGATGTTGATGTTTCAGTATTTGATGTTGAATCATAAAGATTACTTTCTTCGGTCTCTCTAACAATAAACTGTTCAAACAATGACCTACCTCTAGGTTGAACATGAATGACTTGCCATCAAGGATGAGCATCTAGGTTTTTTATAAAAAAATGCTTGTTCAATATGCGTGGGAAGAATATATGGTTCTTTAGTATATTGCATTACCTTGGAAGAATCAATTGCCCAAAACCCAAGTGCGCAACAACGTAGACACACAACCATGTCTGTGTCCTTCTCCTCATGTCACCTACTCAACATTCCAGAGCAATTATCACAAGAAGAGAAAGATTGGTTTGATTACAGAGGATTTCTCTATTGCACCCTACTTGATTGGCAAAGCATTAAACCTCATCCACAAGCTCGTGAAATTGCCTTGGAGATAGTCAGATAGACAGATGATGATGGGTTAAACATTGCCGAGATTAACTTATGACTCGCTCAAAGAGTATTTAAAATTTCTATAGAGTCCATTGTCGAGCACCTATAGGTGGCCAACGAGGGTATTACAGCGAGTTCTCTGGCAGTCGATGGTGCTGAAATAGAAGAAATTTTAGGCTGGCCTTGCTCAAGAAAATACAAATTTGCACAGTTGCCGGATGACAATCCATTGAAATTGGGGTTGTTGTTGATTACTATGATTCTCAATCTATAGGCAAAGCATTACGGAATTTCACAACCGTTATATGCATTAGTTGAAGAATCTGCCATTACCCAAGTGAATTGGGTAGAAATAGTGTTCACAAAACTCAAAAAAGAAGTCCAGAGGCTTTATCGAAGAACTGGTAGAGCGGTGACGGGGACCTTGGAGTCTAAAGTGGGAGTCTTATTCACTGTCCTTTGTACGGAAGAACATGATTACAAGCCTCATGCTTACAACATTTGCAGCACTAAAACCTTCCTTCAATTGCTAAAGAAATGACCCACAGACTGGAGACAACATGATGAAGATGAGGAATCTCGTAGAAGGCAGCTTGAAGAGCAACAACGCCTGGAAGCTGAGAGGAAGGCCAAGGAGGAGGCTGAACGCAGAGCTCGGGTGGAGATGGGATGGAAGGCTAGAGAGGAAGAGGAAGCAAGGAAGGGATTAGAAGAAGAAAAGAAGCGACAGGAGGATGAACGACAAAAACAACAACAACAACAACAAGAACAACAATTACAGGGACAGCAGGAAAGATCCTCTTGGATACCCGTTCTTCATACTTTTTCCAATTATGGACTGAGTGACAAATGGCGACAGGCTGATGGTAGGGTACCATTTCCCGCCATCAAGTGTTTGGACTACCTTTATCCTTGGATGTATAATAAAGAATCTTTTCATCCAGAATTACTGGGAGATTTGGCTCGAGGAATACATTGGAGTGCAGTCAAGTTAGAGATTTCTCAGAGTAATTATAATAAGATGTTAGCAGCACAAGACAAATGGGTTGCGGAGCGGGCAAAAATGATGGAGGAGATTGAAAAGTTGAAGGTAGACGCAACACAACAACAGACATAAAGTACTAGACAAGATGATGCTTTGTTGGAAGGTTTGCCGATAGATCTAGATAATGCGAAAGTGGAAAATGGAACCCTATGAGTTACTATTGAAGAAAAAGCAATAATTATTGCCAGATTATAGTCGAAAATTGGGAAGACTCAGAAGGCCCAGCAGAAGTTAAAGAAGATTAGCAAGGAATCGAGTGTCAAAATGAAGGAGTTAGAAGATCAGGTGCAAGAACTGATGACTAAAGTTAAAACTCAAAGCCACGAGATGAAGAGACAAAGTATTTCGACAACACAGGTTGAAGAAAAGTTGGCTTTACGAAACTCAAAGTATACAACACTAGAAGAAAAACTCCAGATGATGCAAGAGACTTTGGATACAACTACAGCGCAGCTATCAAGTATACTTGAATTGGAAGCACAGGTGCAGAAATGGAAGTAGCATTGCAAGGACGCTAATGTAGTATCTTAGAGCAAGGAAGAAGAACTAGAGAAGCTACAAAGAGAAGCTACAATTTTGAAGAAATGTTTTGAAGTCAAGAATGAGGAAGCTCTTAAAGCAGCGAAGGAACAATACTTTAGTAAACTGATCGATATTACTACTTCCTTTGATAATATGTTGGAGAATTTTCAGAAAAGGATGCCAGAGTTAGAAGCCGTAGCAATAAGTTATAGAGCCAATAGCCAATAGATGCTCGATCCAAAAGAAGTTTTTGAATCTGAATATAACGTAGTTGTAGAAAACCTTAGAAAAATGTTTTCAGAACTTAGATATGACATAGAAAGAATAATGCTCCCAAAAATGCAGAATCAAGATGATGATTTGTAAATTTCTATTTTGTAACTTTGTGGGTTCGCATCCATCGTGCATGCCAGTGTTAGGCACACTTTGTATCTTGCTACACTTTCGGCTATTTTAGAGTTGAAATTATATTTGTAAGACTCATTTGGAGGGTTGAGGGAAGGATGAGTGTGAAGAGCCTTTAAGGCCACACACTTTTGTGTAAATAAGGCTTCATTGTAATGAACAAATCCTCTCTTCTTGCGTCGCCAAAAATATGGCTTTTGACATGTATTTGTCTTTTCTTGTTTCTTTAGTTAGTTAGCCTTTTCTTGTTCTTGTTTCTTTTTGCATGGCAACATACTCTCTCTCTCTCTCTCTCTCTCTCTCTCTCTCTCCCCAAATAGTTGCTTCTTGGACATCCATGAAATGACTCTTTAACCTAGCATGAAGACATAGCTAGATGTGCTCCTTCTATCCTCCTTTGAACCAGCCCAATCAGCATCACTAAAGCCTTGAGGTTGTAATCCATCTCCATAAGGGTAGTGTAATGCTTGGTTGATAGTGTGCTTGATGTATCTAAGCACTGTCTTGGCTGCATTCATATGAACATCAGTTGGTGAATTTAGAAATTGAGAAAGAACTCCTACAACATAAGAAAGTTAGGTCTTGTGATGGTATCATAATTAAGGCTTCCAATTATGCTTCGATATGTTGAAATATCTTCAAGAGGTTTTCCTTCACCTGCACATAGCTTAGTGTTTGGATCCACAGGTTGTGTGAGTGGCTTACATCCACTCATACCATACTTATAAAGTACATCTAGCAAGTATTTCCTTTGAGCAAGGTAAAAACCATTTTCCACATAAATAACTTCAATCCCAAGAAATTATTTAAGAAATCCAAGATCTAAAACCTTGAATTCATTTCCAAGCTTGGCCTTGATCCATGTGATACCTGCATCATCACTTCCTGTTGTAATCAAGTCATCAACATATATGCATACATAGACAACTAGTTCTCCTTCCTTCTTGAGGTATAAGGAAGGATCTCCATCACTTGGCTTGTATCCACACCTGCACAAATACTCCACAAGCCTTTGATTCCATGCCCTAGGAGCTTGCTTTAAACCATACAATGCTTTTCTAAGTTTACAATCAAAATCTGAATATTTAGGGTTCTCAAACCCTAATGGTTGAGTCATGTAAGCTATCTCTTGCAAATCACCATTAAGAAAAGCATTCTTTACATCCAATTGATATATTGGCCACCTCCTAGATGTGGCAACCCCAATGATTGCCCTAATTGTGTTCATCTTTGCAACTGGGCTAAATGCTTCTTCATAGTCAATCCCATAGGATTGAGCAAATCCTTTTGCCACAAGCCTTGCTTTGTACCTAGCAATCGAACCATTAGAATTTCTCTTCACTTTATAGACCCATTTGTTGCCAATTACCTTCATCCCTTCTTGTCTTGGAACAAGACTCCATGTGTTGCTATCTTCAAGGGCTTTGTACTCTTCTTCCATAGCTTCTTGCCACTACTTTCTGTCTTTGGCCTCTTCATAGGTAGAAGGTTCATGATCTTTGATAACCTTAGTCATGAAAGCATAATGCCTAGAAATATAACTAGCATAAACAAGCCTTGAGATTGGATATTTTACCCTTGTTGACCTCCTTTCTTCTCCTTTTGGTGGAATGAATCTTCTTTGCCTTGGTGCGTTGATTTCCGCTTTTGATGTAGCTCCCCTTCTAACATAGGTTCTTCAAAGTCTTCAACTTCATGTCCAACTTCATCAAGCTCTACCAATCTTACCTTTCCTTTATTCACTGATTGATGGGCTGAATTCGTGCTTGAACTCCTTTGTGTGCTTGGACCACTGATTTCCAAGCTATCTTGAAACCTAGCTTCATATCTTCTCTCTACCTCTTCAATATCTTCATCCTGCAATGGAACTTTGGAAGCATACCATGGTTTGAGTTCATCAAACACTACATCTCTAGATACCTTTAACTCCTTTGTATTAGGATTGCAGTGCATGGAACCTTTTTGCTCCATACCATAACCAATAAACATACATCTTTTAGCCCTTGCATCCAGCTTACCTCTCAACTCTTGTGGCACATGTGTGTAGCATGCACAACCAAAGATTCTAATGTGTGAAAGGTCTGATTTCCTTCCACTTCATGCCTCCTCAGGTGTCATTTCATGTACCCCTGATGTGGGACACCTATTCATCAAGTACACAATAGTAGATACAACATCTGCCCAATATGTTAAAGGCACATTCATTTCATTTGACATACTCCTAGCAATTTCAACAATATACCCATTCTTCCTCTCTGCCACCCCATTTTGCTTGGGATTATACATGCAAGTGATTTGCCTCTTTATACCCTGGTACTGCAAGAAATCACAAAAAGCATGGGAGACGTATTCTCCCCCTCCATCGGACCTTAGGGTTTTGATGTAGCAACCTGTCTCCTTTTCAACTTGTGCCTTGAATCTTTTGAATACATCAAACACATCTAATTTTTTCTTTATACAATACAACCATACTTTTCTTGAGTAGTCATCTATGAAGGTTACAAAGTACCTATTACCTGCAAGAGAGGGCTCTTTGGTTGGTCCCCACACATCTGTGTGCACAAGGTCTAAAACACCTAAAAGACTGCCCAGTAGACTTGCCTAGTTGACAAGCTTCACACATCTCATGCAACATTTGTAATGAAAACTGTGGTAAACCTCTTACCAATTGCCTCTTCTCCATGTCTTTCAACCTTTGAATGTTGATGTGACCCCACTTTTTATGCCACAAATCCAAATCTCCAATCTTCTTGTTGCCATAGGTGATGAACATTGCCTTGTTTCTTTGTCCTTTGCCAATGTCAAGAGTGAACATCCTTCCTTCCTTATTTCCGTTGGCTATCAGCTCATAACCATTCCTTGGGTCTTCAATAAAGCATCCTTTATGGTTGAAGTTGACTTGGCATCCCTTTCCAACCATCTGTCCAACAAAAATTAAGTTCTTTGTAATAGTAGGAACATGCAATACCTCAGATAGTCCTTTTGCTTTGTGGTTGCCTTCAAGCTTCACATCTCCCATTTGTTGTATCTCATTCTCTGTGTTGTCTCTTGTCTCCACAAAGCCTCTTTGGTTGGGTGCTTGAAGATTGCTAAAGTACTCTTTACTTGATATGTGGTTACTACACCCACTATCTATATACCACACCTCATCATGTGGTTGACCTTCACTTTTATGCTTCATAGCTAACAAATGCTCATTTTATGAATTTGTTGAGGAGTTAGCATAATTACCTTGCCCTTTTTAATTGTTCCCACCTTGCTTTTGCCAACAATCTTTGGCATAGTGTCCTTGCTTCCCACAATTGAAGCATCCATTTGAGTTGAAGTATCCTCAACCTCCATATCTTCCTCCTCTACCTATCCCTCTTCCTCTTCCTCTTGATGATTCACCTTCATCTTGGCTTGATTGAATCCCTTGATAGATTTGGTTGCCTTGTTGGTAGTTTCTTCTACCTCTTCCTCTTGAAGCACCTCTATTGTCTTTGCCTCTTCCTCCTTTGCCTGCATAGAAGAGTTGGTCTTGGCTTCCCTTTGACTTGTTGCCTCCATGGTTGAGCTCCTCAATCACCATAAGAGAACTAAGTTGCTCAAAATCTGGTAATGCATCTCTTACATGCACAAAGGTTGTGAATGCCTTCCGTTTATCATCTTCTCTAAGCCCATTAAGTGTGTGGACAACTAGATCATAATCATCTACAACACATCCTATTGAACCAAGTGCATCCGAGATCTCTTTTACTTTGAGTATGAAGTCATTAATGCTCTGCTTCCATGACTTCCTAAGGTTGTTGAGCTCATTCTTGAGCTGAATTTTTCTAGCCTTTGTAGCAGTAGAGTACAACCTTTCTAAACACTCCCAAACCTTCTTAGATGTATCTAGGTCTTGGATATGACCTCTCATGGAGTTGCTTATGTGTTGAGAAAGAATGAAGATCACTCTCCTATCCCTTTCTTCCCATTGTCTAATGGATCTCCTTTGATTCTCAGTAGGTGTATGTGGATCTATGTATGGATTCACCTCAGTACCACTAACCAACCCCCAAAGGCCCTTTCCCATGAGGAAGTTAGATATTCTAAACTTCCAAGGTTGGTAGTTGCTCTTTTCAAGCTTCTCAATCTAAGTATTATAGTCTCCCATTGTGTATGAGACTATATGTGGATACTAATCCCTCCTTGGATTGTGATAGATGTGAGAAAGAATGATATGTTACCTTCCCACAAGAGTCTCCACTTATCGTGAACTTTCGATGATGATAGAAGCTCCCCTTGCTTCAAATCCTTCTTCAAATCTTGCTCTTCTTTGCTTCAATCCTTTTCTCTTAAGCAACTTCAAGGCCTCCTCTTAATGTCCTCAATGCTCAATGATGAGTTGTGATACCACTGATGTAGTATATCCACTCTTAGTTGCAGCAGAAGAATGATAGGCCCTTCCTAGTCCATAAAAAATTGAATTGCTCTTTGAACCTGAGGAGTGAACTTATGAACTTTTGCATAGTAAAAGTAGACTCTCTAAGTGTTCTAACAAGCCATAGATCACTCAATGTGGAGAATGGGACCTATGTCAACCTCCTTGTACAAGACAAACCAAAATCTGCCCAAACAGATAGCTATCACTTATGTGTACCTCTTCACACACATATGTTGGGGAATATGCAAAGATATACCAAAGATCTTTCAAGCTCAATATAGAAAAGGAAAAGGAACATTGAAGATTACATTCAAAAGAAAGCTTACAACAAGAGCTTTAACATGAGCTATCTTGCACATGAAACGGACTACACAAAGAGATATAGGCTATACAAAATCTCAGCCAAAGTGAAAACTTCAGCAAGGAAGGGGCTATCTTAGACCTAGATTATACACTCCCAATGAGAGCCTAAAGGTGCACAAATGAACCTTGAGGAGGCCATGACTTTCTTCCAAGCTATTGCTTATATAATGCTCTAAAACTTGGTGTAGAAATCGAATTCAAATCATGCCTCCAAAATCCCCCACTTTTCTCAATCAAGATAGATGGAATCTTGAGCTAAAAAAGTCGTGCAAAAGTGGTTGTAGACTTTACCAAAAAGTGAAATGATGTGGCACTTGAGTTAAGCCTTGGTTCACACACATTTGAGCTTGTACATTTCTAACATGAATGTATATATGTATGTATGCATGAAAAATTAACCATAAGACTCGGAGTCAATAAGGAAAAAATGATTGTAGGCTATCAACTAAAAAGGATCTGAAGCCATAACTATAAAAGACATTCATGTCAAATCACAAAAATACATTCCACCCGCAAAAGCAATTCTCCCTAGAAAACACACATGTATATGTGCGTATGTATGTGTGTGTGTATGTAAGTATGTGTATATGTAAATATGTATGTATCTATCTATTGTTACACTTATGTGCCCCTCGAGTAGCTTTGATGTGAATTGTTTTCCTCTACATCCTTATTTTTACTCTAGTAATGACTAGGAGTTTCCTCCCCATGTAACCACATATAGATTATATATTCATATATGGTGGTACATTGTACTTAGGGATTCACTTATAACTCTCACTTCACTCATTCTCATACTATTGATCATCTATAAACAAATAGAACTTTGAGCCATCCAGTGTCTATCTGCATCCATCTCTTTCTTTCCTTGTGTGTAATTCTATTTGTGGTTCCTCACTCATGCACACACCCAACATTGGTATCAAAAGGAGTTTAAGATCCTTCTCAACTACTATTTTATGATGTCATCATGGTGCATACTTTTAATAATGCAAATCGGTTCTAGGGCATAGAAGTACAAACTTCAACACTCAAAGATCATTTTCACCTAATTCATTGTATTTTTACCTCCCTCTTGAAGCCATTCATGCACTCAGATTCATCATCAGAGTTATAGTTTGTGAGCTGAACTTCAGAATGCATTTCACCTTGTTGAAGTTTGTACCTTGATATTTTGAGTTGTTTAGTGTAATGACAAGAAACAATGACTTTTTTGGCATGGTTCAAACTGAAGATAAGCTTGATGGCATCAACTATCCAATGTGGTCTTACAAGATGATGTATGTTCTTATTGCAAAGCAATTATGCAAGTGTGTTGAAAGGCTAGACATAACATTAATGAATGTAGAAAGTTTGCCTAACATAATGAAAAAAACAAAGAACTTGGCATGTTTATTGTTGAGAATACTTCTAATGCAAAGAATAATAAAGCTAATGTTGCTTAAGATGTTTGTTCATGTGTTTTTATATGACATTATGATTCATCATTACATTCTACTTGTATTCTTGTGAAAGAGGTTGATTTAGATTGGCTTTTCGATAGTGGTGGTTCAAAGCATATCACTTTAAGGAAAATATTTTTTTGATCTTTGAAAGATGCACCCAAGGGAGAACATGTTTTATACGTAGATAATGAAGGGTTGCAAATGAAGGTATTGTTACTCTCAAGAATGCATTGTATGCACCCAACATTATGAAAAATTTGATTTTTTGTTCCTAATATTGCTAGTAGGGGACTTCATGTATCCTTTGTTGATAGAAATTGTATGGTTCATGATTTTAGAAATGACAATATTATTCTAAGGTGAGGGACATCATGTAATCGTGTGTATCATTTGGATACGTATAAGAGAATTACCTCAGATGCCTTTCTTATACATACTTCTTCATGGATGAAATGGAGTTATGGCATGCTCATTTTGGTCATTTGAACTTCAATAGTTATTGGTTTTCCAATTCTTGAGTCCATTAGAAATCATGCATGTGAAGGCTATATACTTGGAAAAATGCATTATGCTCATTTTCCCAAAGGTGGTGCTACACATGGTACATGAAAGTTGTAAATTGTTCATAGTGATGTATGTGATTTGCTCAACACAAAAATATCCAATGGCTTCAAATGAATTCGACTCAACTTTCATTTGAAATCCTTTTTTTCTATATTTTAATAGACAAAACCTCCAATGGTATTTCTTGTTCCCTTAATCCTTTACAAACTTAAATTTAATCCCTAAAAATTAGGGATCCTTACAAGGCCCATGCAAGGCTCACTTTCTCCCCTAATGCATCAGCAGTAATCAAAATGATCTCACCAACTCCCATAACAGGATAAGAGGATTTGTTAGCACACGCGACAGTATTCTCTGTAGGGGTAGGCTCAAGTGAATTGAAGAAAATGTGCTATGGGTTAATATGTTTGGTTGCCCCATTGTTAGAGTACCAAACATCTGAGTCTATTGTAGGTATACACTATTCATGAGAAGATGGGTCATAACTCCAAATAGTAATAAACACCCATTCTTCATTCTCCACAAGATTAGTAGACTTTGTTTTAGGTGTAGATGTTGGAGTTCAAGGTCTGTGGAAGCATGTGAACAACACAAGGAAGAAGAAGAAGAAGCTTGGAGCACAACACACAATACTCAATGTATTACCACTAGAATGTACAAACATAAGTAACCCGTTAGGGCAATAGGCGTATATACAAGCCGGGGGGAAAAACATCCTAAAGAGGGAAAAAAGTGTCCCAGTGGTCCTAGTGTGTTCACACATCACTACCTAAATATATCAAAAAATCCCCCTTGGGAATGATGCGATGAACAAGGAGCTAGCACTCATGTATAAGGAAGTGCCAAGCTAGGTGGAATCAATCCACAAAAGGAGGTAAGACCAGCACTTTGTGGAAAGCTTCAAACTTCTCCCTAGGTAGAGTCTGCAATGTTCTCCTGCATGGGGACATATGCCAGGTTGATCTCTCCAGTAGAGAACCTCTCGCTGACATAATGATAATGCACCTCAATGTGCTTAGTGCGAACATGGAACACAGGGTTCCTCGCAATTGCCAATGCACTCTCACTATCAATGAAGATGGTGGTGGCAAAAGAATTACCAACACCCAAATCAACCATAAGGCATCTAAGCCACACACACTCAACACTCGTTGTGAAAGCTGCCCTATACACCCTCACAATTGGAAGTGGCCTTAGTAGGTTGCTTCTTGCTCAGCCAAGATATGCATGAGCTACCAAGCATGAAGCAAAAACCACTAGTGGACACATGAGTGTCATAACAACCAGCCTAGTCAGAGTCAGAAAAAGCATGCAGATCTAGCGATCGTGATCTCCCCTTGGGATAAAACAATCCAAGTAACCTGGGTAGTACTCAGGTAGCAAAGATGCACTTAACCGCCTGCCAATGCTTGACACCTAGGCAATGCATAAATCTGCTCATGTGGGAGACAACAAACTGAATATTTGGCTGAGTAATACATAAGTAAATCAAGCATCCAACAACCTGCTAATAGAGAACAAAATCAAATGCATCTTGAGCATCATGAAGACTCAATTGTAAACCAGTCTCTATAGGAGTGGCAATATGTTTACAATCTTCAAGGCCAAAACACTGCAATGATGTGTCAATATATTTTGTTTGAGACAAAGCTATTCCACCATCAACTTGCATAAATTGAATGCTTAAATAATGATGCAAATGCCCCAAATCAAACATCTCAAATGAGGAATGCAAATCAGCCTTGAAATCAGCAATATGCTTGTCATGAGGACCAGTGAGCAGCATGTCATCAACATACACAACAATGATCAGAAGCACATCATTAGCATGCTTAACATATAAGGTGCTTTCAGTTGGATTGTTCTCAAAACCATGTGCAATCAGATAGGCATGTATCTTTTCATACCAAGATCATGGTGCTTGCTTTAAACCATATAATATCTTCTTTAACCTACACACCTGGTTTCCATGCCCTTTCTACACAAATCCAGGGGGCTCAAAAACATGCACCTTTTCATGCAAGTCACCGTTCAGATGAGCTACAAGTGCACAGATGCTATGAACAGTAGTCATTCGACAAGTAGGTGCAAAGGTTTCATCAAAATCAATGCCTCTTTCCTGTGCATAACATTTGCAACAAGCCTAGCCTTATACCTCTCAATTCTTCCATGAGGTTTACGCTTCAACTTATATAGACACTTAGTGCCAATGGCTTTCTTGCCAAGAGGCAAGTCACATAAAGACCAGGTACCATTTTTCATGATAACATCATATTCAGATTGCATTGCAGCCATCCAATGTTTAGAATTTTGTGCTTCACCAAATGAACCATGCTCATTCTCATCATAGAGATTAGAGGCAACATAGCATAGCAATCTGATGCAAAAGAGGCACTATGAGAGCCTGAATGACTACAGTATGACAAAGGTGCATCTAATTTACTATCACACAAAGTCTGCACTAGCCGTTTTGGCATAGTTGTTGCCTCCTCAATATCAACTCTCTCGTCAACAAGTGCATCATGCAAATCTCCATCAGAAATGGAATGATCTGCATGATCACATGAAACCTATAAAGGCTGAGAAGTTGCCTCAATAGGACTAGCACTAGAGTGTCCACCTGTAAAAAGAGGCAACAAAGTATCATACATGTCTTTGGAGCTAACAAATGTCTCCTTCGTACATGAAAGTAAAGGATGAATATCATCTTCCACAAAAACAACATCAGGACTAACCAAAATGCATTTAGTCTGTGGATGATATATACAATAGCCTTTGCTTTCAACACTGTACCCAACAAAAATACATTTTACTACTTTATCATCCAATTTCCTGCGATGTTGTTTAGGCACTAATGCATATGCCAGACAACCAAAAACATGCACATGAGCAACATATGGCTTGCAACCATGCCAAGCCTCATATGGAGGGATAGACTGCACTGCTTTAGTGGGACACCTGTTAAGTACATATGTTGCACACATGATAGCTTCAAGCCAAAAACTATGTGGTAAAGCATGACTTTTGACCATGTACCTCCGACCATCTCCATGAGTGACTTGTTCTTCCATTTAGCAACTCCATTCTCTTGAGGTGTATACAACACTATACACTGATGTTTTATCCCACATTCAGTGACAAATGCATTAAATTCATAAGACATATATTCCACCCCCTTTATCAGAACAGAGGGTGCCCATTTTACATGCTGATAGATTTTCAACCAAAACCAAAAACAGTTAGAAGCATATGAATACTTTGGACTTTTCTTTCAATCGATATACCCATGCATGCTTGGAAAAATCATCAATGAAAGTCACAAAGTAAAGATAGTTTCCAAAAGAGTGTGTCTTCATAGGACCACAGACATCACTGTCAACAAGCTGCAATTTTTTAGTAGCTCAAACTAAACCATCTTTTGGAAAGGAGGAATGCTGCATTTTGCCCAAAATACAACCTTCACAAACATATTTTCTGGGTGCCTCAACTTTGGGCAAAGAGGATACCATTCTAGATTTCTACAAGCGTAGCAAACTAGCAAAATTCAGATGACCAAAGCGTGCATGCCAAAGCTTTGCATCTGACATAGCCTAAGAATCATGTATTGTACATGCTGAATCATTGATAGATTTTTCATAATCTATGAGCTTATACAACCCATGACATAAAATGCCAAAAGCAATAATCATGTCACCATTTGACAGATCATGAAATATACATAGGTTATCAACAAATTTCACAACCAAGAAAATCTTGGCTAATGCAGAAACTAATAAAAGATTTTTCTTGATCCCTGGCACAAATAAAGCATCGGACAAAGTGAAAGAACTACCATCAGTAGTAGTCAAAATGATCTTCCCAACTCCCATGACAGGATAAGAGGACTTGTTGGCGCATGTGACAGTATTCCCTGTAGGGGCTATAGAGGAATATCCTTTGCAACTTGTGAAGCTATGTGGATTAAGAAGCTTTTGGATGGTCTTAATGTGCAGGTAGAGACCATTCCAATTTATGGTGACAACATGTCAAGCATTCACTTGACAAACAATCCAATGTTTCATGCACAAGCTAAGCACATAGAAGTGCATTATCATTATGTTGGAGAAAAACTTTTGAGCAAGGATATGGATATAAAGTTCATTAGAACTAATGAATAGGTTGTAGAAATGTTTACAAAGTCCTTAGATGCTTCTAAATTAAAGAGGTTCAAGGATGAAATCAATTTGTAGCATATGGCTAAAGGTGCAAGCTCACATGTGAGCTTGAGGGGGAGTGTCAAAAAGTAAAGAAGCAAGGTCATATATATTTTGCAAAAAGGATTTTCTTCAAATAGAAGGAAAATATAAAAATGAAAAAACCCTTTGCAACAAGTCGTGCTTTATACTTTGGAGAAGCACTATCTGATGTGAATTTCAGTTTATATACCCATTTACATGGTAAAGCTTTCCCGCCATTTGGCAAAGGTACTAAATCCCAAGTACCATTCTTGTGAATAGAATCCAACTCACTCTTCATGGCACGCTCCCACTTGACATGATCCTCTGTCTGCATAGCCTCTTTGTAGCAAGAAGGCTCACCGACATCTGTTAGCATAACAAAATCTAAACCTAGAACATACCTATCAGGTGGATGTGAGACACGTGCACAACGTCTCAATTGTTGCTGAACAGGAAAATGTGCAGACTAATCTGAATGGACATTCTCTTGAACATCCCTATGTGCAGCATTTTTATGCATGCTAACAGGAGGACTAGTATCCTCAAACACCACTCTTCTCACTTCAACCTTCATAATGGGTTGTTTATGCATCTTAGAATCATTAAAAATGACATCACTACTTCTGATCACTATTCGTGTTTCAGGATCCCATAAGCGATATGCAATAAGGAGCTGTAAACTCTCTATGAATCCCTCTAGACTGACAGAAAAGGCTGAATTCATGTGAGGTATACTCACCCCCATTATCTGAACGTAAAGCCTTAAGCTTAGTTCCTTTTTCAGTCTCAACTGAAGCAAGCCATTTTCTGAAAGTAGGAAATACCTCATCCTTCGATTTGATAGGATATACCCAAACTTTTCTAGTAGCATCATCTATAAGGACCTAGTGGGCATAGGACCACAGACATCTGTATGAACGAGATCTAAAGGTTGAATTATATTGATAATGCTCACAAAATGAAAAAATCAGAGAAAGATAACACAGGTGAGTAGCTAGACAAGAAAGATTTTGCATTCCACTATGAGATATATGGCCCAAACGACCATGCCAAATACAAGCCATAGGCTGTTTAGTAACAGCTAACAAGTGTTCTTTCTGTGATACAAATAAAGGATAAAGTGAGCCAACTTTACTTCCTTTTGCAATAACCATATTGCCCTTTGATATGTGAAAGGACTGAGCATAAAAGACCAGCTTCTAACCAAGGTCATCAAGTTGACCAACTGACATCAAACTACGTGATAACTGAGGTACATGGCATACATTATGCATAGTAAATTTTGAACCATCAATGAATTGCAGAACCACATCTCCAATCCCCACAACATCACATTGGTAAGAGCCACCAAGTCTCACGGTACCAAGAGACTTTGCTACATAATTAGAGAACCATTCTCTATGTGGTGTCACATGGAAAGAAGCACCTGAATCTAGTAGCCAGGTGTGGGAAAGAGAATTAGCCATTAAAGCCTCAGTTGGCACAATACTATCAAGTGTCAACACATCAGCATCATCAGAAATAGCATTAATTTCTTCAATCTTCACAGTCAAAGTAGATGGTGCAGGTAACTGTTTAACATGCCCATCAACATTCTGTCCTTTACCTTTAGCATTCTTTAATGCATAATAGTCTTTCTTCATGTGTCCTTTCTTATGACAATAATGGCATTTGATATCCCTCTTCCTTGATTTACTTCTACTCTTATTCCGTTGATCATTCTTTTCCTTGTTCTTGCTCCTGCCACGTTGTTGATTCTTTCCTTGGTAAGAATCACGAACATTATATGCATCTCCACTCTGAGTGCCAACCATAGATTTTCTATGAATCTCCTCACTCAAGAGTGCTCCACATATGTCATCATAGACGAGTTTACCACCAGGTGCACTATTGCTAATAGTTGTGCAAAACGTATCCCATGATGTTGGAAAGGTCCATAACAACAATACTGCTTTCATTTCATTATCCATATCCATTTTCTGAGCCTGTAACTGAGAGAACATAGCATCAAACTCATTCAGATGAGCAGCAACATTATCTGTGTTCTTCATACGAAGGTCATATAATTTTCTCATCAGATAGACTTTATTTGATGTCGTCTCTTTTTCATATGTATTGCATAACTTCTTCCAAAGCTCCTCTGCACTTTCACAGTCTAATACTGTAAAGTAAACATTATCTGCGAGGTGCAAGCAAATGGTAGACCTGGCCATTTCATCTAACTCATCCCAATTATCTTCATCCATGTCAATAGGCTTCTTTGAAATTCCATTTACTGGCTTCCATTGCCGCCTTTGAATCAGTACATCTTTAATCTGATTCTTCCATAGAGCAAAGTTTGTGCCGTCAAATTTTTGGATCTCAAAATGGTCTTTGCCCTGCAAGTTATAACTCCTCCTCGGAACACTAACACTAGACCGTGATCCACCAAATATGCCTGAGACCTCTGATGCCATGATGGTAGAGAACTGAATAGAATGATAATGGAGCTAGAAGAGTCCGAACACCAACGAATAAGTGTATCAAGGAGTAAATCAACCACTGTATAGTTGACAAAACCAGAAATCTGGAAAAAATTTTCCAGCATATCCTCTGCAAAATGGGCGTATGACCAATTTTCAAAATATCATAAAACTGTGAGTACTGACATGTTTTACTGCATAGTGAATACATCTCCTATGGCAAGACTAGGTAAGTCTTCCACCTACATCACCGAAGAGACCCCAAAATCTGGGTGTCTCCCATTTAAGAAAACCTCACCACAACCCTCTTTATCAAACGTAAAAGGCTTTATGCAAAGAACGTAACTGCTATATCAATGACCACATGGATATACATTAGCGGTATCCACAGAAGCATACATAGTGTATATGTGCTCAATATATGTAGTAAAATGACACTAAAGGCTGAATACACAGCCCAAAAACTAGCGAATAACACTTGTAAGTGTCTATCAGCTCTGATATTTTAGGCTAAAAAAACTTGCATAAATTTGCAGCAACTGCTCCCACCAAAATTGAAACCTTTCAAGAAACCTGTAGTTTTAGGAGTGTGGCGGAAAACACAGCCCCAAAGCTTGATATTTATTTTCGGAGAAGTACAAAGAACACTCTTCTTGATGTTCTTGGACCTATGTGAAGAGAACTATGTGCGAAAGTACTCCAAAATGGCTCCAAAAGACATCCAAAAATGCTTCAAAAATAGGCTTTGAAAGTAAAGAATGAAGCTTTGAGGGACCAAAACATGTTCAAGGTAATGTCAACCTTAGTCTTTCCCCTTCCTCAGACACCACAAGAGTGTAGCTTAGTGGCAAGAGATTGGCACAGTTGAGTGAGCTCCAGGGGGAATAGTACTGGGATGGGTGACCTCACAAGAAGTACTGGGAACCTCTATATTCCTTGATCGTTGAGGTCCTCCCTCACGTGCAGCCTATGGCACCAACAGTGACTTCGGTGGCTCGGATGACAAGGTATGCCAAGGTCTATGCCTTGGTCGCCGCCTTAGTCGTAAGCCTTGGAGAAAGCCTGGGGGGTGCTCACTTCGGTCGCACAAAAGGAACAAAGCTTTTGCCTCGAACTGCTCTGATATCATTGAAATATTTCGTTGGTGATGCACCACAGTGCACTCTCTTCTTGAGAGCTTCACGACGATACGCTCGGAGTAGAAAACCGACCTCCTAAGGCCACACACAGTACTCCGCACAGACGCTGCAGAATACGCAGAAAACACAGTACACAGGGAGCATGAAGATAGACTTCTTAGGTCTTACAAATGCGGTCGAACTTACAGTCTGTGACTGACCAGGCCACTACATGTTTTATTAAAAAACATTTATACATAGAAATGTCCAGTGGCCATTTGGCCTTTTACATGGACACTAACGGTAACAGCTAGAACCCATACATCAACATGAATGGACTAAATTCAGTTGATGAATTATTGGCACTGTTATAGGCAAACTCAGCTAAAGGAAGATAGTCTTCCCAATCAGTCTCTTTGGAAGTGACATAAGCTCTGAGTATGTCTTCCAAGATCTGATTGAATTTTGTCTCTCTCCATCCGTCTGGGGATGTTCATCTGTACTTAAACTTAGTTTAGTTTCAAGTCTACTAAAAACTGCTCGCCAAAAATGACTTATAAATCGAGCATCTCTATCAAAAACTATGTCTATCGGGAGACCATATAGTCTATAAAATTGATTTACAAATATTTTTGCAAGTTCTAGAGTCTTGTAAGTAGTCTTGACTAGAATAAACTGAGCAAGTTTAGTCAATCGATCAACTACAACCCAGACTGAATCAAAACCTTTCTAAGTGTGGGGTAATCCAAAAATGAAATCCATGGAAATACTTTCCCATTTTCCTTTGGGAATTTCCAAAGGATGCAGCAATCCTCCAACTTTAAGTCATTCAAAATTATTGACTTGACATTTATGGCACCTGGATACATAATTTTCCACATCTCGATGTAAACTTGGCCAGTAAAAATATCGTTTAACTAACTCATATGTTCGGTTAATATGAGGATGTCCTGCACTTGGAGCATCATGGCATTCGAAAAGTACTTGATTTCGTATGGCTGACATATTTGGGACACAAACCGTACCTTTATAAAGCAAATATTCATCTTGGAGAGAATAGTGTTCAAACTTGCTCTCATAAGTACTTGCTTCATTCTGTTGAGTTTGTTCAATTGCTTTCCATGATTGATTGTAGCTTGAATCTTCTTTGCAGATTCCTTTCAAAGTTGAAATAAATTCACTTTGAATTTGTACAAAGCTTAGGTTGTTCATCATAGGCATCTGACTTAAGGCATCTGTCATTGCATTGAACTTTCCTTTTCTGTACCTTAGTTCACAATCGAACTCTTGTAACTGTTCGGCCCATCTTGCTTTTCTACCTCTCAGGTCTGGTTGGTTTGCAAACCACTTGATGCTCTCTTGATCAAAGACTATGGTTAACTTTGATCCATACAAGTAATGGCACCATTTCTTCAGAGCATTTATAATAGCGAACATTGCTCGCTCATAGGTAGAGTAGTTTTGTTGAGCAGGAATTAGCTTTCTACTTTCAAAAGCTATTGGTCGACTATCTTGGCTTAGTACTGCTCCTATCATAGATGAACTTCCATCTGTTTCTAATTGGAAAGGCTTATTCGGATCTACGATTTGTAGAATCGGGGCCGATGCTAAAGCAAGTGTAAGTTCTTGAAAACTCTTTGCTTCTTCCTCTTTCCAATTTATCTTCTGATGCTTCCCTTTGAGTTGGTCTATCAAAGGTACTGCTAATTTGGCATACCCAACCACAAACTTCCGATAATATCCAGCCAATCCGCAAAATTTGAAATCATGGTATACCAAATGCGAGTATCTTGCCCATGCATCACAGAGACAACATATCGATGAGGAGAGGGACTCTGAGGAAGAGATAATTTCTTTACAAGTGCATAATTTATAAAATTATGCATGGTTGAATCATCTACCATAATCTGGATGGTGTGATCTTTGACTAACCCATGCAGTTTGACCAAATCATGTGGACCAAATTCTTGAGGTTGCCACATGTGTTTGGAGACTTGGCACTTATGCGTACTATCACAGTGCATGATCTGAACCTTCTTTGTACTTGTAGTTTCATCCAAGTTCAAAGTTTGGATCAGATGAATCTTTTGTTTCTGCTTACCTTTGTCAGTCAAAGAGGCCTTATTATCTCTTCCAACTGGATAGGCCCTACTACAATGTCCTGGCTTGAGGCATTTAAAACACAAATTTTCCTTTTGTGCTCTAACATGATCTTCTTGAGAAAGCACATGTCTAAAAATACGAGATTTTTTAGACATACGTTCAGATGATCTTGTTGGACAGCTTAACGGGAATTATCCTCATAAATTTGTGCAACCTTAATTGCTTCATCAAGCGATTTAGGTGCGTGTCTCTTCACCTCATTATGGATTCGCTGATTAATTCCTCTAACAAAACCACGAAGCCGATGGAAGTCATCCAGGTTTTTCAATTTCAGAATAATGTCTCGGTACTGTGAAATGTTAACTGATAATGGCCTTCCTTTTTCTTGAGTTCTATCCCACTTCTCCTAGTTACGTTCCTCCTCATTCTCGGGGAGAAACTCTTATTTAAAGAGACATATGAACTCAACCCAGGTTGAAGGTTTTTTATGAGTCTCAGAGAGACTCATCCACAACATATAAGCCTTAGGGCCCAACGATAAACTGGCATCTACCACTCTCACATGCTCGGGGGTGTTCTTAAGCTGGTGGACATCAAGCCACTTCTTAAGTCGGACCCTTAGATCATAAACTTACTTTATTACAGATACAATACCTCACACAAAGCACATTGAGGTGCATTATCATTATGTTAGGGAGACGTTCTCTGTTGGAGAGATCAGTTTGGCATATATGCCCACACAAGATAACATTGCATACCTTTTCACAAAGGCTCTACCTAGGGAGAAGTTTGAATATTTCCGCAAAGCTTTTGGCTTACTTTGTTTTGTGGATTGATCTTTGTCCACATAGCTTGGCACTTCCTTATACATGAGTGCCAACTAGTTGTTCATTGCATCACTTCTTGGGGGGATTCGTTGATATATTTCGGTAGTGATGTGTGTGAACACACCTAGGACTATGAGGGCACTTTTTTCCCTCTTTAGAGGTTTTTTCCCTCGGCTTGTATATATGCCTATAAATCTAACATATCACTTATCTTTCTACATTCATTTGGTAATTCATTAAGCGTTATGTTGTGCTCCAAGCTTCTTCTTCTACCTTGTGTTGTTCATGTTCTTGCATGGACCCACTACAACAAATCGACCGTATACCGAGGTTTTTACCGAGGGAAATGAACGCGGCTATTTTTGCCGCCATGTCGGTGTAGCTGTTCGTATGCACGTCGGTACTATAGCATCGGTATGGGCGTCGGTATAAGTGTCAGTATGGGCATCGGTATAAGCGTCGGTAATATCGATGCATATACCGACGCCCATACCGATGCCTTTGCTGGGTGCATCGTCGCGTATACTGCGATGACATTACTGGGAGTACTGTCGCTTATATCGAAAATCATATCTGCAAAATTTTTTTTTGGCAGACTGTGTTGTCTTTTGCTACATCAACATTACCATGATGTTGCTTAACAAAAGACAATACACTCTGCCCAAAAAAAATAGAGTACATATGATGTGTACTCTAATGTCAACCCAAAAATATGATTTCATAAAACAGAATATTATTGGACACAAAAGAGATAATCAGAATGAACCATGAACCATGTACAAAAAAAGTGATATATTTCATAAATGAAGCATGTACAAAAGTGTGGCAAACCATTGTCATATATGACGCTTTTACAAAATGTGACAAAGCAATGCATTGCCATATAAAAATCAAATACAAAATTTTGGTGTGCCACTACCATACACATGCAAAGAACGTTCCATATCAACAGTCCTGCAACAAAGAACATTTAAAATGGAATGAGATAAATTCACATGAAACAACAAGTAAAAACCAAGTTTATAAATTAATCACCTCATCGCAAACGCTCCCATGAAACGACCACACCGCGTCCCTCCAAGTCCTCCAATAGTGCAGTCAATCTGTGCTAATATTTGTAAGCCTCTTCCGTTTGTGTTGGAGGACGACCCATTGCCAGCTCCTACAACAAATATACAAAACATTAGAGGAACATACATGAGAAACTTAGCACAAATAAATTCAATAAATAAAATGTTACTTACAAACTCATGACACATCGTGTCATATCCACCACTGCCTAAATGTGACGGTCCAACCGTATCTAAATGTGTGGTTGCGGCATCTCGCTGCTGACGATATCGGTCAGGAGTTTGCTGCTGCTCATCGCGCATCAGATCCCACTCCTCAGCATCTAACCATACAAGCTTTGGTAAGCTTGCTCTAAAAGCATCACGAGGCTCTGATCGTCGATGGGACATAACCTCACGTGCAGTGTGCAGAATCCACTCTGAACCGACAAGGGATTATCCATCGGCTAGTCGAAAGTCCTGATAAATCGTTTGTGTGATATAATTCTTTAGATCTTTATATTGTTCACTCCATTTCAGCATGATGGAGTGTCCAAACTGTATGGAGTAAAGCTGTCGTATACGTGCACGCATTGCTTTGCCAGCCACATCCATCACCAAAGCTCCATCTCAGATACTATACACCTTGGAGTCATCATGGTCATAATCACCCCAAGGTGTACATGGTGTTCCACGTGGTGTACTGCATGGCATACCTACATCTGAGGTACTCGTCATAGGAGTAGAAGCGGGCGCAACAACGTCTGTCACACTGCCTCCACAACAGCCACCTCCTCCAGACCTACCTGTAGATCCACTCCTAGAACCTCTTGCTCTAGAGCATGACCTCGATCTATGAGACAGGCCAGAACCTCTATCGTGATGAGACGTTGAACGCACATGTCTACTACTAGACCCAATAGGAGATGGCTAAAACGATGGTCGTGGTGGAATCACAAAGCTAGGAGACATACCTCCTACGGGAGTAGCACCACCCACAGGAGTGACATCGGCAGGAGTGACACCGACGGGAGTGACACCAGCGAGAGTGAGGCCGACAGGAGTAAGGCCGACAGGAGTGAGTCCGCCAAGAGTGAGGTTGGGAGGAGTGCTACCACGATCGATCCAATACTGTGACACAGCGGCCATATACGCGGGAGGTACCTGAGAGATAAACTCTAAAAATTGCTCCTTTGTCATGGAATGAGGAGTGACTAGAGGACTGTCTCCCATCGTGCTCTGTAACAAAAGAAATCAAATAATTAGTATGTGATAATAAAGGTAATATAGAGAATAAACAGAAAAAAAAAACAAAAATTAGTACGTACAAGTTTTTTATTAAAAAATCCTCTAATCTAGCATCCTCTTGAAGATCTGATGCACCGAGAATATCTATCTCTATATTGATGGCTTCTAAATCGCTTGCTATGTTGGTTTCTTCATGATCATTGTCAATTGCTTCGTCTTCTCGAACAATGACCTCTTCATCAATGACCTCTTCTTCTCGAACAATGATCTCTTCCTCCTTGACTATCGAATGAATCTCTGAGTCCACTACAGATGGACTATCTTTTACATCTATATTCTCACAAATTTGTCTACTACGTGAGGCGACTTATAAAACAAATAGCCACTCTGGTTCTTTTGAATCTGGTATAAAAACAACTTGCTCACAATGTTCGAGAAGTACAAATGTATCCCTTTCATCCGTCCATAATTCTGTGGAGTCGACTTGAAGCAAACCACTTTTATCCACATGTATAAATGTGTAGATGTGTGTGTGTATGTGTGTGTATGTGTGTGTGTGTATGTATGCTCTGTTTTCCTATGTGTATGTATGAATGTGTGTATGTGTGTGTATGTATGCATGTGTAAATGTGTAGATGTGTGTGTGTATGTATGTGTATGTGTATGCTCTATTTTCCTATCTCTATCTTCCTTTCTTTTCATCATTCTTTATCTCTCACTCTCTCTCTATTTATCTCTCTCTCTCTCTCTTTCTCTCTCTCTCTCTCTCTCATCTCTCTCTCACTTTCTTTCTCTCTATCAATAGACAATAAAACAATCACTTACAAGTATGTCCCTCTTTTGGATCATTGTCATCAAAGCGTAATGTATGTCGTCTATCGTCGAATTCCAAACAATCGACGCCAAAGAATTTTTGCAAAATCAAAGAGAAGAGAAATTATAAGACCTAAAGCATAGAGAAAGACAAAGGCTAACAGTACGTGCACTACTTACCAAGATCTCATATCTAAACCGAGGGAAAGTGTGTGTGTGTGTGTAGAAAGAGAGATCTGTGTGTGTGTGTGTGCACAAGACAATGCAGTTCGCAATTCGCTTCATGCGTGCAAGTTCGACAAAAGACAAACAGTACTCAAACACACGCAAAAAAGTGAAGTTTTGCTCTCGAGTTCCCGGTATGTTTAAAAGTCGGCCTCGGTATGACCGCCGGTATGGACGTCAGTATGGGTGTCGGTAACTTTCAGCAAATTACCGACGCTTATATCGACTGCTGTGGAGCACACCGACGATCCGTTTAAAACGTTCATACCGACGGTCACTTGACCGTCGGTATCTTTAAGTTAGCTTTTCTGATGTTTATACCGGCACCGCGAGTGACCATCGGTATAAGCGGTGTCGATATGCCCCTCATATGTTGTAGTGACCTCGAACTCCAACAAAAGCATACATATCTGAACAGTTAAAGAATTAAGGTTTTTGGATTCATACAAAAGAGAAGTGGTTTGGCATAAGACAAGTTCCTCTAGGCAATAAACGTACAAGGTGCCTTTTGGTGAATTTATAATGGCTTTTGATTGTTGGGGATCGGGCGGGTGGAAAAGTGAAAATCAAAGTAGGAAGTAAATGCACATAACGTGCAAGTGAGGTACCCAAAGTTATGGATTCTTTCTAAGAAGCTCAATTAGAAGGTACTCGATGTGAGCTTTCCTATTTCAGACTAGAAAGCCTTCAAACCAAAAACTAGTGAACCTTTGGACCACAAATATAAACCAATTACCTTTCAGATTATAATTATCTTCAAAAAGCGTTCGAATTGATTGGCCTTTGGAATAATCATTCATTATCTATTCAACTCAATAGTTCAAAAACGCAAGTATTAATTTCTGAAGCATCATGTTTGTTATATGCGATAAGTGGAGTTCCTCGTTATCTGTTTGTTGACATGTATACACACAAACACATGCACAATATCTGATATGCAACATTGCTTTTTTGGGGTGAAGGCCAAAACAAAAAGGGAAAATCCATAACCGGTGGGTATGGTTTAGCGGTTGTGTCTCGTACTCCTAGACAAATGGTCAGGGTTCGGCAGACTAGATGCCTCAGCTCTTAAAAAAGAGTGTATTCTAAGTCTTGTGTAGCATATGATGGGTGTGTGAGTGTGTTTTCAATTTTTCTTGTACTCAAAAAAGAAAAATCCAAGTTTGCGTTGTTGACCAAGGAAAACATGTGCACTCTGACCTTTTCGAAATTTTGTTTTTCCAAAAGAAGCGCATCTATTCATGTAGTCGCTTCGGACTTTGAGACACTCATACACGTGAATATTGACAAAAATCCGCAAGTATGGGTATGGCATTGACTCGTGAGGCATATGGCATTGACTTGTGAGCTGCAATCCCTCGTCTTAAGCTCGATATCAATTCATCTGTTCAGTGTAAATCATCCACCCTCTGTCCGCTCAGCCTCTTCGTTTTCCTCTACCTTTACGTCCATAGCCAAGTTCCCAGTCCATCTCCTCGTTCGCCCCCTCCTTTTGCTCCGCCTGCTCGACCGCCTCCTCCTTCTCTGCCTTCACCTCCATAGCCAGCTCCGGAGTGTGTTGCACCGAATCGTGCATACAGACCAGGCACAGGGCTCATCTCTACCCAGTTTCAATTCGGGCAACAAGATGTTCTATCAGTGATCCTGCGGCACCATCCACCACTTCTACAGCGCAAGCACGTTAGACGACACTCAACTTTGCCGTATTCGTAGTCATCAAGGATAGATGGACGCTCTGGCATACGCAGAAACGCCTCTCTTACAGTCCGAGAATAACGGCTTGCTGCTGTCGTCGTTTTTCTTCTCGAACAAGGACCCCCAAGGCTACGTAAGGCTGAATGCGCCGGCGACAGTGCTAAGGAAGAGAAGGACGTTCCGCCTAGCGAGGCTGCCTACGGCTAAGAAGAGAAGCGTCCGCGTGAGAAGGAAGCCAAGATTCAGGTTTCTTCCCCTCCGCTGGCTATTGTCTCCGTTGTCACTGCTAGCCAAGCTCCAAGAAGCCTACATCGCGCTCCTGCAGGCGACCGCTAAGAAAGCCAATCTCATCGATGGAATATCCTCCTTCCCCAGCGCCCAGCCCCAGCCAATTCCATCTCCTTTCCGATTCCCAATTCACTCTCGCAGCATGGCTGCGCAAGAGCGTGAGCTCAACAGAGTCCTTTCTGCGTGCTTGGCTCGTGCTCGATCACAGCATCTTGCAATAAGCAGCAGCATCGCGTAATCAGCTGATCTCGCGTCCCTCGCTCGTCAAAGCCATCCTCACTTTCACCATTCCGAATCTTCCCCTGCTATACCGAAAGGTTATCAGCTGATGGCATTCGATTCACGAATGTTTTCATGGTATGCAGATGAATTGATGCTTTTTCGTATGTAAACGCCATGGCTGCTCTTATGGCGTGCAGCAGTAGGTTTCAAGCTTCCATACTCCTAAGCTTCTCTGTGTAGGTTCATGACTTCTTCAACTCAATCAATCCCACAAAGAATGCTTATCGAGTGATTCTCTAGAAGCAGCAATTTAAGACCAATTCCAACCCTCTACCGCATGTAAACCAGGTTATAACACCTTTACTTAGCATCCCACAATCTCAAAACTACAGAAATTTGCAACTAGTGTCTAAACTAGATCTTCACTACTTGAACACATGGCTCTTCTTATTTGGAGGTCTTATAATTTGGGCACTCGATTCAACCATGCATGCAAAAGGTGGATATTTACTTTTAGTATCTAAGAAGTGGATATTTATTTCTAAGAAGGACCACAATTTGTATGAAATAACTGGAATTTCCTAACATAGTTGATTGCTACATTTCAATGTTTGGCGCACATTGTTAGCATACCAGTTATGTTTTATATTATCAAGAAATGGTAATTTCACTACAAGGAATACGCGTGCATAGCGATGGTTAACGCGACACAATTTCGTCGCTATAAAATTGCATAATGTATTTCAAGAAGCATCCAGCATGGAACGTCTGTTAAATGATGACAAATATGATGTTTTTATCGATGTATGGTGCAGCAGGAAATGGGATGCTCACATTGAGTGTTGTTAAAGCGATAGTTAAAAAAAGCATCACACAAGCGATGCTAATTAACGTCGCTTATGCGACGCTAATTGCAAAGGCCTTTACGGTGCATTAGCATCGCTTACATGATGGATTTTTGACGAAAAAAATTAAAACGTTGGAAGCTCTTTGATTGGCATCTTCACACATCTGATCGAATAGCTCTCCATCGTTCGTAATTGCATTGCGCTTACGAGCTGAAAAAATCACTTGCAGAATTGTTGTTTTGTCTAATCTCTATCTTATTGTCTCTCTCTGTCTCTGTTTCTCTCTTTCTACCTCTTTCTCTCTTTGAATTATCTTTCTCTCTCTCTCTCTCTCTCTCTCTTTGCATGTTATTCAAGAAACTAACCAAACAAAAAATATGGCTAACTATTATAGGTACGATTTCCATTCTTTGTATATCATTTGAATTGTGTTATTTTCATTAATTAGCATACTCACACTTATTGATATGTACATATACACTTATACATGATGAAGATGCACGTTCACACATATACACATATACACATATACACATGCACATACACACACATATATACACATACATACATGTGTACATACACTTACACATACACACACATACACATGCATATGCACAAACGTTTCTACAACCACATAAAAAGACTTGCATGCATGCATTACTGCATATATACATACACATACACACATTAACATATACTTAAATACATGTATATACAAATCCACATGCATGCACATGGACGCAAATGGAAATGCATCCACATGCACATGCATGTTTCATACATATACACATGCATATACATACACTTGTATATGTTTATACACATACACATACACATAAATATGCACATATGTATATACACACACACACACATATATACACATACATACACATATATATGCACATACATACACACACATATGCATATACACACACATGCACATACATACATATACACATATACATGCACATACACACATATACACATACACTTGATGGAGAGTGTTAATCTCCAAAAGAACAACCTACTCTTGTGATTAGAGCACCTCTATACCAAGAGTAAGTCAAAACCTTTACCAATTTAGAGGTCCAATCTCCAAATTATCAAAAATTGAAAATTTCTGTGAAGAAGATGAAACACAGAAAGTCTGCTGCACAATTTCTTCTCATTGACTTATCAAACCTTTAAAGTTTTCTATGAAAATCCGTATGGAGTGTCGCCTAAACATTGCGCACCTCCTCCAAGTTAAAGTTCTTCAAAAGGTTTAGTATAACTTAAGAAATCAACTTCACAAGTTACCTATGTCCAAATCAGTACTTCTGAGAAGTCGATTTGACACCCCTAACTTCTTAACTTTGGTTCTCACAATATTGAACCCGTTTTACCAAATCCTTTTGGTTGTAGATAGCTTATCTCTCAACTTAGATTTTGAGCTATCATATGTGTAAAACTTTACACTGTGCACTGAGCACTACTCATTTCTTTGGACTCGAAATCTGCGCCTGTTTCAGGAGACTGTGAATACTCAACACATATGAATGTTCCTACAGATAATTCTCCTAACCTGTTTACAATTAGACTCTAAAATTTTGGTCACAAACTCATCAACTATCAACTTAGATATCCTCAAAAGGATTTCACAAATGATTTACCACAGAAGGAGCAGACTCGAAAAGATCGGGCGCAAGATTTCTTTCATTTCTGGAGAAGACTACAACTGAAAATGAGTGAGAGACTTCCCTTCACTTCTCATGTATCTACTGACATTTACCATCCTTATTTCTCTATTCCTATGCTCATACATAGTCTCTCATTGTCTTCTCTCATTCATATGCCCCGACATTTTCCAGAAGTATTTATAGGCATTTTATGTACAAACTTTTATCAAAGCATAAATATATGTAACCTATGTCATAACTAATGTACATATGTGTACATGTCCTTGCCTCTTGTGAATGTCTCCACCTTCCTTGCTTCAAATCTTCAATTGGTGATTGATTTGCACCAACAACACTTACACATATACATGCATGTACATATACACACACATAGGCATGCACATGCACATACACATATATACACATATACACTTACACATGCACATGCACATACATACATATACACACACATACACATGCACATGCACATACACATACATACACATATACACGTACCCATGCACATGCACATACATGCATGTACACATATATATATGTACATACTGTTGTATTTTATGGAATCATGGAAGGTTAAATGGATTTTTAATGTTTTAAATGCCTAGAAGGTTTTAATGTGGTTGTGTTTGATCTAGCAGGTGAAGAAGCATGAGGGCGTGGATACAAGTGGATGCGCATAAATAAATAAATTCAACGACTAAATCGAAGACTTTTAGAATAGTTATATTTAGGTTTATCTTGTTGTAAAAGTAGTGGTTCGCTTTAGAACATGACACCTTTTGTAAATAAAGTAGTTTTTCCTAAAAGATGCTTATAAAAGCGACGGCCCTCATGTAACTTCTATTTTCAGGATGTAATAGAAATAAACCTATAAATACGTGTACTCTGAGAGACTCGTCCATTAGAGTACACGCGGGGAGATTGCACCCAATATCGTGTCGATCGTTTCTCTGTTTATGATTCCTGTTTCGTCTTCTTTCTGCCTCTGTCTGTGCATGCGCAGAAGGACCTGATAACAGTGGTATCAGAGCCTGGCACATATCACTGCAGAGGGGTTTGTTTGTATTTATCTCCATGATTGATTCCTATTTGCATTCTCTGTTCATGATTCCAATCCGAATCCGAATCTGAATCCGAATCCGAATCTGAATCTATGTCTGCGTCCACTTCCGCTTCTGCTTCTTTCTCTATCTCTGTTCCAGTTCTAGAACCAGAACCTATGTTTACACCTTCGCTTACTCCAAGGTGTCGACTAAGGCGTTGACTAAGGCAAAGAACTTAGGCAATAACTTAGGCAATACATTGGCAACATTGGCACCCAAGGCTTCCTTGGCGATCGTTGGCTATGTGCGAGGCAATTTTAATTTTGAGTGGCAATAGAGAGGTTTAGATTCCCTAAGTTATGGGGATTTGAACCCACAACCTCCTACTTACAAGGGAAGTACTTTAATCACTAATCCATCTCTTTGAGTTATCACTATATCTCCCTTTTGTCATATTTACATCAACTTTCACCTCCCTCTTCCTTTTACAATTTCCAAGATGATCTCACACATGTGGAAGCGTCCCTCGATTTTGTAGAGGAATGCATCAAAGAATAGGGCATAATTTACAATATGTAACTCGGATTTTAGCATATAATATATCATTGGAAAGCTCTGGAGCTTTTTAATTAACCTATTACATTGAGGATCCAACATAGTTTGAAAGAGGGGTTTTGTTCTCTAGATATAGACCCTACAACAATGGAGGATTTTGGCAATTCATCTTTACCTGGGGTTTCACTCGAGCAACAATTAGAGCTTATGCGACAAGAACTTCAAGCAACTCAACAAGTTGTACAAGAACGTGATGCTATGCTCCAGCAAGTACAAAGTGATGATCGTATCTTAATCAAAGTGGTGAAAGCGGTTATCACTGCATAAGAAGAAGGTGCAAGTTCCAAGATAGGTGCTAAGAACTTCCAATTCTCCAAATTCGATAGGTGAAAAGATGGCCCATTTGTCCTGTCATGGATCTCTCTATTCGACGATTTCTACTCTGATGAGTCATATTCAGAAAGTGAGAAAGTCAAGTTTGCTACCAATTATTTGGTAGGAAGAGCTCAGCTATGGTGGAATGTTTTACGGAATAATACTAACCGTCCTACCACATGGGACACATTTCAGGTAAAAATTAAGGAGCCTTTCCTTCCTTCCCAGTTCCATCCACATGTGCGTCGTGCATGGACAACTTTTGGATGGAGAGAAGGAGATAATGTATCCATTTATATTGAACATTTTTGGCAATGTCTTTTATTACTTCGTTCACTTGAGGAGGTTCCTGAAGCAAGTTTGCAACAAAAATATGAAGATGGATTGGAGATGGGAATCCAAGCAAAGCTCCATATACTCTGACCTATAACCTTGTATGAAGCTATCTCTTTTGCGCATGATGCTGAAAAGGAGTTCCAATCTATCACCAAAACACTTCGCTTACAACAAATTCGTCAACATTAACCACCCGTCAAAGCCAATTTTCCTTTTAAGCAACCTTTTACTACATTTGCTTCACCTACTTTCCAACACCCTCCTCAATCCCATTTAGTACCATCCAACAAATCAACCCTTGGCTAGCCTCACAAACCTACCATTCTTCAAAATACGACGATGAATGCTCAACAAAAACGACCCCGTATAACTTGTTGGAATTGTGGAAAGATTGGTCATACCAAAGCTGCCTGTAGGATGAGACCTACTAATAGGCAACCCATTGAAGCTCAAGTATACAACATGGAGGTTGTTCCTGCTGACACTGAACCTAACTAATCTGAAGAAGTATTAGAGCAAGAACTAAGTACCCTGGGTAACGAAATTTCTAACCATTCTCTACTCTGCATGCATGGCACCATTAATGGCGTAGTAGTAAATGTTTTACATGATGATGGTAGCTTGCATGATTTTATTTCTCATAAGCTAGTTAAAAATCGTAACCTTACTACTCATCCTTCTATGTATAAGGTTAAGGCTGCATTTATAGGGAATAGGCATAATATTACGAATGAGATGCATAATGTTCAAATTTTATAGGCTCATATGTAGATGAACATTCATTTTTAATTGCTCCGTTGCAGTCATATGATGTTATACTTGGCATGCCGTTTTGACATAATTACAATCCCTGCATTGATTATGATAGACACACAATTACTTCCAAAGATGTTTCACTGTCTGCAATGCATGATTTTCAACCCTTTCCGTTCATTAGTCATACGCAAGTCAAACGAGCTTTAAGAAAAGGTTATAACTCATGTATTGTCTTTGTGAATAATATAAATGATTATACACATACACTTCCAAGTGCACATAAGTCATTTATGGACTCGTATAAGGATTGTTTTATGGTTGATTTTCCTTCTGCGATACCACCTTCTAGGGGATCTCTTGACCATAGGATTGATTTAATTCATGGTAGCTCTCCTCCTCATAAAGCACCTTATAGGCATGGACCTTTACACCAAAATGAAATAGCTAGACAAGTTAAAGATTTACTCAACAAAGGACTAATACGGTCTAGCTCTTCTCCTTTTGGAGCCCCTGTTGTTTTAGTTGAAAAGAAGAACAAGACGTATAGAATGTGCATTGATTATAGAGCACTTAATAAAATTACCATAAAGAATAGGTATCATATCCCTAGGATAGATGACTTGCTAGATAAACTTCATGGAGCTTGTGTCTTCAGTAAAATCGACCTCAAATCTGGGTATCATCAGATAAGAATGACATCGCACGACATTTATAAAACTTCTTTTAGAACTCAACACGGCCATTCTGAATTCATGGTAATGCCTTTTGGACTTACCAATGCACTCGCCCCCTTTGCACGTATGATGGATAATATTTTCCTTGAATACCAAGACTTCGTTCTTGTCTTCTTTGATGATATACTTATTTATAGTAGGAATGATAGTGAACATGAAAGTCATTTAGCAACACTCTTTGATGTTTTACCTAGAAATAAACTTTATGCTAATTCTGAAAAGAGTTGTTTCTTCCAAAACGAGATAGAGTATCTTGGACATATCGTCTCTAGTCAAGGCATTCATGTAGATCCCAAGAAGATTAAAGTAATTGAAGAATGGCCTAAACCTCAATCAGTGAATGATTTTTGTTTGTTTTTAGGATTAGCTAGCTTTTATCAAAAGTTTGTGAAGGGATTTTCTTATATAGCCCTTCCCCTTACTTTATTATTGAAGAAAAATCTAAAATTTGTATGGAGAGTAGCCCAACAACAATCTTTTGATAAACTTAAGTTTGCACTTTCCCATGCGCATGTTCTGCAATTACCTGATTTTGCACAACCATTTCATGTAGTTACAGATGATAGTGGTTCTGGTATAGGTGTTGTTTTAATGCAAAATGATCATTCTCTTGCATTTGAAAGTAGGAAACTCAAACCTTTTGAACGCAATTATAGTACATATGATAGGAACTGTTAGCTGTTGTGCATGCATTGAAAATTTGGAAACATTACCTTATGGGTTCGGAAGTTCTAATTAAAACCAACCAACAAGCTATTAAGCATTTAGTACATCAACCATTTATTTCCGATAGACATATTAAATGGGCTTCATTTCTACAAAACTTCCAACCTCTGATTATTTCTGCTATTCAGATTCATTCATTTCATGATATGATTTCCACTTATGCATGTGACCTTATTTTTCACAAGCATGGATTGCTTTTATTCCACATCACATCATGAGGATCATTACACATTTCATAATGGATTCTTGTATTTCCAACACAAGTTATGCATTACACAAGTATTCAAAGAGTTTGTTATGAAAGAGATTCATGAACCACCATATATGGGTCATAGGGGCATACAAAGTACTATTTCTGCATGTAAAGATTTCTTCTTTTGGCCTAACATGGAAAAAGATGTTGCACAGTATGTTTCTCATTGCATTGTTTGTCAGCATGTAAAACGACATCATGGTAAACCATTCGGATTATTAATGCCACTTCCTATACCTGATGGACCATGGGAACAGATTTCTATGGATTTCATTACTAGTCTTCCTACAACTGCATCTCACAATGATATGATTTGGACAATTGTTGATAGGTTTAGTAAACATGCATACTTCATTCCTTCTAAAAAGACTTTAACTGCACCTCAAGCTGCTAAGTTATTTATTAAATGTATTTTTCCACATCATGGTTTTCCTAAAGTTATTCTTTCAGATCGAGATGTTCGTTTTTGTAACCATTTTTGGGTGGCATTATTTCAACATCTAGGATCAAAATAGACTTTAGTTCTGCATTTCATCTTGAAAGAATTCAGGATTATTTTTGGGTGGCATTATTTCAACATCTAGGATCAAAAATAGACTTTGGTTCTACATTTCATCCTAAGGTAAAACATGCTCCATCGTACTATGGACCTTTTTGCATTATTAAGAAAATAAATGAAACTTCTTTTTTATTAGATATACCTTCTCATTGGGGTGTACATAATTCTTTCCATATAAGTTTGTTGAAATTTTTTCAAGGTACTTTACCACTCACACCTATTTTAGATGATCCTCCTTTACTCAAAGAGGATGCGAAAATATTCATTCCCGAGAAAGTAATAGATTATCACGTTACCACTACACGAATTGGTAAGCAATATCATAGGTATTTAGTCAAATATAAAAATCACTCACTTGAGGAATCACAATGGATACATAAGACCTCTTTATCACCTCATTATGATCATTTAATTTCTGCATTTCATTCCCGATTACATTAAGCTTTCAGGTTTCCGATTCCATGCATGTGTTTTACATGGTTCAGGCTTAATATTGTTCAGTGATGGGACATGCGACTGATCATCCATGTCTATTTTTATATTTATCAGCTGAGGTCAGTTGCTTGTCAACTAGGAGGCATGTTGTATTTTATGGAATCATGGAAGGTTAAATGGATTTTTAATGTTTTAAATTCCAGAAGGTTTTAATGTGGTTGTGTTTGATCTAGCAGGTGAAGAAGCATGAGGGCGTGGATACAAGTGGATGCACGTAAATAAATAAATTCGAAGACTAAATCAAAGACTTCTAGAATAGTTATATTTAGGTTTATCTTGTTGTAAAAGTAGTGGTTCGCTTTAGAAAGTGATGCCTTTTGTAAATAAAGTAATTTTTCCTAAAAGACCCTTCTAAAAGCGACAGCCCTCATGTAACTTCTATTTTTAGGATGTAATAGAAATAAACCTGTAAATATGTGTACTCTGAGAGACTTGTCCATCAAAGTACACGGGGGGAGATTGCACCCAATATCACGTTGATTGTTTCTCTGTTTCTAATTCTTGTTTCGTCTTCTTTTTGCCTCTGTGTGTGCATGCACTAAAGGACCTGATAACACATACATTCATATACACACACATATACATGCACATATGTACACACACATATTACACATATATACATGCACATACATACATACATATACAAACATACACATGCACATGCACATACACATACATACACATATACACTTACACATGCACATGCAGATACATTCATATACACATATACATATGCACATACATACATGCACATATATACATAGATACATACATATTGGCATGCATATAGACACACTTACACATATAGATATATACCTACATGTGCATATATACATTTTATATACACACAAGCACACATAAATATGAATAAATTATATAATTAAAGTAATAAAATGCATGCTTAATATAAACAACAATAACAATCAATAGAACAAAACTTTTCATTTCTTAATACCATACACACAATTCAAAACATAATTGAAATGAACAATATATATATATATATATATATATCAATGTAAATACATATAAAATGTCATAATCAAGAATCCCAATCATCATCATCAGCATCAACATCATGATCATCCTCATTCTCATCATCACGATCATTCACATGATCTGATGTATCTGTGTGAGCACCCTATGACGATCGAGATCGTCCCTCCTGTGCATGTCTCTCCACCTCATCCATATCTGCCTCTCCATAATACTCCTATATTACATATAACAAGAGGAATAATTAAAACAATTAAAACATCCATAAAAATAAAATAATTATATAAAATTTAATAATACTCACAAATGCATCCAGATGATCTCATATATACTTGCTCAAATGCTGATATCCAAAATTTGTAGTATACTCGATCTCATGTTTCATAGGATATTGACCATAATCGCTTAGCTACATTGAAACAAATAAAATAGATTAGTTTCTTGCATTTTAACTAAAATACAAAATATACTTATAATAACACATATACTTACAAATGTAGCTACAAAACCATGATGGCCCATTTGGCTTAGGTGTGATGTGTGGCTCGACTCAGCTCTCTTCTTTGCAACAACCTATTTATTTAAAAAAAAAGAAATGCATAAATTAAATGTAAAAAATTAATAAATTATATGATAACTATAAATATAAACTATTAATTTGTATACTTTCTGCTAAGAAAATGACTCCTAAAGGCGTAACTGTCTACGAAAAAACTACCACGTCTCAGGTGGTATGTTAGGTCACCTCTTATTTTTTTTCCACCATACAATATCTCTTGTTATTTTAATCTCAAACAAAAAAAAAGAATCAGAATACATACACATATATACACACACATACACATACACATATACATGCAAACATATACACATACATATATGCATACATATACACATATACATACATATAACATAAACACACATATACATATCCACGTATATGCATACACACATACACATGCATGCATATACACTCATTCATAGAAAATACATGCATTTATCCCACAATAATGTGTATTTGTGTATATGTGAATATGTGTGTATGTGTAAATGTGTATATGTGTGTATGTGTAAATATGTATATGTGAATGTTTATGTATGTAAATAATCAAATTGTTAATATCAAATATCATTATTTGTAGATTTGGATCAATCAAGTGGAACTCCACCATCGTCTCCTAATCATGCAAGGACTATATATCGTAAGTATATCAAACTTTTAATTTTAAATATATTTGATAGATACATAACTGATATATTTTTTTGTTTCTTGTTATAATCAGATTCTGATCAATCAGAGGGCACTCCACCACCTCCTATCCATGCAACGACTTCACATATGTCCTTCGATAGGAATTATGATGAATTTTACTATCAAGAGCATATTATGTGTTGTTGTAACTCTTGCTATGGCACGTATTGAAGACCACAATTGGAATGTATTGAACATGAGGTAGAGTATGGTACTTTTGAGCATGCACCACCACCTGGTCAATGTGATAATGTTTGGGTATGTATTTTTTCTATAAATTAATATCATTATTTTATTTAAAACCATATACAAAATCAAATTATTGTTGATATACAGGAATAATTACTTGATGATGATGATGATAATAATTCTCATACTCATAATGTTAATATATCTCATACACGTCATGGACTTGTTGTTCATCAATTAGAAGCAGAGTTTTCTAGAAATCCTCTACCTCTTGGTTTAGAGACTGAAACAGCTAGAGATTATCCATTGCCAGCTCGTGATTGTTCTCTAGTACAAACATATTGTTGGCAGTGGTCAAGGCAGCCACGGACTTACGAGACAAGGAAGCCAACGAGAAGGGCCAAGCAAGCAAAGCAGTCAGGGAAGATCTAGCAAATAGGCTTGTCATTTTTCACAAAGCTAAAGGTCAAGGACAAAGCACAAGAGCACATCAAAGAGGGGACACACAAGAAGAAGGAGCAAGTAGGGAGCTCCAGGAAGTGTATGTCAAATTTTCAGAAGAAATCCCTATAAAAATAGTGATTTTCATCACTAAAAGACATTGTAAATACCATTTCATATTTTTGTAGCTCTATTTTGTGCAAGCCAAGGAGTCCTTGAGCTTGAGGAGCATTAGAAGTACCTACCTATAAATTTTCATAATTTTTAGACTTCGTTTGAGCCCTCAAATAGGCCCTAGAACCTAATTTCTAACTAGGCCGGACACCAGGTCTGAACAGGGCCAAAGCTAGTCAAAAACTATAAAAAGAGCTAGAGAGCTCATTTTTGAGGTTAGCTTGTTGTCGAATTGAACTCGTAAGAGCACTTTTGAGTAATCTAAAGAACTCCATTGTCTCTCTCTTTGTTCTTGCCTTGTGTGCGCATGTGTGTGTATGTGTGTGCATGTTAGCATGCTTCTCACTCACACATTTGTGCCATCACTTGTTCGAGATCTTCATACCATCCTCATGTCTTCCCGGATCGACATTAAAGGAGGTGCTACTCATCACTGAGCTACACCAAATTTTGGTGTTGTTGCCGAGGATCGAGCTTTGAGGACGAGCATGTGATGGTAAGATGTAGAGTTGAGAAGTTGGAGTCATAGGTATTTTCTTCACTTTTATCTACTTTCTTTTGTTTCCTTCATCACCATTATCATCATCACCATCTCCCACCTCCATCTCCATCATCGGAAAAATTTCATTTTTTGGTCATATCAACATACCCATACCATTTCCCCTCAGTTCACTTGTGAGAGAGAGCGAGAGAGCATTTGTGTGCTTGTGCTTTTCTATGTTTTTTGAGATTTTTTGCAAGAATCAGCATCTCCAGTAGCTGCACCAGCTTCAGCAGGTACAAATTTTTTACTGTGCAGGTCTCGAGGCATTGACCTTTGTCAATCGCGATCAACAGAAAAATTGACCTTTTTGCAAAACAAAGTGCATAACCATGATGTGTAGGCCTAGCGCATCCTAAATCTCTATTTGAAATTTTGAAACTCCTCTATTTTTTGTCAATCGCGATCGACACGTCAATCCCGATCGACAAACGACGACGGACACTTGCCGATGGATCTGTCAATCGCGATCGACACGTCGATCGCGACTGACAGAGTCAACGACCGACTCACCACGACTGACAAAGCCTACGCGTGGCACGTGTCAATCGCGATCGACCCATCAATCGCGACTGACAGCCACGACGGACATGTCAATCGTGACCGATTGAGTCAATGACCCTTTGACCATGATGAATGAATTCTCGACTAACCCATCAATCGCGATTGATAGGCACAACGGACCTGTCAATCGCGATCGACTGAGTCAACGACCCCCCTTTGACCATGATTGACTGAAATTTTGGGCCACATGTCAATCGCAATTGACCCATCAATTGTGACTGATAGCCACGATGAACCTGTCAATCGCGACTGACATATCAATCGCGATTGACAGACCACTCGATCGCGATTGACAGGAAATTTTGGCATTTTTTTAGGGCAAAAAAATAGTTGGTCTATTTTGGGTCAAATATTGGGAAACATTAGGGTTTGACATTGCATTGTGAGGCCTCTACGCAAGTAATTCAAGAAATCCTATTTGCCTGTTAGCCTGTTTTAATCCTGTTTTAGCCCAAAACCTGAACTGGCATAACTTCCTCATACGAAATCCATTTGCTGTGATTTTGGTTTTGTTGGAAAGCTCGTGGGTAAAATTAATAGAAGATTATTAGATATAGTATTTTTAAGTTGACCATACCCCAGGGGAAGAAAACTGAGGGATCTTAGGATTGTTTTCCATAAAGCCAAAGAACAATTTGATCTCTGAATTGCATGAATGAAAATGATTTGTTGTGTCAATTGAATTTAAATCTTGAGCTAACTTTGGGACTGTTACATGTCCATTACGAGCATCGAAGGGCATTATAAGCAAGAGTAAGTGCAAGCTTGGGAACACGCTTCTTGGGCACGCAAGGGCAACCAAGGAAGGAAACTAAAGGTTGGAAATTCTCAACACCCTCTGTCAATTCCTAGCTTAGGCTAAGTACGGATAGAGATTTTGATCAATTAGGGTTACGTTAAGCACAACCAAGCCCAAGAACTCTAATCACTCAAGTTCAAGTACAAAGAAATTACATTGGCAAAACAACCTAAGGGAAAAGAATTTAAATCAAACGACCAAACTCAAGTACGATAAAGCCTAAGTGTTCCTTGTGACGAAGATTGATTGGACAAGAAGTAACATCCTAAGAAAAATTAAAAAGAACAAGTGATTAATACAAATTCATCCGCAACGAGGTTGTACTTGGGAAAAATTGGGGCTATTCAATTTGGCAAATGAACCTTAGATCAGGACGACACCTAGGGAGAGATAGACAGAGTCTTAGGTCTTCAGAGGCTAGTGTCAATCATACTGCTTGGTCTTGGGCCCAGCAATTGAGCCATTATTCACACTACCCTAGTTGTGAAACCAGTGAATCAGAGATGTCTCAAGGTATGGAGAGACCCACAGGAAATTCAGACGTGCCATACTTACAAAGGGTCGAAGGTCCTTACAAGATGCAACTCAAATACCTTAGGACCAACTGATTAGGTGCTTGCATCTATAAGGACGGCCTAAGAAGATTTGTGGTCCAGATCAAAAACCCAGATCAACCCATTGGACTAGAACATCCAGCAGTCAAGTTTGAAAATGGTGCATACCTGGACAAAGAAGGAACCATGTATGTAGTCACCACCTACCTAGATAGGACAGATGAATTTGGTAATGTGATCCCAGAAACGGACATAGGAGACCTAGAGCAAGGGAACATAGGTGGGGATCCTAAAACCCCTCGAGGCAAATCAATTCTCACTAGAATTATCACACTAGAGTGGGTTCCGCAGGACAATAAGAGCATAGATTTGCTCTTAAACCAAGAGACTGATGAAGCCTTTTGGAGGTATAAGCCTGATCAATCGAATGAGGTAGGAACGATCACAATCTATGAGTTCAACGATCCTGATAGCCTTGTAAAAGTGACCTATTTAGACAATACTTCTGAGAGGATCTTTGTGGTCACAGATCATGGTAGGCATGCCTACACTTGGAAGGGAGAATTTATTTTTCCCCAACCAAGATCTAATGTCTCTTATGGCCACCAAGGAGCTGGAACATCCCAAGCTCATGGAGCTCAAAGGGACAGAAGTAGAGATAGACCTGAAGTAAGTTTTGCCAACCCCTTGGGAAGAGAAAGGACAAGAACAAAGACTGATAGAGAAGAAATCAAGAGACCTAGAGCCCCAAGGAACCTAAGAAATGCTGATGATTTTCCTTTTCCAAGGCCTAGGGAACACACAAGGAGCTTGAGGCCAACTCCGCTGGTTAAGTCCATGAAAATTTACTTCGATGGCACGAGAGACCCATACGATCATGTGGCCGAGTTTAGGCAAGTCTTGAGAGCTGAACAAGTTGAGGACCTATTCACACAATACAATGCCTTTGGTCTAACCCTTAGGAACACAGCCCTTACATGGTTTCAACCACTGAATGAGAGAGAGTTCAAGAGCATAGAACAACTTCTAGAGGCATTCATTACCGAATTCTCTAAGAGTGGTATACGGCATAACACTTCCTCACTTCTTCGCAGCTTCAAGCAGACACCTCAAGAGATGGTTAGACTCGCAGGAAGAAGGTTAAGGCAATACCTAGAGAGGTGCCCTGTTCCAGAGTTGCCCACTCCAACCAAACAGGTGGCATTATTCTTAGATGGATTGTTGAGCACCAAGTTGAGATCATATGTATACCTGAAGGACCCCAAAACCATAGAAGAGTGTGTACGCATGTGCATTGACATTGAAGATAACCTAGGGGAGGAATTAGAGCTTTCAAAAATCTACAAAGATTCAAATAGCTCTACCATCATCTCTTCAAGACAATCCACGTCTATTGAGGAACTTGTAGAGAAGGTAGCTTTGAAATTAGGTGTCTCAAGCAAACAGATACCTCGATTTACCCTAGTGAGATGATGCTACACATGTGGAGGTGACCATATGGCGAACGTATGTCCCATTATGGACCAACCCCAGGTGAATCCTAGTAGCCAATACTGCACCATAGAGCGAAGATACACCAACCACACCGCAGAGGACTGCCCCTATAACAAACAAACTGTGAGACAAAATTACCCTCAACCATATCCACAATAGGGTAGGTACCAAAACTAGTATCCACCACAGTAGTACGGCAGGCCCCAACAACCCATCAGCCACTCTATCGAGGGTAATAGAGACCGCAACCAGTTCTAGCACAGTAACCCCCTGCTCTAGCTAATGTGATTCCAGTAAAGTATGCAACGGCATAAGAAAACCTAAATAGATCCATAGTCCCACTCACTCCATTGCTTTCAGAAGGTGACCCCAGTAATCGGAGTTTTGATTCTACACATATTGATAGCCCCCAAGCCTACTACATGCAGTCACCTGAGCATAGTGAGTCCTACTATTGTGAGGAACCAAGAGAACCTAGTTGGGATCCAGAGTATGCAAATATCATGTACACAAATCCCAACCCTAGACCTCAACCTAGGCAAGTAAGACCCCCATTCCCTAGAGGACCATGCTACAGATGTCAGGGAGATCACCTCATTCGTGATTGCCCCATGCCTGCACCTACATAACCCCAGTCAGTAACAATCCAAGGCATTTGTGAGGATTGCGAAAAGGAGAATCTCTTATGAGACTGGCCAAAGAACCCTAACAACATGCCAAAAATCACTCCTATCAATGTTATCGGGCTAGTAGTAGACTCTAGGGGAGTGTAGCTTCCACTGCACCAGTGCAAGTGGTCACCAGAGCTCAGCCTTTGCAGAAGAACCAAGGTCTAGGCCAAGAAAAGAGTGTTGAGGTTAGTGAAACTGAGAGCATAACCAAGAAACGAATAAGAGCCTGGAAAGATAGTCAAGAAAGGATGAAAAGAAAATGGTCTAAGAAGATGAGCGAATTAGAAGAAAGCATAAGATAAACAAAAGCCAAGATTGTTGAGCTCACCTCTCAAACCAACTCTCACATACCACCACCACCTTCATCCCTATCACCATCTAATCCACCATCTTTCAACCCACCTCATACCAATCCACTACCCCCTAGAGTAGGATCCGTATTGGCTGACCCCACTCCTAAAGACATAGACATGATGCTTAAGGCATATCAGGCCAGAATCCAAGAAGGGTAAAACGTGACAGATCATGATAAATGTTACCCCTAGAGCTGATCTAGAGATAGAGAGAACCAAGCTTTGTGCTAAAATGGTAGTGTTGGCTCAGACCATGTTTGAAGCCAGTCACCTCTTCAACTACTCTTGCTTAGCTAGGGCATGGTTGCATTTTGATGGACTATTGGAGAAGTTGGCGAGCATAATTGCAAGATCTAATAAGGAAGCCATATCCCAAGGAAGAGCCAAGGCAAGTGAAAGAATAAGCATTCCTCCCCAAGAAGCTTATGTGCCTAATTCCACTGAACTAGACACCTCTTCTTCTATAAATAGGTACTCACCAGAATTCCTGTGAGAGATTCAAGAAGAGAAATGGGCTAAGGAGAGTGAAGTTCCTCCTCCCATTGAACTTGTGGATGACGCGCACGAGCAATTCCCACAAGACATTCCTTCCATTTATGAGGAGCAACAGAGTACCCAATCCCATGAGAGATTAGACTTCGGGTCTAATTCCTTACAGAAGCTACCCCATTTCACCGGCCCATGGGAAGCTAAGTCTACTTGTATGAGAGCACCCATGGTCATGGTAAGAAACGATGACTTAGTCATACCTAGGAACATAGAGGTAGTAAAGAACACTAAAGTGCAGTGCAATCTCACTTTAGAAGAGCTACTCAAGGTTAGGCCAGAACTACCGGGAAACATGTAGCTAGCCAAGTACGTGAAATAGCCAAACCTCGTTCCCAGGTAGGATTGCATAGAACAGTGCCAGAAATACCCTTGGACAAGATAGGATACATGAGTGAAGGAGAGGAACGGAACACGTATCTTACCATTACCCATCAGGGGTACACAACCAAGGCAATTTTGGACTCAGTTGCAGGAGTTGCAATTGCTACCACTTCCCTATGGAAGCGTTGGGGCAAGCCAGCACTCAGGCCCATGAGGATGAAATTGCAGATGGACGATGGTCACATTGAGAGACCCTTAGGGCTGCTAGAAGGAATAACTCTCACTACATGTGGTGCTGAGTTTGAGCATACCTTTGCTATATGTGACTTTAGCAAAAATCATGCCCATGAGATGATTTTGGGAAGACCATTTATGCGACAACTGCAAGTGGTAGAGGATTGGGGAACCAATTCTTTGTACCTACAACACTTTCATGACCAAAGTTAATCTCAAGGATTACTCTCATAGAGATGTCCCTCCCATCCAATGGAATCCTATCCATAGAGCCAAAGATGATACTCAGTCAGTGCATTCCATAGGATCAGGATCCTCACGGATGCATGAAGACACTCACTTGTGGATGTGTAAGCGCCTGTAGTATTCCCTGACGAAGAATTTGAACCTCACAGCTGGGCAGAAATTCTAGCAACAATGGATGTAGCCATCAATGAAGAACAATGGACACCCCACTGTGATGAGGATGGCTATGACATTTCAGTCTTCTCAATAGAGCCAATCATGAGTGATTCGGTTCTGGAAGAATGTGAATGCACTGATGCATTCAAGGATGCAAGTGACTCGGATCTAGAGTCAATCATTATGGGCCCACCTTTTGCATCAGTTGAAGAATACTTCTATGAAGTAGAAGCTTACCCTTAGAGACATGGAGAAATTACGAATGATGTAAGATTAACCACACAAGTGACGACCAAGAGTGAAGGCAAGAAAAGAAAGAAGAGAGAAGTCACACTAGAGGAGGAAGAATCTTTGTTTGAGGTCCCTGAAAATTTTAAGAAATATGAGATAGAAGATAGGAGAGTCATGATAAGAATGCCTAAACGCGACGCCCAAGCACGAGAGGCCTATGATAACAAAGAAACCACCAAGAAAATAGTTGTATCCATAGAAGAGGGAGAAGAAAGATGCACCTACATAGGACATGACCTGACAAAAGAAGAAGAGCACGAGTTGATAACCTTGTTAAGAGATCACAGAGATGTATTTGCTTGGAGTTACAAGGACTTTAAAGGTGTAGATCCTGACATATGCTCACACACTATCCCCATGACTTCAGATGTCAAACCCCCTAAGCAAAAGCCATACACATATAATGACAATTATGCTGCCAAGATCAAAGAAGAGATAGATCGCTTGGTTGAAGCTGGATTCATCTATGAAATTGAGCACACTGAGTGGGTATCTCCCATTGTAGTTGTGGCCAAAAAGAATGGAAAGGTACGTGTGTGCATTAACTTGAAGAAGGCTAATGCAGCCACTATTCGAGATAACTATCTGCTTCCTATCACTGAGCATCTGTTAGAACGGGTAGCTGGCAAGGAAGTGTACAACTCCCTTGATGGCTTCTCTAGTTACAATCAAGTAGCCATTGCTCTAGAAGATCAACATAAGACAGCTTTTGCCACAGAGTGGGGCATATTTTCTTTTCGAGTAATGCCATTTGGGCTTACCAATGCGCCTGCTACCTTTCAAAGACTAATGTGTCATGTGTTTAAAGAATTCCTGAGGAAGAATTTAGAAGTCTATGTTGATGATCTCTGTGCTCATTCCAACATTAGACAGACACATATACCTGAACTCAAGCAAAGCTTTGACAAATGTAGAGAATATCAAGTCTGCGTGAACCCAGAAAAGTGTGTTTTCATGGTTCGGCAAGGCAAGATCCTAGTAGGACACATAGTGTCAAATAATGGCATATCCACGAATGAGGAGAAAGTGAGAGCTATTTCAGAACTACCTAGGCCAAAGAATGTCAAGGAAGTACAAGCTTTCATGAGGCATTGTGGATATTATCGGTGTTTTATACACATGTATGCCATCATAGCAAAGCCTCTATACGGACTTTTGACCAATTTTGAGTGGACTGATGAATGTGAAAACTCCTTCAACAAGCTCAAGAGAAGATTATGTTCAGCACCAATCTTAACCACACCAGATTGGAATAAGCCCTTTCATGTTCACGTGGATGCATCCAATTATGCGATTGGATGTGTACTCGCACAACCTACTCGTGAAGGTAATATGGATCTTCCAATTGCCTATGCTAGTAGACAGTTGAATGCAGCTGAACGAAACTTTACAACCACCGAACGAGAAGGATTAGGCATGGTATATGCGGTTAAAAAGTTTAGACACTATTTGCTTACAAATAAGTTTAAATTTTTTACTAATCATCAAGCACTGTTGTATTTGGTAAACAAGCCATGCAACACAGGCAGATTAGTAAGATGGTTTCTATTACTAATGGAATATGACTTTGAGGTTGTAGTGAGGAAAGGCAAGACCCACCTGAGAGCAGTCATCTCTCGAGGCTCACATCTGGAGAGGCCCCACAAGGAGTATCAGATGACCTTCCTAATGCTTACTTGTTTAATTTAGAAGTTGTACCTTAGTGGGCTAAGACATTAGTGCCGGTATTGACATACGGGCCTAAACATGCGGTAGTAAACACTCAAGATAGGGAGGTAGTAAAAGCCTAGAAATACCATATCATGGCAGGAAGTATGTACAAGCATACGGATCAGGGAATATTAGCATGTTGCGTGGAAGAGGATGAGTATGCTAAATGGTTGCAATTAGCACATGTGAGTGCATTAGAGCAACACTACTCAACGCAAAGAACCTTACAGACATTGAGGAGACTTGGAGTGCACTGGCCGACTATGGAAGCAGATGTCCATAAGTTGTGTAAGGAATGCCCAGTCTGTCATATTAGACCACCTGTGGAGCACGCTACTTTGTACCAAGTGTCTTTAGTACCAGATTGAAGTGAGCAATTAATAGCCTTTCTAAGGACGAAAACATTCCCTCAAGAGATGACCCTAGCTAGGCAGAGAAGCTTAGAACAAGAAGCTTTAGACTACTCACTCATTGGAGATAACTTATACAAACATGGTAAAGATGGTTACCTCAGATTATGTGTCCATGAGAGCAAATATCTTAAGATATTGGAAACTGCTCACCAGGGTGTAGCAGGAGGACACTTTGGTCCTGATTGGGTGATTAAGGCAATTCTATTTACAGGATTGTGGTGGCCAACCCTTCACATGGATGCACATACATATGTGAAGAGGTGTGAGATTTGTCATCAAACTTAGTATCCTATACGCAAAGATGAGATGCCATTGAAAACTATGATGGGTGGACGTGCATTCTCTAAGTGGGCAATAGACTTTAAAGGTCCTATTAATCCCCCAGCTAAGGGTTCACATGTTGAATACATCATTGTGGCCACAGACTATCTAACCAAGTGGGTAGAAGTAAAAGCTACGACGAAGAACAATGCTCAAACGACAGCTAAGTTCTTATTTGAGAATGTGTTCACAAGATACGGGCTACCTATAGATTTAGTAAGTGATAGAGGCACTCACTTCTTGAATGAATTCATTGAAAATCTTCTCCAAGAGTTCTTGGTAGTACACAAGAAGTTTGCCCCCTATCATCCACAAGCTAATGGGCAAGACGAAAGCACAAATAAGATCATATGCAATGTGCTCACCAAATTACTGAATAATAAATGCTCTGATTGGGACAAACAGCTACACCATGCTGTTTGGGTATACCGAGTTGCCTATAAAACGGTACTCCAAGCCACACCCTTTCAGATGGTATTTGGCCAAAATGCAGTGCTACCATTGGACTTCTTGATACCTAAATTGAAAGTAGCACAAGAGCATGACTGGACAGGCCATGAGCTCTCCTCTAGAATCTTTGGCCTTGAACGACTAGGTGAAACAAGATTAAGAGTGACAGCAAGAATTTACGTAGCCAAGAAAAGACAAAAAGCATATTTTGATGCACATGTGAAGGATAAGGGCTTGAAAGCAAGAGACCTAGTCCTAGTCTACACTTTGAAGCAACATGCACAGAAATTAGAGAAGAGAGGTTATGGACCTATGATCATAAATAGGATCTCAACGAGTGGAGCAATTCAATTAGCCACTCTAGAAGGTGATGTTCTCCCTAGTTACATTAGCGGATGTAGAGTCAAACTATATCAAGAACCCCTCACTGATGAAATGCTCAATCGACTCAACACTGCCAAGAAACGTAAAGAAGAGGAAAAGTGAATTCGAGAAGAAGCACACGCAGAAGCATTGGAACGCATTCGAAGAATGAAATTGAGAAGACAGGGTAGAGATCAGCCTTGGACAAATTTCTATGCAGATCTAGGATATTATATGGCTATGTGCAAAGTCTCAAGTGTAAGTTCCCGTAGAATAATTGATAAACGTCCTTTTGTAACCTTAGAGATAGGACAAGGAAAGAGTGCAAGGACTGTATGGGCCTTAATTGACTCAGGTGCAGCCACTAGTGTAGTTAGACTCTCTTACTATCAAGAGTTGAAATTAAGCGTCAATCCTATGGAGGCATATCTCATAAGATTGGGAGGTGTGGAAACCCCTTGCATGGGCGAGGTGGAACTTCCCCTCTACATTCAAGATGTTCTGATCACAATTAAGGTACTAGTGTGTCAAGATGAGGACCTCATTGAACCTCTTGTCTTGGGTCAAGACTGGATCTATGATCATGCAGTCAACCGAAACCTAAGAAGTGGACTTCTTCAGGTCTGGGTAAATCAGAACTGCATTACACTTGAATTAGAGAATGAAGCACTCAAGGAACTAGGAAAGGCACAAGTGTGGGTGCGGAAAGGCGACCAACCTATGGCGGTCCAGTCACGACCATTGGTGCAACTTCATATTAGTGAGCAAGGATAGGACACTAATAAGAAGTCTTTCAAAAAGTCTTCTACTAAAGTGACGTCTATCTGGGTACCCAAGAAGTCGATGAAGTCTGACCCACAATCAAGACAAATTTGGGTGCCTAAGGCTTGCTTGCAGGCTCAAATGGCCGCACATAAATCACACCTTGTAAAGTATGATTCACTCATGTGAATAGTTGATTCCCATTCTCATTCGACACGCACAAACACATATTCGCCCATGAGCACGAGCATAATAACTTGTAAATGGGTCCCTAAAAAGCCTCATTTCCAACCAAACACTCTCATAAAGCCCTCCAGAGCCTCCACAAAACCAAAACCAAAAGTCATCCACTGTGTTTGGCAGCCCAAAGCTTGTAATAAACCCCCCGACCCCCATTTGTAAATTCATCTCCACCTGCTAACTGCATCATACCCACACTGCATCTTTTCATTTAGCTCATAGGACTATTCATTCACTAACTACACACAATCACCGAGCACTCACTGACCTGCTAACTTATCAATAACCTCATGTTAATGTTGTAATAGGGACAAATATGTTGCTGCAAGGCAATCAAAAATTGAAGTTTTGATGAAGTTTTGAAGTCAATGATTGAAGAAAAGATCAAGTCATGAAGCATTAAGAAAGTATATGTTCAGAGAATGAAGATATGTATACATATGTACATTAATTTAGAGTTAGTTCACTTATACTTTTGTATGATGATAAATTTGTACATATTTGCCTATATATACAAGGAAAAATGTCGGGGCAAATATGAGAGAGTATGTGAATAGAGAAATTAGAGGTTGTATGAGCTATTAGACACTTTAGAAGTGAGTACGATTTCTCTCGTCACTGAGATGTAAAGTTTTCTAGAAATGAAGAAAAGTTGCGCCCCATATTTCTAAGAGTTCTCCTTTTGTGTTGAGTCTTTTGTGAAATGCTTTGTACAAGTCTAAGTCTATAGCTGATTGACCTCTATACACATTTTTAGCTTCTAATTGTGATTAGGCTGAGAGAATTGAGTGTAGGAACATTTACATGTGTAAATGAAAAGAAGAGAAGTTGCAGGAGGTGCAAAATTCAATACTAATGTTTTGGTCAGTTCTGTTGATGTGTAAAACACCACAAGAAATGAATTAATGTGACACTAGAACACCTCTATGATCACCATTAACTCATTGCCACTCTAAACTTTGAGAAATGATAGCCGAAACCAAGAACTTTGCTTCTTCAAATTTTTCTAGTTACTGAAATGACATACCTTCAGTATTTTGCTAATTTCTCTTAGCTCAAATATTATTTCTCCAAGATCTTTTATACGCTGAAACTAAAAGAGTAGAGATTTTCAACAAGCTATCATGTGCATGAAATGGATCTCTAGAACTCAAGTTATGGCCTTCACAAGATGACCCTATATGACTTCCAAAAGTGGAAATTTTGCCTATTTTAGTAATCCTGAGTGTCTAAAAATGAAAATTCGATGCCTAGCATCGACTTGCAACCAAAAGTCGATGTCGGGCATGAACTTTGAGCTTTTTCAGCCACTTTTTCAGCACCAGAATTAGCCTCTTTTACACACACATGAAGAAGACCACTTTTATGTGGGAAGTCGATGCCGGGCATCGACTTTATGCTGAAACTCGATGCCAGGCATCGAGTTGCTCCACAAACCTCATGATTTTAAGAAGCTTCATCAGTAGATAAAAGTCAGATATGAAGATAAGGACTTATCAGCTAGGATTCGATGCCAGGCATCGACTTCTCACATAAAACTCAACCTTTCAACATACATTCGATGCCAGGCATCAACTTGCTTGGAAAACTTCAACCTTTCAAATCATTACATAGAAGACAAACACTGGAGATGAAAGAAGAAGACTTATACACAGAACTTTAACTAGTTCTTATCATAGCTATGAAAACTCAGAAGCTTACAAGTGCTTTCTCACTCAGAGAAGCCCGACTATTCTCAGTCATACAAAATGAGTTCTAACTCACTTTCTCATTGTCTTCCCTCTCGCGTCAGTTGATACAAACTAACTTATATAGATTTTCTTATTCTCGTTTTTCTTTTTTAACTTCTAGAACTAAAGTGAACTAACTTTACAAATATAATACACTTGTGAATTTGTCCCTTCACATAGGTATGTAGTTTTATTCTAAAGTTTTGATCTTCAAATGTATGTCCAATTAGTGATTGTTAGCTCCGAAAATGGTTGGTTTTTATGCACTAATCTGTTTGTATTTGGCGGGGGAATTTGCTTGATTTCAGGTACTTGAAGCATGAATTTGATAATTGATGAGAAGCATGTGGAGATATTGATTGCAGGGATGCGGAGAAAAGGTTTCACTTGAAAAGGGCCATTGTGCTTTTGAAGTTGGAGGATATTTTATCATCAAGGGTTCTGAGAAGCTGCTTCGCAGGGATTGAGCATGGAGGAGCCTCCTAAGAACATAGGAAATACTGGCGTGCAGAGGAAATTAGAAGCGGCTTTGTTTCAGGGGGGGCTCTCCCTTCTATGGAAGGGGGACTCTCTCTCACACTATGCAGAGCTGAGGCAATCTGAGAGGGCCTTGTAAAGCAATGGAGTCCTTGTGCTCGACTTTCTCGCAAGTCTCGGCATCAGTCCCGAAGGTTGCTTCTTGTCATGGAGGATTTCACTCGAATACTTTAAAATCATCAAGGCTTTGGGGTCCACATTTGCAAGCGCAGTTCCCATCGTCCTCCATAGGACGTCCAAGAACTTTTCATAATACTTGTGCTGCTTCAACGTCTACAGCTGAGAAGGAACCTGAAAAACGTGAGCAAACAGTCTCTATAAAAGATATTGGCAACTCACTTGCGCCCAGCTCGTTTGAGGTGAAACATTTGCTGATGGAAATCTGTGATGAGACAAGTGTAGCAGAATTTAAGCTTAAGGTTGGTGATTTCAAATTGCATATAAAAAGAGATGCTGGGAAACTTAAAGGATCTACTCCTCATCCAGTCGTGGCCCCGCCCATTCCTAGTAAGCCAATGGAAGGCCGACGGTGCACACATTTTTTGGGCGGCAGATAGTAGGGGGCATTCGATTCTTCTTGGGTGGATAGGGACTTCTGCGAGAAAAAAAAAATTTGAAGACGCTGAGAACTCGACTCATTAGTCTGGGGGAGGAATCACAGGTTGTTTGTGCAGATATTCGAGGAGGAGGAGAAAAGGAAGGCGCTCTCCATCTCTGTTTTTTTGGGTGCAGGAACGAAGGAGGACGCCAGGTATCGGAGAGGGAGGGTTGTGCTTTTTTCTGCAGGTGGCAAGAAGAACTCAAGGGCTGATCCACTAATTGGGAAGGATGGGATGATCCTCTCGAACCCAGAGGAAGGGAAGGGCTCCTGGCAGAAGAACAACGGGGACAACAAAGCAAAGATCGATGCGCTCAAGTTGGCCTTATCGCTGCTAAGCTATACATAGAGAAGGAAGAATAGGTTTATGTCGAGAAAACAGGTAGCTGTATGTTTTAGTGCAGAGGGAGGGGTATTTGCCTTGTGAGGAATTTGTAGATGGAGAGGAAGAAGTTGTAGTACTGGTCATCGTCAAAATGCACATCATATTTCACACTCTTTCCGCAAGAAAGCAGGAGCAGCAGCAATAGCTTATGATTTGTGGTTTTTGATTGATCACGGCTTCTCCCGCTTCTTTGTCCTTATCTACTGCTTTGTCGAATCTCATCCACGCTTTGTAGATGTGTTAAAAGGAGAGATTATCGTCTCCACTTCGAGTTTCAGTTCTTCTGATGCCTCTCGTGTCATCTTTATTGTTATGTTGTGACCAAAGCATTCCTAATACGTCTTGTTCGATATATATTGTGTCGTTAACAATTCCAGATGTTTCAAGCTTTTGTTGAACTTTCTGTCTATCCATTTATCCAATTATGCATACACACTCACCTTTGGAGTTGGGCCTTTCGATATGTACGTGCATCTTAATTTCTTATTGACAAACTACTAGAGTCCAAGGGCACGCAAGCTTTAGCAGAATAATGTGCATCTCTGCTTTTGAACTTTTATATGCAATGGTTGGAGGACATGAAACGCAGATATAAGTGTTCATGGGCTACGCTACAACAAACCAACTTCGGAGAAGAGGAGGCAAGTTTAATGTGTGCAGGTGTCTGTTTCCCTCCTTGGAGTGGGTTCCATGAATGGTATCGGTGATTGGTGTAGCTCTAGGAACAGCCCAAGGTTCAGAAATTTTCAGAACTAATATGGGTGAGCTCTTCATACTCCTACAGTAGTGCTCTTTGAAGAACATTGTACAGAGAAATGCTCCTCGAAGGACAAAACAACTGGATAATGCTCAAATTTCAAGTTAGTATCCGCGGCTGTTGTCGGCTGCTGGAAAGGGAGGAAAACCCTCATAAATCTCTTCATTTGGTGTTAATCCTGATCGGATGGAGCCATCTAATAAACAATGCTTCTGATATGCTATTCAGACGATCATGAGAAAGTGTTTCGATCATAAGTTTTGTTGTACTAGACTTTCCTTTGCTTGCGCAATCTCAAGAACTGAGATTTGATTACTTCTAGGAATACAATTCTCGTCTTCAACTCACGAAGAAGACGGTGGATTTCTGTGGATCATTTACTGTGCACAGACTTCACAAGTTCTGTATTTGATTTTTTTTTCCTTTTTATGGTTTACTGTTGCATGAAAAAGTGGACTCAAAGCAACATAAATTGACAGTGTGTAAGAAAATTAGGCAAAATATCATTGAGAATATGCACGTTTCCTTGGACTAAGAGTGCCAATCATTTTGGTGCGTTTGCCGGGAAGTATATGAACTAGTACATATACAAAGGAAGGATTCCTCGAGGGATAATTATGGACTCCAAGTAATCCAATTGGACGGATCGAGGGGTTTAAGCAAAATAAAGGCTTCCACAATCATCTTTTCCTTGGGCCTAGGAGCCAATCATTTTGGTGCGTTTGCCGGGAAGTATATGAACTAGTACATATACAAAGGAAGGATTCCTCGAGGGATAATTATGGACTCCAAGTAATCCAATTGGACCGATTGCGAGGGGTTTAAGCAAAATAAAGGCTTCCACAATCATCTTTTCCTTGGGCCTATGAGCCAATCATTTTGGTGCGTCTGTCGGGAATAGCTTGGTACGTCTCTATAAGAGAGTGCCATAGGTTCGCCTAGCGCCACATGTTGGCCGAGCTTGCGGACCCCAAGATCTAGTACATGAGCGAGGGGAGCACATCGTCAGGAGCGACACAAACTCAAAGAGAGGAACGCGCTCAGAGAAGAGCCCTTGAAAGAGAAAGGAGAAGGTGGGAACCGCCAGGTGAGTGGACCTCGATTGGCTCGAAGGAATCTGCCAAAAACGTGTATTCCCATAGGAGAGTCGCGAATGAAGTGCGGAAGTTTGAAGGGGGGATCCTGAGGCCACGTGCGCTAAATTTCTGGCGTCGAAGTGATATTGATATCACACCTCTGTTTGAAATGGCTCAACGGATTTCGGTTCATTTGGGGGACTTCACCAAGTTTTCAGGTGCTTGGGACGAAGATCCAGATAGTTTTATCCAGCTGTTTGAAGTTACTTGTGAGGCTAATGAGGTAGTTGACCAGGGTCAAAGGTTGAGAATTTTTTCGGCTATTCTCCGTGATGAGGCAGCCAATTGGTATGGGAATCTGACACCACAAGAGCGTGGAACTTATCAGATGCTCAAGGAAGCCTTCTTGGCAAAGTTTCGACAACAAGGCTTCCAAGACAGATTGGCTCAACAAATGGATTATTTGCGACAGGGAGTCAATGAGAGCATCGATAACTACATTCAGAGAATGGAAACCTTGGTAAGAAAGATGGGCGCGAATGCCCCGAACGATGAGACATTGAAATGAAGATTCATTTTGGGATTGAGAGATCCTACGGCACAGCAGCATATCAGCCTGACAAGACCTGCAACTTTAATGGATGCTAAGGAACAAGCAAGGCTTTGGGAGGAAGTCCAATTATGCCAACAAAGGAAGATGGAACTCTTATACGAGCCAATGGGAGGCCTGGGAAGCATACCAATGAAAGATCCGGGTCAAGGAAGTCCCACATTGACGACTCCAGCTTTTGTAGCTGCCACTAGCACGCCAAGCGAGGTAAAGCCTGCGCTAACTGAAGAACGAATATTGGAGTTGGTCACGCAAGCTATAAAAGCTGCCACAATCACTCAGGAGACATACACAGTAAAACCCGAGGTGACTACAAACCCCAATCAAGTGTTTTGATCAAATACATGGTGTGGAAAGTGCCATGGTTACGGCCATTTGGCTTCAGAATGCCCTACAGTCTCGAGAGTATTCACAGATAGATCACCACCTAGGATGCGTTGTACTTTTTGTGGAAGAACAAATCACACGGAGGACCGATGTTACAACAAGAGAGCCTATGAAGAGAGGACCATGAAATCGGGAGATACAAGAGAGAGACCTTATACGGGATTGCCCGCTCAAAGTGTCCCACCTACATCTCGTTGGGAAAACAGACCGACATATGGATATGGTGCTCAAGGTCAAGGAGGAGACTATCCAAGAGGAGTCTCACGGGATCAAAGAAGAGATGGTCCAATCCAATGCTGGAGATGCCATGGCTTTGGCCATACTCAATCTAGATGTCCAAATGAAAAGAAGCCAATTGATTATACCCCACTATGTAGGTACTGTAGTGGAGAGGGCCACTTTGATGAAGATTGTCCAAAATGAAGAGCCGCCGCCGGCAAGGAAAAAGGACCAATAGGGTCCTCGAATTATGTTGATACTCAGGTTCATTCCACATCGAGAGCTCAAGAGCACGTTCCTACGATCGGAGTAGTGTTCAAGACACCGAACCCTCAAGAAGGCTCTAGCTCGTCAATGCACTTTGTGGATGCTTACGAGGCCAAGAAACCACACAAAGATCCAACTGTGGCAGTAGTCACAAGGACTCAAGAGTATTCGAAAAAGAATCCGGGAGGCGAAGGTGAAGAAGGGAGCCAAGAGAAGATAGTTGAACATGAAGAGGTAGAAAACCAAGATGGAGGACTTGCTGAGCAGCAAGAGTTTGAGGATGGGGAAGAGATAGAGATTCTTCCACCAGTGACCAAGGAGTTTGTGCCGGGCATAGCACCATTCCCTGAAAGACTAAGGGCTCCGAAGTGTAGAAAGGAAAGATAAAGTTCGGAAGAAGTAGATATTGTAAAGTTGCTCGCTGACACAGAAGTCACGCTGGATATTGGCACATTGCTAAAATGTTCACCTGCTTATAGGAAACAATTCTACAACGAATATATTAAGAAGCCGAGGAAAGCTCGAGATAAAAATAGACAAGATAAAGATGTCCAAGGGATCATTCAAAGTATTACGACGCAAATTGATTCAAATGCTCCAGCTGTGACGGTCGAAATTAAAGGATATGCAGTCCCTGGTGCTCAGTTAGATAGTGGAGCCGCAGTTAACCTTATGACTGAGTTCATGATGAAAGCTTTGGGCCTCAACCACATGGAAGAGACGCCGATGTCTTTGAGAATGGCGGATCAAACACAAGTGAAGCCTGCGGGTCTTTTGAAGAATGTAAGCACAGTTGTGGGCGGTTTAGAGTTTAAGGTTGATTATCTGATAGTAAGACCAAGGACCTCAGAGGCTACCTTCTCGATCCTACTTGGACGGCCATGGCTGGTGCAAGCCGAGTGTGTGCATGACTGGCGCACAGGATTTATTTCAATAGGGCCAAAGTCTGATCGGATTCAAATACAAGTATCCCCACCCTCGAGCAACAAGAAGAAAGCAATAATAGTCGATGAGATGGAAAAGAAAGAAAAGGAGAAAGCAAGGCACGAGATTGCACGAGCTAGGTTTTCCTTGAACACGGACACCTACAAGAATTTGCTTCAAGACAGGTTCAACTTGCAGCTCTTTAAGAATCAAGACACGAAGATGGGAGAGTATCAAAATCCATTGCTCTATAACGACGATTCTGATCAGGAGTTGCTAGGATGGTTGACACATACAAGTGAATTTGATTGCTACATGTTGAGTATAGATGCAAGTAAAAACAAAGCTACTCAATCCCTGGAGAAGGGAACTTCAAAAGAAGAGTTGAAACTGGAGCTAGCTCCGACAATGGAAGTGCAACAATTGAGAGAAAGAGTTAGAATGCTAGAAGCAGAGATTCTAAAGAGAAGTCGAGAATCGAAAAAGAAGCGAAGAGTAGGACTAAAGCGTCGGAAGCCATTGCAAAAGCTGAATTAAAAAAATTAGGTTCAATCGAAACAGAACAAAACAATGATTTACTGGCCAACCATGCACGCGTGATCGGAGAGCACATTCCAATCACAGTGTCATCAAGGAATAAGGAATCTTCACGAGAAACTCAGGTGGAAAAATAGGAAGTTTTTCCAGAAAAGTTCTTGAGCGTGGGATCAGAGCTACCGGAGGGAGTACGAGATTGTATTAAAATGACACTCAAAAATTTCGGCAAGGCCTTTGCATGGTCATACAGTGATCTGAGAGGAATTGATCCCCGAATCTGCCAACATTATATAGACTTGGAAGAAGGCACACAACCAATATGCCAACGACTCAGGCGAACGAATCCAGTCTACTCGGAATTGATCAAGCTGGAATTGACCAAATTATTGGAAGCAGGATTCATATATCCCATCGCATCCAGTGAATGGGTATCACCAATTGTAGTTGTTCCGAAGAAAAATAAGAAAATCCGTATTTGCATAGATTATCGGAAGTTGAACGAGCGCACAAAGAAGGATCACTTCCCCTTGCCGTTCACTGATCAAATCTTGGACAGAGTGGCTGGCCATAAATTGTACTCATTCTTGGATGGTTTCAGTGGATACAACCAGATCCAAATCCATGAAGAGGATCAATCAAAAACTACTTTCACGACAGAATGGGGTACGTATGCATATCGTGTGATGCCATTTGGATTATGCAATGCACCGGCCACATTCCAGAGGGCAATGATAGCTGCATATCAAGACTACTTGCAGGATTGGATGGAGATATTTCTCGATGACTTTGCGATCAGAGGCGACGATGAAAACATGATGGAGAGGATTGAAGCTATTTTAAGAAGAAGCATTGAAAAAGGCATCACATTAAATCCTGAAAAGTGTACATTTGGAGTACGAAGAGGATTGCTTTTGGGACATGTTATTTCCGAAAAAGGGATTGCGGTTGACGAGGATAAAGTAGAAAAAGTTGGACAACTTCCACCTCCTCAAAATTTGCGGCAACTCAGAGGATTCTTGGGCCATGCAAATTATTATCGACGTTTTATATTAAATTTTGCATCAATAGCGGCGCCACTGACGAATCTCTTGAGGAAAGACCAAAAATACCAATGGACTGGAGAGTGTCAAGTTGCATTCGACTCGATCAAGGAGAGGTTGATAAATGCACCGATTTTGGTAGCACCCGACTGGACGAAAGAATTCCATGTGCATACCGACGCTTCTCATACTGCGGTTGGAGCAGTACTATGCCAAGCCGATGAAAAGAAGTTGGACCACCCTATTTATTACGCAAGTCGCAATTTGAATAGCACTGAGAGGAACTACACGACTACAAAAAAGGAATGCCTCTCGATGATCTTTGCGGTGAACAAGTATCAGCATTACTTGATGGGAAAGCATTTCACTTTTTATGTGGATCATGAAGCCCTTAAGTACATCATTAATAAACCCGAGCTATCAGGGCGATTGATCAGGTGGATGCTACTCCTCCAAGAATTTCAGTTCACAGTGGTAACCAGACCAGGCAAAGCACATATATTGGCCGACCATTTATCTCGAATTGTTAATAAGGAGCCAATCTCTGGTGTGCCCGACGATGCTCCTGATGGGCATCTATTCCAGGTTGATGCTAAAGTACCTTGGTATGCCGACTTGGTGAATTTCTTGTGCACTACTAAATATCCGCCAGGAGCAAGCAAGAGAGAGAAGCAAAAACTGTTAGCATTGGCGAAGCACCATAGCATCATTGGGGGGCAACTCTATCGATATTTTGTTCATGAGAGCATTTATCGGAGGTGTCTCGAGGAAGAAGAAGCAAACCTAGTGTTGAGGGCTTTGCATGACGAACCTTGCGGTGGGCATTTTGCTGGTGAACTGACGGCAAGAAAGATTTTATTAGCCGGGTATTGGTGGCCAACGCTGTTCAAAGACTCGTACACATACTGTAAGAAATGTGACAGATGCCAACGAATGGGCAAACCCACATTAGCACATGCTGCTCCTCTCACACCGGTGCTTGTTCTTAAGCCGTTTGAGACGTGGGGAATTGATTTTGTGGGGCCTATTGATCCTCCCTCACGACGAAGATCCAATAGGTATATCTTGGTCTGTACTGACTATGTTACCAAGTGGGTAGAAGCCAAAGCTCTGAAGACTGACCGAGCTGTTGATGTGGCTAAATTTTTATACGAACAAATTATCACTCGATTCGGATGCCCGTTGGAAATAGTGAGTGATAGAGGAACACATTTTGTCAACGAATTGATCGAGGAGTTAATGGAATTATATAAGATCAAACATAGAAAAAGCACTCCATATTACCCGAGGGCAAATGGACAAGTGGAGGTCACCAACAAAGTTCTTGAACAGATTCTGACAAAGACAGTAGCTGTGCATAGGAGAGACTGGGATGAGAGACTTTTGGAAGCCTTGTGGGCATATCGAACATCCTACCGAGTGATGACTAAGAGCACTCAGTTCTCCCTAGTATATGGTGAGGAAGCCATCTTTCCCATCGAAAAAGAAGTTCCAACATTAAGAGTGGCCATCGAAGCCAGGATGGGAGAGGAAGAGTCATTAAAGGAAAGGTACATACAACTGGTCAAGCTGGAAGAAAAGAGACTCATCGCACAACAAAGTTTGGAAGCTATTCAGAAGAGACGTAAGGAGAGGCATGACAAGAATCTCAAAACCTATGTGATTCAAGAAGGGGATTTGGTGCTAGTTTATAATAGTAAATATTATAAATTCCCGGGGAAGTTACAGACAAGATGGGCAGGACCGTTTAAGGTGGTGGAACTCAATTCCAATGGTTCCATGCAAATTCAAGATTTAGGAGAAGAATATGCTCCCGTGAAGGTTAACGCGCTTAGAGTTAAACCATATTTCAAGTGATATTAGGACGGGAGAAGCCAGACGAGATCCAAGCAGAAGGACGTAGTAGACTCCTTGTACATACATGTATAATTAGATATATATCTGCGCATATGTAAGCTATGATTTGTGTGTCATAAATATTCTTCCTTGCTAGCTCAAGAATTTTGGACTTCTAATTATTTTTCTTGTGTTGCGCAGAGACTGTTAGGAGCTAAGTAACAAAATGGCAGATCAAATAACGCAACTCTACTTGTACGAGCTAAGGATATATTTCTCGGACCAAACATTCGCCCGCATGGACATAGATGTCGACGACTTTGAGCCGGAATACGATGTTGAGGAAGCGCATTGGCTGGTATGCTTTATAAATCAGGGTCTGGGTGTTGCATTTTACATTGAGTGTTTTGAGGAATACCTAACTCGACATGTAGGATGGGCGGGAGATCGATATTACTATTTCGATCCTTCGAGGGAAATGCCTAACGAGGAAAACGATATCACATGGGCTTGGGCAGATGTGCTAACACTAGGAAGTGATGACGGAGCTCCTGAAGTTGAGCCTGACTCGCCCTAGGGAAGTTGTCAGGATGCGAGTACGATGCGAGACTACATGAGACATCCCAGAGACTCACATTCTAGGACACCTAAGGATAGGTATACGAGGGACTGAGGCTTAGCCGGCTGTAGCTACCAAGTGAAAAGTCAACTCGATGAATACATATGTAGTGTCTGTAATTGAGAGAATGGAGTGAAGAGGTGGTTGATCTGTCAAAGGCTAGTGTATATGTTTGCATGCATGTGTGGGAAAAGTGGGAAAGTCCCTTTCTTCCTCTCCCTAATTCTCAGGACTGGGGTGAACTAATTAACTATGAAAAAAAAAACGAAGAAAAGAAAAGAAAAGAAAAAATTTGTGTTGCTGTGATCGTACCAATGCGCTATGGTGGGCTAGTAGGTGGGTGGAATTATCCTCGCCGGGTGGTTAGGACCACGAGCCGCAGCTAGTTTCGCCATAGGCTTGGGAGGTATATGTTGTGTCTTAGCTACGCGCCATAACGGGTTGGTAGGTAGGTGGAGCCATCGTGGCTGGGTAGTCACGACCATGAGCCGCATCCAGCTTCGTTATGGGCTAGCTGATATATGTTATGTGTTATCATTGTGTGTTTGTGTGTTGTGCGCTGCATTGCATTGGTAGATGGGTGGAATCAACCTGATCGGGTGGTCAGGTCCACGAATCGCATCCAGTGTCAATGTAGGCCAACGTGTGATTAAAATAAAATTTTCATATGAAGTTATTCCCCACTCCTGAGGGGGAGAGAGAGAGAGAGGAGGGGGCGATGATCGCCTGGAAGGGAACGTTATTTGCTTGTGTGATTGGTATGTGTTGGCTTGCGACAGATCAGCTCACTTTGAATCAACATTCTTGAAGGCACGGAGACTGTATATGTACTTATGGAGGAGGCTTTAGCGAGGTAATGCAACGGTCTTGCTTTACAACTTGTGTGCTCTATCTGAGGGTTTTTCTAGTGTGTGGGACACTCCAGGGTTCTGATGTATGTCTTCGCTTGCACTCGAGTCTCGATGGTTTCTGTAGGACGACGATGGGGATTCTTCGGAAGTGTCTAGTCATGGAGTGATTGTACATAGCGAATAGTAGATGCAATAATGGGGTATGCATTTTGGGTATGTTGCATCTCCTGTTGTATTCATTCCAGTTGTTGTTGTTTACTTCGGTATTTCCGTTTCTATTTGTTCGCGATGATAGTTGCATGTGTAAAACATGGAAAGGTATGCATGTGTTATTTTGGTTGAGACTATTTTTCATAATGGAATGTATGAGCAAATTGATGCATGGCTGAAATGGAATTGCATATATGTGCATGTTCTTGGATCATTTTGGAAGTGAATGATTTGTATGTATTCATGAGTGATTTTTTTTAGCACTAACAACTTCAATGAGTGCAGGTCCACTTGGAACGATGGCTCGATGGAAAGGTATGCAAACTAGTTGTGCACTGATGTTTTCATGGCTGTTTTGATTAGATTGCAGCAAAAGTGGCTCGTCGAGGACGACTTCGCAAATAAGAAGAGGGAAGTATGTTAGCTCCGAAAATGGTTGGTTTTTATGCACTAATCTGTTTGTATTTGGCGGGGGAATTTGCTTGATTTCAGGTACTTGAAGCATGAATTTGATAATTGATGAGAAGCATGTGGAGATATTGATTGCAGGGATGCGGAGAAAAGGTTTCACTTGAAAAGGGCCATTGTGCTTTTGAAGTTGGAGGATATTTTATCATCAAGGGTTCTGAGAAGCTGCTTCGCAGGGATTGAGCATGGAGGAGCCTCCTAAGAACATAGGAAATACTGGCGTGCAGAGGAAATTAGAAGCGGCTTTGTTTCAGGGGGAGGCTCTCCCTTCTATGGAAGGGGGACTCTCTCTCACACTATGTAGAGCTGAGGCAATCTGAGAGGGCCTTGTAAAGCAATGGAGTCCTTGTGCTCGACTTTCTCGCAAGTCTCGGCATCAGTCCCGAAGGTTGCTTCTTGTCATGGAGGATTTCACTCGAATACTTTAAAATCATCAAGGCTTCGGGGTCCACATTTGCAAGCGCAGTTCCCATCGTCCTCCATAGGACGTCCAAGAACTTTTCATAATACTTGTGCTGCTTCAACGTCTACAGCTGAGAAGGAACCTGAAAAACGTGAGCAAACAGTCTCTATAAAAGATATTGGCAACTCACATGCGCCCAGCTCATTTGAGGTGAAACATTTGCTGATGGAAATCTGTGATGAGACAAGTGTAGCAGAATTTAAGCTTAAGGTTGGTGATTTCAAATTGCATATAAAAAGAGATGCTGGGAAACTTAAAGGATCTACTCCTCATCCAGTCGTGGCCCCGCCCATTCCTAGTAAGCCAATGGAAGGCCGACGGTGCACACATTTTTTGGGCGGCAGATAGTAGGGGGCATTCGATTCTTCTTGGGTGGATAGGGACTTCTTCGAAAAAAAAGAAAAAAATTGAAGACGGTGAGAACTCGACTCAGAAGTCTGGGGGAGGAATCACAGGTTGTTTGTGCAGATATTCGAGGAGGAGGAGAAAAGGAAGGCGCTCTCCCTCTCTGTTTTTTTGGGTGCAGGAACGAAGGAGGACGCCAGGTATGGGAGAGGGAGGGTTGTGCTTTCTTCTGCGGGTGGCAAGAAGAACTCAAGGGCTGATCCACTAATTGGGAAGGATGGGATGATCCTCTCGAACCCAGAGGAAGGGAAGGGCTCCTGGCAGAAGAACAACGGGGACAACAAAGCAAAGATCGATGCGTTCAGGTTGGCCTTATCGCTGCTAAGCTATACATAGAGAAGGAAGAATAGGTTTATGTCGAGAAAACAGGTAGCTGTATGTTTTAGTGCAGAGGGAGGGGTATTTGCCTTGTGAGGAATTTGTAGATGGAGAGGAAGAAGTTGTAGTACTGGTCATCGTCAAAATGCACATCATATTTCACACTCTTTCCGCAAGAAAGCAGGAGCAGCAGCAATAGCTTATGATTTGTGGTTTTTGATTGATCACGGCTTCTCCCGCTTCTTTGTCCTTATCTACTGCTTTGTCGAATCTCATCCACGCTCTGTAGATGTGTTAAAAGGAGAGATTATCGTCTCCACTTCGAGTTTCAGTTCTTCTGATGCCTCTCGTGTCATCTTTATTGTTATGTTGTGACCGAAGCATTCCTAATACGTCTTGTTCGATATATATTGTGTCGTTAACAATTCCAGATGTTTCAAGCTTTTGTTGAACTTTCTGTCTATCCATTTATCCAATTATGCATACACACTCACCTTTGGAGTTGGGCCTTTCGATATGTACGTGCATCTTAATTTCTTATTGACAAACTACTAGAGTCCAAGGGCACGCAAGCTTTAGCAGAATAATGTGCATCTCTGCTTTTGAACTTTTATATGCAATGGTTGGAGGAAATGAAACGCAGATATAAGTGTTCATGGGCTACGCTACAACAAACCAACTTCGGAGAAGAGGAGGCAAGTTTAATGTGTGCAGGTGTCTGTTTCCCTCCTTGGAGTGGGTTCCATGAATGGTATCGGTGATTGGTGTAGCTCTAGGAACAGCCCAAGGTTCAGAAACTTTCAGAACTAATATGGGTGAGCTCTTCATACTCCTGCAGTAGTGCTCTTTGAAGAGCGTTGTACAGAGAAATGCTCCTCGAAGGACAAAACAACTGGATAATGCTCAAATTTCAAGTTAGTATCCGCGGCTGTTGTCGACTGCTGTAAAGGGAGGAAAACCCTCAGAAATCTCTTCATTTGGTGTTAATCCTGATCGGATGGAGCCATCTAATAAACAATGCTTCTTACATGCTATTCAGATGATCATGAGAAAGTGTTTCGATCATAAGTTTTGTTGTACTAGACTTTCCTTTGCTTGCGCAATCTCAAGAACTGAGATTTGATTACTTCTAGGAATACAATTCTCGTCTTCAACTCACGAAGAAGACGGTGGATTTCTGTGGATCATTTACTCTGCACAGACTTCACAAGTTCTGTATTTGATTTTTTTTTCCTTTTTATGGTTTACTGTTGCATGAAAAAGTGGACTCAAAGCAACATAAAATGACAGTGTGTAAGAAAATTAGGCAAAATATCATTGAGAATATGCACTTTTCCTTGGACTAAGAGTGCCAATCATTTTGGTGCGTTTGCCGGGACGTATATGAACTAGTACATATACAAAGGAAGGATTCCTCGAGGGATAATTATGGACTCCAAGTAATCCAATTGGACCGATTGCGAGGGGTTTAAGCAAAATAAAGGCTTCCACAATCATCTTTTCCTTGGGCCTAGGAGCCAATCATTTTGGTGCGTTTGCCGGAAAGTATATGAACTAGTACATATACAAAGGAAGGATTCCTCGAGGGATAATTATGGACTCCAAGTAATCCAATTGGACCGATTGCGAGGGGTTTAAGCAAAATAAAGGCTTCCACAATCATCTTTTCCTTGGGCCTAGGAGCCAATCAGTGATTGTTTCTCCAACAAGTTATCCTTCCACAGTGTAAGGTTTTGAGCAAGCAAGCACTCATTATTTAAGTTGGAAGGTAAACTACCTATAGCTAAAAGCATTTGATTAGACGGGTTCTAGTTTGAGAGAACCAAGCTTTAGAAGTTGCAGGTGTCAAAGTTGACTATAAATAACTACAATTTTAGACATAGGTGACTTGTTAAGATCATTTCTCAAGATCTACTAAGTCTTTTGGAATGATTTAACTTGGAGGATGTGTGCAAACTATAGGGGACACCTTGTGCAAAGTTTAATCAAAAAATTTACACATGTGATAAGTCAATGAGTGAGTTATGTGCAGCAGACTTTCTGTGTAGTCTCCTTCTTTATAGTTTGTTCAAGATTTTGGAAATTGAGTATTGATCCTCCAAATTGGTGAAGGTTTTAAGTTATTCTTGATATAGAGATGCTCTAACTTCAAGGATAACTTGTTCTTTTGGAGATTAACACTCTCCATCAGTGGTATCAAAGCAGGAAGCATCAAAATTCAAGAAAGGAGGACCCCTATTGCTGCAGTTATAAAGAATTTAACATTTGAAGATACAAAAGGTGAAAGCTTGGAAGCAAAGCTTGAAAAGGAGGCCAAAAGATATCAAGGAAGACAAAAGGAGTATCATTCGAAGCAAAGGTAACTTTATTCCTTATAAAGCTTGAAGGATTCAATACACAGGTGAAGAAAGGATGGGGGATTCTCTTCAGATAGAGAAACTGGATAGAGAGAACTATCCAGCATGGTCAATGAGGATGGAAGCTCATCTTATGAGCAAAGACTTGATAGTTTATATTACAGGTGAAGAAGAAAAGCCCTAGTTTAGAGATCCTAGTGTTCCAACTAGGGATGAATTGTCAAATTTGAAGACTTGGATGAAGAGAGATGCTCAAGCTAGGAGCATTATCTATATGGGAGTTAATGACTACTTGCTACCTCACATTAGAGGTCTTGAAAGTGCAAGTGATATATGGAATGCTTTGGAGGATCATTTCCAAAACACCACAAAATCAAGGAAGGCATCCTTGTGGGCGGAGTTTACCACATTCAAGAAGAAGGCCTCTCAATCCATCTCAGATTATGTAACAAGGATGAAGGACATTGCAGATGCATTAGGAGCAGTTGATGAAGATATTGAGGAGGATAAATTGGTAAGACAAATCCTTACAGGTTTGAGAGGTGATGACAAATGGAAGCCATTCATTTTGTCTACTGAATTATCACTAGATCATTTTACTCCTGATTTAAATCAGTTGCTAGGACACATGCTAACCTTTGAGCAGGATGTCAAAGGTGAAAGTGATAAAAGTGCAGTTCAAGCAATGTATTCAAAGGATAAGAAGAAGAATAGCAAAGGGAAGCAACAAGCAAATGAAGATGAAAGTACAACTAGCCAAGCTAACTTCCTAAGAGGAAGAGGAGGTGGCAAAGGTAGAGGAAGAGGCAGGAGTAATAAACATGGAGTCAAAGCTTGCTGGATTTGTGGTAAGACAAATCATTTAGCTCATGATTGTTGGCATAAGAATAATGGTGGATATAATTAGAACTTTAATTCAAGAGGAAGAGGTGGCAAAAATCAAAGAGGTAATTTCAGAGGTAGAGGTAGTAGAGGTTATTTTGGAAGAAATGCAGGTAGAGGTTTCCAAATCCAACAATACAACAATACCTACTACAATTATGCTTCAGATCAGAAGGAGGATTCAACATTGATAATGAATGCAACTTGTGAAAGGCAAAGTGAAGACCAAAGAGTCTGCTACATTGACTCAGGGTGTAGCAATCACCTGAGTGGCAACATAGCATTGATGACTGATTTGGAAAATAAGGTAACTAATCATGTAGTTCAAACAGGTGACAATACAAAGCATAATGTGAATTCAATTGGATCAGTGAAGGCCAAGGATGGTAGTACTCTCTTGAGTAAGGTTTTGTATGTTCCTACAATTCCAAAGAATCTGATAAGTGTAGGACAAATTGTTGAAAATGGTTATGAAGTTAGGTTCGCTAATGAAGGAGTTTTTGTGGAAGACCCTAGCAATGGGTATAAACAAATTGTTTCAGGGAAGAAAGAAGGAAGATTGTTCACATTGAAGATTCAAGGTAATGTTGGTCATGCCTTGTTCACCTATGGAGGAAATAAGATCTCTGAGTTAGATCTTTGGCACAAAAGGCTTGGACATTTCAATGAAAGAGGTATTAAAGATATAGTTAGCAATGGTTCAGTGCTTGGATTGCCTAATGTTGCAGGTCAACATATGACATACAGATGTGAGGCATGTCAATTAGGTAAGGCTCATAAGCAATCTTATTCCAAGCATGGTTTTATGTATTCAGAGAAGCTTGAATTGGTACACACAGATGTGTGGGGACCATCAAAGGATTTCAGCATCAATGGTTCAAGGTATTATGTGATTTATGTTGATGATGCTACCAAATGGATCACTATCTATGTGATCAAAGATAAGTCACAGGTATTCAATACATTCAAACATTATCATGTGTATGCAGAGAGAATTACAGGTCAAAAATTGAAGAGACTAAGGTCAGATGGAGGGGGAGAGTATTTCTCTAATGAGTTCAGTGATTACTTGTGGAATGCAGGTATAAAAAGGGAAATTACTTGCAGGTACTCTCCTCAAAAAAATGGTGTAGCAGAAAGGAGGAATAGAACTCTTGTTGAGTTTGCAAGATCCATGATGAAGGAGAAAAATTGCCCAAACTATTTGTGGGCATAGGTTGTAAATACAGCCACATATTTGGTCAATAGATTACCATGTAAAGCTTTTCAAGGTATGACTGAAGTATTTTGATGGCGATGCACCACAGTGCACTCTCCTTCTCGAGAGCTCCCCGACGATATGCTCGGAGTAGAAAACCGAGCTCTTGAGGCTGCACACAGTACTCCGCACAGAGGCTGTAGAATACGCAGAAAACACAGTACATAGGGAGCACAAAGACAGACTTCTTAGGTCTTACGAATGAGGTCAAACTTATAGTCTGTGACTGACTAGGCCACTATATGTTTTATTAAAGAACATATACGAAGAAGTGTCCGGTGGCCATTTGGCGTTTCACATGGACACTAACGGTAACAATCTCCCACTAGAGGCCAATATGGCCAGAGTAACTATGGGAGAAAAAATGAATAATGATAAAGAATACCTGAGTGTAAGTATACAAACTATACCTCCCACCTGATGGGCATGTTACACAGTATACAAGTAACTGCGTAAGATCAAGAATAAAGTAACCCCCATCAAGTGACAACAGTGTCGAAAGCTATCATGTGGTAGAGCTTTAGTCAAAGCATCTGCAGCATTATCTTGAGTGTGAACCTTCTCAAGAATAATGCTCTCAGTGGCTAAGCAATCTCTAATGATGTGATACCTCACCTCAATGTTCTTGGTCTTTGCATGATAGACCGGATTCTTAGCCAAAGCAATGGCACTCTGACTATCACTGAGCAAATGAGGTACATGCTGAGGTAAACCCATATCACAAGCAAGACGAGAAAGCCACAATGCTTCCTTACATGCCTCACTTGCTGCAACATGCTCTGCTTCTGTGGTGGAAACAGCTATACATTCTTGAAGACGAGATCTCCAAGAGATAGCACCTCCAGCAAAATGAAAAATGTACCTTGATGTAGACTTACGATTGTCTACACAACCAGCATAGTCAGAATCTGTGTAACCAATAATGGATGCTTTCCCTCTACCTAAGCATAGACACTTGTCCTTAGTGCCACTCAGATATCTCAAAATCATTTTGACCGCTTCCCAATGTTTCTTGCCAGGATTAGACATATATCTGCTCACAACTCCCACTGCAAATGCAATGTCTGGTCTCGTAGCTACCATAGCATACATGATACTACCAACAGCAGAATGATAGGGAATTTTGGTCATGAATTCCTTTTCCTCATCTGATTTGGGGCAGTCATCCTTGCTCAATTTCACATATGTGGGTAAAGGTGTACTCAATGCCTTTCCACCCTGCATATTGAATCGGTGAAGTACTTTGGATATGTACTCACTTTGAGACAAGTATATGCATCTTTTACTCCTATCACAAGTAATGCGCATGCCAAGAATATGTTTGGCATCCCCCAAATCCTTCATATCAAATGTCTGACTCAACTTCTTTTTGAGAATTGACAAATCATAAGAGGACTTCCCAGCAATCAACATATCATCGATGTAAAGTATCAAGCATATCAAGCTACCATCAGAACATCCCTTTGTGTAGAGACAATGATCCTCATTGCTCCGAGAATAGCCTTGGGACTTCATAAAAGCATCAAACTTTTGGTACCATTGTCTAGGAGACTGTTTAAGTCCATACAAGCTCTTCTTGAGCTTACAAACTAGACTTTCCTTGCCAAGAACTACATAACCCTCTGGTTGTTCCATATAGATCTCATTTGTAAGATCTCCATGCAATAAAGCTTTTTTCACATCCATTTGGACTAGGTCTAAGTCCTCCATTGCAATGAATCCAAGCAACATGCGCAAAGTAGTCATCTTGACCACTAGAGAGAAGATTTCCTCAAAATCAACACCATGTTGTTGCTTAAAACCCTTTGCAACAAGTCGTGCTTTATATTTTGGAGAATCACTATCTGATGTGAATTTCAGCTTATATACCCATTTACATGGTAAGGCTTTCGTGCCCTTTGGCAAAGGTACTAAGTCCCAAGTACCATTCTTGTGAATAGAATCCAACTCACTCTTCATGGCACACTCCCACTTGACATGATCCTCTGTCTGCATAGCCTCTTTGTAGCAAGAAGGCTCACGGGCATCTGTTAGCATAACAAAATCTAAACCTGGAACATATCTATCAGGTGGATATGAGACACGTGCAGAACGTCTCAATGGTTGCTGAACAGGAACATGTGCAGACTGATCTGAATGGACATTCTCTTGAACATCCCTATGTGCAACATTTTTATGCATGCTAACCGGAGGACTAGTATCTTCAAACACCACTCTTCTCACTTCAACCTCCTTAATGGGCTGTTTATGCATCTTAGACTCATTAAAAATGACATCATTACTTCTGATCACTGACCGTGTTTCAGGATCCCATAAACGATATCCAAATTGTCCTTCTCGACCATATCCAAGAAAAATGCATTTCTTTGACTTATGGTCCAACTTTTCTCTAAGAATCTTGGGTATATGAACATATGCTTCATACCCAAAAACTCGAAGATGATCATAATATGGTGGTTTCCCTATCCATAACTCTTGTGCCACTTTCATACCTTTGGCAGTACTATGTGAAAGGTTAATCACATGAACTGCAATCAATACTGCTTCTGCCCAAAAACCTTGTGAGAGGTTTGCATGATGCAACATAGAGACTACTCTATCTTGAATAGTTCTATTCATCCTCTCAGCTACACCATTCTATACTGGGGTATAAGGAGCTATAAACTCTCTATGAATCCCTCTAGACTGACAAAAAAGGCTGAATTCACGTGAGGTATACTCATCCCTATTATCTGAATGTAAAGCCTTAAGCGTAGTTCCTTTTTCAGTCTCAACTGAAGCAAGCCATTTTCTGAAAGTAGGGAATACATCATCCTTTGATTTGATAGGATATACCCAAACTTTTCTAGTAGCATCATCCTTGAAAGTGAAAAAGTAAAGAGAACCACCTAAGGACCACACACATTTGTATGAACGAGATCTAAAGGCTGAATTGAAGAGTCAATGTTTGTTCTATGCACATTTCTGGTTTGCTTTCCATATTGACAATGCTCACAAAATGAAAAAGCAGAGAAAGATAACACAGGTAAGTAGCCAGAACGAGAAAGATTTTCCATTCCACTACGAGATATATGGCCCAAACGACCATGCCAAATACAAGCCATGGGCTGTTCAGTAACAGCTAACAAGTGTTCTTTTTGTGATACAAATAAAGGATAAAGTGAGCCAACTTTGCTTCCTTTCACAATAACCATATTGCCCTTTGATATACGAAAGTACTGAGCATAGAAGACCACCTTGTAACCAAGGTCATCAAGTTGACCAACTGACATCAAACTGCGTGATAATTGAGGTACATGGCGTACATTATGCATAGTAAATTTTGAACCATCAATGAACTGCACAACCACATCTCCAATCCCCACAACATCACACTAGTAAGAGTCACCAAGTCTCACGGTACCAAGAGACTTTGCTGCATAATTAGAGAACCATTCTCTATGTGCTATCACATGCAAAGAAGCATCAGAATCTAGTAGCCAGGTGTGGGAAAGAGAATCAGCCATAAGTGCCTCAGATGGCATAGTACTATCACGTGTCAACACATCAGCATCATCAGAAATAGCATTAATTTCTTCAATCTTCACAGTCAAAGTAGATGGTGCAGGTAATTGTTTAACATGCCCATCAACATTCTGTTCTTTACCTTTAGCATTCTTTAATTCATAACAGTCTTTCTTCATGTGTCCTTTCTTATGACAATAATGGCATTCGATATCCCTCTTCCTTGATTTACTTCTACTCTTATTCCGTTAACCATTCTTTTCCTTGTTCTTGCTCCTGCCACGTTGTTGATTCTTTCCTTGGTAAGAATCACGAACATTATATGCATCTCCACTCTGAGTGCCAACCATAGATTTTCTACAAATCTCCTCACTCAAGAGTGCTCCACATATGTCATCATAGACGAGTTTACCACCAGGTGCACTGTTGCTAATAGTTGTGCAAAACGTATCCCATGATGATGGCAGGGGGCATAATAGCAATACTGCTTTCATTTCATTATCCACATCCATTTTCTGAGCTTGTAACTGGGAGAATATAGCATCAAACTCATTTAGATGAGCAGCAACACTATCTGTGTCCTTCGTACGAAGGTCATATAATTTTCTCATCAGATACACTTTATTTGATGCCGTCTCTTTTTCATATTTATTGCATAACTTCTTCCAAAGCTCCTCTGCACTTTCACAGTCTAATACTGTAAAGTAAACATTATCTGCCAGGTGCAAGCGAATGGTAGACCTGGCCATTTCATCTAACTCATCCCAATCATCTTCATCCATGTCAGCAGGCTTCTTTGAAATCCCATTTAGTTGCTTCCATTGCCTCCTTTGAATCAGCACATCTTTAATCTGATTCTTCCATAGAGCAAAGTTTGTGCCATCAAATTTTCGGATCTCAAAATGGTCTTTGCCCTGCAAATTATAGCTCCTCCTCGAAACACTAGCATTAGACCCTGATCCACCGGATGTGCTTGAGACCTCTGATGCCATGATCGTAGAGAACTGAATAGAATGATAATGGAGCTGGAAGAGTCCAAACACCAACAAATAAGTGTATCAAGGACTAAATCGACCACTATATAGTTGACTAAACCAGAAATCTGGAAAAATTTTTCCAGAGTATCCTCTACAAAATTAGCATATGACCAGTGTCAAAGTATCATAAAATTGCAAGTACTGACATGTCTACCTGCATAGTGAATCACTAACTCCACTGCATATAATCAGTTACCCAATAGAAGCCAACTAGGCTTATCGAGCACCTATGAACAACTATCATACATCTCCTATGGCGAGGCTGGGTAAGTCTTCCACCTGCATCATCGAAGAGATCCCAACATCTAGGTGTCTCCGAGTTAAGAAAACCTCACCACGACCCTCTTTATCAAACATAAAAGGCTTTATGCAAAGAACGTAACCGCTATATCAATGACCACATGGACGTACATAAGTGGTATCCACAAAAGCGTACATCGTGTGTATGTGCTCAATATATGCAGTAAAATGATACTAAAAAGGCTGAATACACAGCCCAAAAACTAGCCAATAACACCTACAAGTGTCTGTCAACTCTGATGTTTTAGGCTTTAAAAACCTGCATAAATTTGCAGCGACTGTTTCCACCAAAATTGAAAATCCCTCGAGAAACCTGTAGTTTTACGAGTGTGGCTGAAAATACAGCCCCAAAGGTTGATATTTATTGTTTGAGAAGTACAAGGAACACTCTTCTTGATCTTCTTGGACCTGTGTGAAGAGAACTATGTGTGAAAGTACTCCGAAATGGCTCCAAAAACACCCCAAAATTGCTTCAAAAATAGGCTTTGAAAGCAAAAATGAAGCTTTGAGGGACCAAAACTTGTTCAAGGTAATGTCAAACTTAGTCATTCCCCTCCTTAAAACACCACAAGAGTGTAGCTTAGTGGCAAGAGATTGCCACGGTTAAGCGAGCTCTAGGGGGAACAGTAATGGGATGGGTGACCTCCCAGGAAGTACCAGGAACCTCTATATTCCTTGATCGTTGAGGTCCTCCCTCGTGCGCAGCCAACGGCGCCAATGGTGACTTCGGTGACTCGGATGACAAGGTATGCCAAGGTCTATGCCTTGGTCGCCGCATTAGTCGTAAGCCTTGGAGAAAGCCTGGGGGTTGCTCGCTTCGCTCGCACAAAAGGAACAAAGCTTTTGCCTCAAACTGCTCTGATACCAATGAGGTATTTCGATGGCGATGCACCATAGTGCGCTCTCCTTCTCGAGAGCTCCCCGACGATATGCTCGGAGTAGAAAACCGAGCTCCTGAGGCCGCACACAGTACTCCACACAGAGGCTATAGAATACACAAAAAACACAGTACACAGGGAGCACGAAGACAGACTTCTTAGGTCTTACAAATGCGGTCGAACTTAGATTCTGTGACTGACCAAGCCACTATATGTTTTATTAAAGAACATATACAAAGAAGTGCCCGATGGTCATTTGGCCTTTCACATGGACACTAACGGTAACAATGACACCATATGAGGCATGGTGGGGTAAGAGACCTACTCTAGATCATTGCAAAGTATTCGGATGTTTGGCATATGCATATGTGCCATCTCAATTAAGGCACAAATTGGAACCTAAAGCTGAAAAGTATATCTTTATCGGATATGATTATAAGCAGATGGGATATAGGTTGTGGAGTCCATCCACAAAACATTTTTTTGTATCAAAGGATGTTACATTTGATGAGCAAGGTACTTGGTATGCAGGTACAATCAATATTTATGCAAGTGATGAAGAAGTTATGAATCAAAAGAAAGGTAAATAAAAGGTTCAGATATTTGATGAAGAGGAGAACAATGAAGCACAGGTTGAAGTTGAAGAAGTGCCAAGGTTTGATCTAGCATGTGATGAACCAGAAACCTCAAGAAGTGGAGAACTCAGAAGGTCATCAAGACACAAATGGCAACCTACAAGGTATAGCTATGACACTTCTTTTTTGGCTGCCAAAGATTATGCTTATATGATAAAGGCAGATGAAGAGCCTTCTACATATGAAGAGGCAAAAGGTAAGGAAAATTGGGAGAAAGCTACGTAGCAAGAGTATGATGCATTGATGGAGAATCAGACATGGGATTTGGTTCCTAAACCAAACAGTAAGAAGATCATTGGATGCAAATGGTTCTACAAGACAAAGAGGTTTGCAGATGGAAGTGTGTCTAGATGTAAAGCTAGACTTGTTGTGAAAGGTTTTTCTCAGACATATGGTATAGATTATGATGAGACATTATAGTCCTGTGGCAAAGATGACAACCATCAGGACACTCATAGCTATTGCTGCATGTAAAGGTTGGAAATTATGTCAATTAGATGTGAAGAATGCTTTTCTAAATGCTTACATTTCAGATGATGTTTTCATAGAGCAACCACAAGGATTCAAAAATGAAAGGTATCCAGATCATGTATGTAAGCTCAAGAGAGCTTTGTAGGGTTTGAAGCAGGCCCCAAGGGCATGGAATTATAGACTTGTGAAGTTCTTATAAGAACTTGGTTTCCAAGTATCTAAAGTAGATAGTAGCTTGCTTGTTAAAGCAAGTGATGATGGGTTCATTTACATGTGCATATATGTTGATGATATAATTCTTACAGGTACAAATGAGAAAGGCATTCAAAGCCTAAAAGAAGCAAATGGAGAAAGAGTTCAAGATTAGTGACTTGGGAGGCTTGTCATATTTCTTGGGCATGGAGATCTCTTACACTCAACATGGAGTGTATGTAACTCAAGAAAGGTATTTGAAAAACTTGTTGATCAAGTTTAAAATGGATGATTGCAGGGTAGCACCTACTCCAATGGAGGTGAATCACAAATTGAGCAGGTATGGAGGAGAAGAGTTCAAGGACATGAAGCTATATCAAAGTTTCGTTGGTAGTCTGATCTATGCTACATTAACTAGGCCTGATTTGTCATATGCAGTTGGAGTATTGTCTCAATTCATGCATTGTCCTAGGAAAGAACATTGGGTTGCAGGACAAAGAGTGTTGAGGTACATTAAGGGTACACTCAAAGAAGGTTTGTATTATGGTTTTACATCAGATACAAACATCAAGATTTATAGTGATACAGATTGGGCAGGTAATTGTGATGATAGGAGATCAACTTATGGATACTTGTGTTATGTGGGAGATAAGTTAATTTCATGGTGTTCAAAGAAGCAACACACAGTTGCTCTATCATCCACAGAGGCTGAGTACAAAGGTATCGTGGAAGCTACAAAGGAAGTGATATGGCTTAAGACTCTTATGAAGAGTTTTGACATCATTCAGAGTACACCCACTATTCATGGAGATAATATGAGCTCATTGTATTTAGCTGCTAATCCTGTTTTTCATGCCAGGACTAAACACATTGAGATTCAGTATCATTTTCTAAGAGAGAATGTGATGGATAAAGAGATTGAAGTTATACATACTTCAACAAAAGATCAAATAGCTGATATGCTAACCAAAAGCTTAGATGGACCAAAGCTACAAAGATTCAAAGACATGGCAAGAATAAAGAAGATAGAGAAAACCTCAATTGATGATTGAGGGGGAGTTGTTGGTGCAAGGCAATCAACAATTGAAGTTTTGATTAATTTTTGAAGTCAATGATTGAAGAAAAGATCAAGTCATGAAGCATGAAGAAAGTATATGTTCAGAGAATGAAGATATGTATACATATGTACATTAATTTAGAGTTAGTTCACTTATACTTTTGTATGATGATGAACTTGTACATATTTGCCTATATATATACAAGGAAAAATGTCAGGGAAAATATGAGAGAGTCTATGAATAGAGAAATTAGAAGTTGTATGAGCTATTAGACACTTTAGAAGTGAGTAAGATCTCTCATCACTCAGATGTAAAGTTTTCCAAAAATGAAGAAAAATTGTGCCCGATATTTCTGAGAGTTCTCCTTTTGTGTTGAGTCTCTTGTGAAATGCTTTTGTACAACTCTAAGTCTATAGTTGATTGACCTCTATAAAGATTTTCAGCTTCTAATTGTGATCAGGCTGAGAGAATTGAGTGTAGGAACATTTACATGTGTAAATGAAAAGAAGAGAAGTTGCAGGAGGTGCAAAATTTGATACTAATGTTTTGGTCAGTTCTCCTTCCACAGTGTAAAGTTTTGAGCAAGCAAGCACTCATTCTTTAAGTTAGAAGGTAAGCTACCTATGGCTAAAAGAATTTGATCAAACGGGTTCTAGTTTGAGAGAACCAAGCTTTAGAAGTTGCAGGTGTCAAAGTCGACTATAAATAACTACAATTTTAGACATAGGTGACTTGTTAAGATCATTTCTCAAGATCTACTGAGTCTTTTGGAATGAATTAACTTGGAGGAGGTGTGAAAACTATAGCCGACACCTTGTGCGAAGTTTTATCATAAACTTTACACATTTGATAAGTCAATGAGTGAGTTATGTGTAGCAGACTTTCTGTGTAGTCTCCTTCTTCACAGTTTGTTCAAGATTTTGGAAATTGAGTATTGATCCTCCAAATTGGTGAAGGTTTTAAGTTATTCTTGATATAGAGGTTCTCTAACTTCAAGGATTACTTTTTCTTTTGGAGATTAACACTCTCCATCAAAATATTGTTCTATCTTGTCCATTACAATGTTAACACATGCTTCTATATTCTCACAGAACAAGCAGACACGAAGTAACATGGCAGAAGCAGCAGGAACTAGCTCCCAAGCGGGGTCAAGTGCCTAGATAGTGGACATTGAAAATCTTCCTCTCAAGACCCAATTAATTGAAAGACCCCAAGAACTCAGGGCAGTCCACATGATCCCGATTCAGGACCCTCCGCAGGGGCATATCTCACAAGTTAGAAAGCATGCACATTGGTTCAGCAATGTTGCAGGTCCCCTCGGAGAAGGTACTTACTTCTAGGAGGCAGAACTTGAATTCAATGGCAAGTGGGGAAGATACCACTTCTTTACCCGTGACTTTGAAAAATATCAGAACACGGAAGTAATCAGATCTGTATGGACCAAAGTGGGCTTGGATAGCTACTTTCGAGCACTCTTATCTAAGCCAGATTTCTTGTGTTGCTCCTATCTAACCAGTACGATAACCCCCAGTAGAGCCAAAGGAGGAGATAGCACCTTTGTACTTCCCTCCCTCACAGCAGGTCATGAGCTCAAGAGGTTCAACCTTACCCTCAACTTAGTAAGGGAGGCACTAGACATGAAGGGAATGCACATTCCTACAAAAAAGGAAACTCTAATTCATGGGAGGATGAAACATAAAGATCTTAACAAACTAAAGGATATGGTAGCTATGACACCAACCATCGCCCTCCATCTACGCACAATCATGCAACACTTCGTCTTTCCTACTCAAGAACGCTTCACTATGCCACCAAAAAGAATCTGGTTTAGCTTGTACCTTGCAGAAACAGAGAACCTCACACTCAATATACCCCATTCGATCATCGACCAAATCCACTTGGCACATCAACGGTGGAATAAGAAACATAAGAATGTGTTTCATGGCTGCTGCGTGCTAACAAGGATCATTTACAGATGCTTAGCGTATGATGTGCCTATTCAAAGGGCACTCGTGTGACATATGTTTAAAAGACCCAAATTATCAAAGCTTTTGACATGGGAACATGATCATAAAAGTATTGATGGAATAATCAGAATTCCTTATGATAGTGTTGCTTTTCAGCATATTGATTCTACATGGCTTGAATTTGCACAAAATCCACAGAATCTAAAGTTAGGAGTTGCATTAGATGGGGTTAATCCATTCTCCATGAAATCCAGTAAATTGTCAACATGGCCAGTGGTAGTCATAAACTACAATCTTCTGCCATATCTTAGCATTAAAAAGGAACATTTATCGAAAAGCATCAACGAAACATATATTACGATTCATGGTATTGTGGCTTGGACTATTCACGATTTTCTAGGATATGGTGTTTGTTCAGGTATTTATGTATTTTTTTATTCAATATGCATACAAATAAATGTGAGTAAATCTAATTATATTTTTATCATTTTCATGATGCAGGAATATCTACTAAGGGTTATAAAGCTTGCCCATATTGTGGTGATTGATTGAGATCAATCTATAGTAAGAATCTTAACAAAAATATTTATCTTCGACATTGATGATTCTTGCCTGATGATCATCCATTAAGATCTAAGAGAGAAGCAATACATTTTAATGGAAAGTTTGAAAGAGGTCAGTGTCCAAAACCTATGATGCCTATGGATTGGTATAAAAAATGGATAGATGGATCTCTGATAGATCTAGAATCAGAATTCTTCAGTGATGATGAAGATAATGAGTATGTGAAGAGAGCTAAAGGAAAATTGGCACTCGCAGAGAATATATCAATATGGTATTCTTTGGAGTATTGGAAAGAGTTAAAAGTATGTCATCTTCTTGATCCTATGCATATATTCAAGAATTTTGGTTATTCATTATGGCAGCATCTTCGTGGACTAAAAGATACCATATCATCAAGGAATGATTTGAAGGATCAAAACTAAAAACCAAAGTTATGGCCAATTTTTGATAGACATCGATAGGAAACGGCTTATGCACCTGCTCCTTGGGTACCTACGACAAAAGAGATACAGACTATCAACAATAGGATTCAATTGATTCTGACTCCTATAGGATATGGAGCATCTTTCCAAAGCATGTTTACTATGGATGATAAGAGCTTATTTGGGTTAAAGACCCATGATTGGCATAACGTTTTGAAACATATTTTATCTTTGGTTATCGATGGATGTACAGGAGTACGAGATGTGATCTATCATCTTGGATTGCTTATAAGGTAATTATGATACTTTTATAGTTAATATATATGAATATTTGCTATCTTTTATTGTTGAATTAACTTCTTTATCATTTTTATTTATGATATGTATAGGTGGATTACATCAAAAGAGACTAACAAAAACTCGATCCCACAAATAAAAATGGGAATGCAAAGAGCTAATATGTTTGATGGATAAAGAGCTTCCTACTTCATTTTTTGATATTCAGGTTTCTCAATGTGGAGTTACTACCTTTATACTTGGCTCAAAACCATTCAACCTTCAAAATGACCTATCAAAATATATAGAAACAAAAAATCATTATTAGGTGCTTAAAAAAATAATAAACTCTATCATAAAAAATATAAACTTTTTTTCTACTTGTTTGAATACACAAAATGATATTTAGTAGATACCAACAATAGTTCCCACGTAACCAAATTCACCATCTATAAGGTTCGTATCTTTTGAGCTAATACGTGATAGTTGCTTGAAAGAAGCAACAATACTAGAATCCTCTGTTTTATGTAAAGAATCAATGGCTTTGATTCTATATGTTGTCCAAAAGTCCACATATTAGTGAACATTCGAGCCTGCAAAAGAAATTAAATTAGTAAAGAGGAACTAATATACATATATGAAAAAAACAAAATATTGTTAAAATAAAATTATCTTTTCTTCACAACATAAACTGTAGCACAAACAAGAATATGCTGAATATCATCATCTTCGACACCTTCTACATCAGCTTCAGTATCTGGAGTTGTAACAGTTGCAGGTGTCATAGGATGTTTTTCAACACCCTACACAATGTTCCACATTCCTTTTGCAACCAATACATGTCGCATCATATAAGCCCACGACGGGTAGTTGGTACCATCCAACTTATCCTCAATAGCCAATATACGAAATACATCACTGCTTTCAGCCATGGCCGGTGACTAAAATACCTTGATGCAAAAAATTGATTGTATCGCAAAAGTTGAATGGAACTATGCAGACAAGTTCTGCTAAACTTGTAGCAGACTTCGAGACGCTTATACTAGCGAGCCAAAATAGGTATATACCTTTGGCACAAAAAGATGAAATAGCCTACACAAGTGCTGTGATAGTGCGTTCAGACGCTGAAACGAGCTCAGATCATGATTTCAGCACCATAAAGTGAAGCGGTTTTGATCTTTAAAACACCCTGAGTATGCTCGCTAAATTTCGTGTTAATCTAAGACTACATTTGGAGAGGTGTAGACGACGCCCTAGATGAAGTGGCAACCTGCTCTGATACCAACTATTGGAGTTAGACGTCTGCGGAAGCACGCAAATAGCACAAGGAAGAAGAAGAAGCTTGGAGCACAACACACAATACTGAATGTATTACTAGAGAATGTACAAACATAAGTAGCCCATTAGGGCAATAGGCGTATATACAAACCGAGGGAAAAAAACCTCCTAAAGAGGGAAAAAAGTGCCCCGACGGTCCTAAAGTGGTCACACACATCACTACCTAAATATATCAACAAGAGGATTCTTTGTGGAAATCTCTTTCTGTGAAGGTAAATGAATGGGTAACTATGCTTCCTAGCTACACAAGTGCCCATAAAGTCAAGCGTGCTAAAAGAGATGACACAAGAAACCATTGGAGGGGAGGTATTCTCAATTTCAAATTGAAGAGATGTGGTTGGTTTGCAAGAGTACAACATGTGTACAATGCTAAAGATCTTGTTCTAGAAAACCATCTGCAACTCCCTTTGTACTATAAGTGAAGTTTTACAATGTGCTTCTATCATTTTAGTTGTTTTTGTATAACCACATATATGTTTTTGTATTGCAGATATTTTCCTTCCAATATTGTGGAGTGGAAACCTGTTGGATGTTTAATAGGAACATTCAGAGTTCCTCATAAGGAATATGCAAAACTTATGTATGCAGACAAACTTGTTCAATTTTTCAATAGCATAGAGTTATTTGTCCATTTTGCAGACTATCAGGGTGCCATCAGGGAGGAGCTTTTATGGAAATCTTGTACATTTTCCTCCTCCTTGCATCTCTTCATTAAATTGGGATGCTCTTGATCATTCAACAGTTTCAAGTTTTCTATGCAAAATGAAATTTGACATCCAAAAGGCAATGTCAGCAAGCCAAATTTCGAGAAGGATAAAGATTCAATGGTTTTTGCCTATTCATGTTTTTGTAGCATGCTTTAAAAACATGTTATTACAGAAAACAAAAACAATGAGGTTGAATAAGAGAGTCTCTATTTTAGAGATTGATGATGTTTTAGGTAGGGAATGGGATAGCAAAGAAGTTCAAAAGCTAGGTGACATCATTTTATGTAAACTTAGTCCAAATTCTCTTTCAATCTCATATAAGATATCTCGATAATCTTTGGTTTTAGGATATGACTACAGAAGGTGGGAAAAAAAGCTTGGACTCTAGATAGCCTTGGACTCAGAGGAGAACTATCCAGAATTTGAGTTAGAGGTACTGATTCATCCATATTTTCAATCTAGGAAAGTAATTGTCATTGCAAATTGGAAACTTAGAAGTGTAAGGGAGCTCCTAGAATACCTTGATGAGGTATCATCACAGTCCACATTCTCAATTGATGATGCAATAGTTAACATTAGATCAGAGAAAACATTATCTTGCATAACTTGCCAGCCACCTAGGGTGATCAAGTTCCAACCCTTAAGATTGTAACAAGTCTAAAAAAAGTTGATTGAAACCAAGACATTCTTACATAATATATCTCCCTCTTTTAGAAGCTTTTTTTCATACTTCCATTGATTTTTCTTTGCACGATGGTGACTAAGAATGTGACTGATTACATCACTTCAATTATGTCTTTTTATGGACTATATTCATATTGGCATGTTTTTTGTTTAATTTCAACATTCTGATGAGGTTTCTATTGTGCAATGATTATACAAGAACTTGCATGAGTAAATTCTAGGTGACTCAAGAATATAAACCAAGATATTCTTACATAATATATCTCCCCTTTGTAGAACCTTTTTTTCATACTTCCATTGATTTTTCTTTGCAGGATGGTATCTAAGAATGTGGTTGATTACATCACTTCAATTATGCCTTTTTATGTACTATATTCATATTGGCATTTTTTTTTTTATTTCAACATTCTGATGAGGTTTCAATTGTGCAATGATTATACAGGAACTTGCATATGAGTAAATTGTAGATGAACAATACTTTTACTTTTCGATAACTAGTTTCAATTAAAGTATTTGTCTATCCAAGGTGCATATTAGAAATTCTCCATGCTTGCCTGGCCTCAAGGTATGCATGAGAAAGTCTCCATGGTGCACATAACTAGGAATATTAAAGAGAGCGGAGAGCCTGGTGCAAATTCCAATTCAAGTGATATTGAAAATATGTAGAGCATGAAGTTTAGTCATATTACAGTGTAGACAAGATTAGAGAAGATGACTGATTCAAGCGCCTAGGGCAATCCAGGCTTGTCGGGTCGTCCTAATCGCTTGAATGGATCGTGTGTTACAAACAACCAAAACATGCTTCAAAACGTGAATTTTGCATTAAGCTTTGACTCATGAGCAATACCACTTTCCAGCTCAATCATCTTATGCATAGTTGCCTTAAGAGGATGCTATGAAAAAATGGAAAAGATTGGATGACACGACTGATACAAGCAATATGGGCCATCCAAAATTCTAAGATTGCTCGTATCGCTTGTATCGGTCGTCTCATAAAAACTTCTCTATCCTCTTCACATTTAACTTTTCAACAAGAATAAAGCAAAAAACACACAAAATACAGACATTTTGATGACACGACCAATTCAAGCGATTAGGACAATACGACATGTCCGATTTCCCTAATCACTTGAATTTGGTCGTCTACCAAATTTTGCATGTTCCTCTTCACATACACAAATTTTGCTTGAACCATGCAATGAAGTCACTTTAACTTAGATCTAAAGAGGATCAATTCAACATTATATTACTCAAGGCATATAAATATAGTTGCAATGACCATCTTCCAGATGAATACTAGCATAATTACATACAATTTGTACATAAATAAATCTTCCAACATATGTTGGTTACACATTAGATTACAATCTTACATTCAAAAAATATATTGTTTCACCCTTCTTTTCTGTCCTTTTTGGAGCCCTCACCTCTATGCTGCTTGTGGACCTTTTTGGAGCCCTCACCTCTACTCTTATTCTTTGGCCCATGCTTTATTGGGGAGTGAAAAGGAAACCTTTTCTTCTTTTCTTAAGACTTCTTTTTATCTGGTGGTGGTGGTGGAGGTGAGTCTGGATCATAAGGGCAGACTGCATGCTTCATAATGGCATTTATTGCTCTCTCCCTAATCAAGATGACCCATGCATCTAGATAGTCTGACAAGTTTAACTCAAGACTGTAAAACCTTCTTTCCAAGAACCTTACTACATTTGCAATCACTCCCCAGCCACATGAGGTGCTGTCTTTCTGTAATGGCACATGTATTTGAATGTATCCAAACTTTTTTTCTTCATTGAATTTAGGAATTCATGGAAAGTTTTGATCAATATGCATTTTGAGAAGCTTAGCAGCACTACAAGGTAAACTTAAAATCAAAATGGATGACAAGCCTTTAAAATAGGACACAACAAAATGTATGGCAAGGCTTACACTTTGTAGTTTCCATGTTGTGATTGGAGAAAATTCATGAAAAGTGCTTGATATTCATTAAAGTCAATGATAATAAGACTCCAGTGGCCCATGTCAATGAGTGGCATGTAAAAATAACTTCTCTATTGAAAAAAATATTAGTTATTTCAAAATGAAAATGAATACTTACTTTTCAATATAAGGGTAGATAATATATTCTACCTCTTCTGTAAAAAGCAGTGAGTCACAAGAGGATCTATGATGAAAACTTTTCTTGAAACTGCTTCCTCACATTGTTGCAAAATGACCCTAGAATTCGAGAAATATAAATTCAGTATAAGAAATATCAAATTAAGGAAAACATGAGCATTTTATGGCCTATAGATAATACTCGAGTGCAATATTGACTAGACTATCAAATATTTCAACATTGAACTCTCCCAGCATTTTGTTGTCTTCTGGTCTGATGTCAAGCAAGTATTCCTCCTCCCATGGCATTGCAGCATTAACTATCACCTGCCCATCTTCTTTTTTAAGAAGTTCTTTATTTTCCTTTTGCAGCTTCTTAATCTAGTTCAGGATAACATTTTCCTCTAACAACAAACCCTACTTTTTCCTCTCCTCCTCACAATTTCTTGCATTTCTTGTTGCATGATCATGAGGGAGCTGAGGGTGGATCTCTTCAATTACAACTGATGACTAGGTTCTTGTGCTGGATTTATATTAAGAATATCAAAAAACTTTTGATCATGGTGATCAATAGGCACAATACATTTTTCAAGCTTTTATATGAGCCTTGATACAATCACATAATCTTTTTCCATCAATGTCACCCTATGATGATGAGTTGCACACAAGTAACCATCATTCATGAAGTCGATTGCAAAGTCTTCTGCAGCTTTTTGCAAGCATAGAAGAGCTTGAGTTTGCCATTTCACGTTTATGAAGGATGTGGTCTTCATCATGGAACAGAGGTTTGCTGAAATTTGCTTGAGAACTCTTATGAAAGGAAGTCTGGGGATCAGGAGTCCCACAGACTTTTGAGCCTTTCTTATCTCCCTCAAAGACTTAACATGGTAATGGAACCTTTTTCTTTTTTTAAGACTTCTCTGATGCATTAAGGTCTTCATTATTTTTCTGGGGAGAAGGTCCCTTGTCATCTTGATTCTGGCAATTTTGCTCTTAACCCTGACGATACAACTTCCTTGCTATCTTCTTTGTCCTAGCCATAACCTGCATAAAAAAAGAGTTTAAAAGCTTGGAAGAGCAAAAAAACTAATGTAAAAAAGCTTTCACAAAGCACTCTATGACATTCAAGAAACACAACCGATCCAAGTGATTAGGGTCATCCGAAAATCCTCGGATGTCCCTAATCGCTTGTTTCGGTCGTCCTTATATTCTTCATGAATTATCGTTCCATTTTGTTTCCCATACAGCCAACAATGCAAAATAGCTAAAGTTATGCCTTATAGAACATTTTTACAAAGCACTCATCATAAATGAGAAACACGACCAATTCAAGCGATTAGGGTCATCCAAAAATCCCCGGATGCCCCTATTCACTTGAATCGGTCGTGTTGTAAAATGATTGATCATAACAGTTAATCCAAGCGATTAAGGGCATCCAAAACTTCCTGATGCCCCTAATCACTTGGATCGATCATGTATAAGCTTCTGTGATCCATCATACCTCACACAAAATGTGTTGTCTATGGAAAGCTTTTAAAAGCAGGTTAAAAACTTGAAGGCAATGGCAAATCGGCGCTAGCAAGGAGTTCATAAAAAAATGAAAAAAAGTGAATAGATGAGCTAAAATAGGTCTCTAGAATGAGTTGACTATTTGTGAGACATGGCACCCTATGATTGGTCCATGTCATCTAGCCATTATGAATCCCAACGTACAATGCCACATGGCATCATTTGAGTGGGCCACATCATCTAGCCGTTGCGATTCCCAACGTCAGTTTGGCACGTGGTGCTTGCTTATAGGTCCATGTCATGTGACTGTTACTCGGTCCTCCTCAACTATAAATACCAGTTCCCTTCACCATTTCACATTTTCAACCTTCATAAAATTTCTCTCTTCATCACCCTGCATAGTTGTGCTTCATACCCGATATGACCAATAAAAGCGATTACACGCGTTTGATCAGCCTTTGACTAGCTTATTTTGCTTGCATCGCTCATGTTCTCCACTAGGACACACTAGAATAACTAGAGCTGAGATGGAGGAAAAGAATGTGATCCTAAGTGTTTCTCCATCTCATAAACTACTGGATATCATGGTTCAAGAGGGTTTAGCAATGGATTATTTTCAGATGCAATGAGGATATTCAATCCCAAGATAGATTTTGAAGTAATTTTGGAGAAAAAAAAAAGCTTTCTAAGGAATGAGTGGGAAAGCTTCCTGGGTGTGGTCAATGGAAAGGAGCTTACTATCTCTGGAAAAGCCTATAGCCATCCATACATCTTTGAAAAGAATCCATTGGATAGGGCAAAAATTGCTAGAAAGTGCAAAAGGATATCCCCTTTGCCAGGAAAGCTAGATTTATGCCCAGAGTATGAAAGGGATTGCTCTTTGCTCCCCTTGAGCTTGACATTCAACAATTCTCCTGCATGATGCCTCTAAACAACATTTGGAATGTTTGTCTGTGAGAATAACCATTTAAGTGTTTTATGGCTCTCAGATGGAACTTGAGCACAGCCAGCCCACCATAACTCCATTTTTTATCGTACTTTGAGAGATGGAGTATCCAATTTCCCAAGGCTATAGTCCAAAGCTCTGTTTATTAATGCAATACTTATTCTCTCCATCTTTTGATGTTGTTTAAGTTCAACATCATCAAGTTTGATTACAAATTTCAATAGACCAGAACATTCACGTTCTTTTATATTATAGAATTGAAACATGTACATTTGAAGACTTATTATATATATCCATATATTATTAAATGCATTGTAAGTGAAATGTAACTTTTTTTTTCCTACCTCGTAAGACATGTTACCGTGAATATGTTTATATTCACCAAATGCTGATGTGATCTTCTTATTCAAATAGAGTTGAAAGTTTCCTACATGATGGGGTCTAGGCAATCCAAAGGTTTTAACTTTGTTAAATTTCAAAAATTCACACCAAACTTTTGAAATCACTCTATAACCTTTCCTACGCACTCCAATGCCATCACAAATCTACTGAATTTGAGATGGTTCTAGTAGCAAATTCATGTCTATCATGAGTTTTTGGAAAACAAAGGATTTCAAGCATGTATTTTCTTTCAGTTTCAATAGTCTTAAAACATCATTTTGACTCATAATTTCATTACAGAAATGTATGTGCTCAAAACTGCTCAACATATTGAAACCTAGCACATTTGTCACATGATCTCTTACAATTTTCATTATTTTCTTTCTTTGGCCAGATTTTTCAATCAAATGTAGAAAAGGTGTTACTCGTTTTGATCGCATTCTCAAACCTATAGGAGTTTCTTTCATTTTTTTGAAAGATTCTAACTGAGAAGATAAAGCGGATTATTTATATTGTAGCTCCCTCATATGTAAATCCCTCTGATGTGTGTTTTGTAAATAGTTTATGTATTGTACATAATTCCTTGAAATCTCCCAGAGCATTGAACAATAGCATCGTAAACCATCCTCATCATCTCCTACAAATCTAATCAGATCATTAAGATTATGAAAAGAGATATACCTTCCAGTTTGTGGATCAATTGGATAAACAGGTCCATCTACCCATATCTCGATATGTTTTTGGCCTTCTTTCCGCAATCCATTCACTTCTGAAGGTTGAAGAGCCCTTCGGAATACCTTTCTTATCGTTGCATACTCATGACTAACTACAATGCTGATATGGAACTTATCACAATGATTTCTGCTGGTTGAAAGCTCAGTGAGAGTGTTTAGGTTGAGGTTCTCCATGGTCTGCTATGAAGAGTGATGCGAAAGTGTCTAAAATGATGTGAAAGAGAGAAACATGCCTACTATGGAAAGTAGAGTAAAAAAGTGTAAAACGTCATAAGCACACATTATATAGGTCCATGAACAAGAGGAAAATTCAAATTTTGATGAATGCCCAATGAGCACAAACTTCGAGGCATAAGATATCACACAAATTTTTCATGATTATCACACGAGTTTCTCTCTCTTCAAAATTTGCATAAGATACGTTTTAAATGAGCTTACATGGAATTTTTTAAAAAGATTTGACAACTTTAATCCAGATTAAGCACAACTAATTGAAATCCTTACATGGCCCTTTTTTGGCCGTTTTTCACCCTAAAGATTTCAACTGCATTATGTTTGTCATATGCGATAAGTGGAGCTCCTCATTTAGCTGTTTGTTGACATGTATACACACAAACGCACGCACAATATTTGATTTACATTATTGTTTTTTGGCTACTTAAGGCCAAAACAGAAAAAAAAAGGGAAAATCATATGTTCGATGTATTGAGTTCACAGAAAGCATCAGGAGATTGTCAAAATCAAAAATTTTTTATGATAATTTTTTGAATGGAGGTTCGGCAAGCGCCTACTCCCTCGAGCTTTAATTGTGAAAGAACAACTCTACAAGTGAATGGGCAATGTATCTGTGGGACTTCCTGTATCCCACAAAGCAAGGGTTAGACAAAGTTATAACTGGTTTCAACTGGTTTGAATTGGCCAAAGCCATTACATGTCCGGCACGGAGGTTGAACTTTCGACCTCTACCTCAAGAGACCAAAGACTCCACCAGTAGAACAATGGGACGTGAACTTTTGGTTGAACATGGTAAACTACCAATCAAACATTTTTATGATATTATTGATTGAACATGGTAAACAACCAATCAAACTTTATTGTCAGAGAGGCACAAATCTGTTCCGAGGGGGGAGCCTGACTCAAAAAATAATGGCCCCAAAACTCTTCCATATTTTTGAAGCAAATTAAATAAATTAAATTATGTCATGTGAAAGCACTCAATATCCTGTGGCGCAGTGTAAATCCACTGTTATTGACCAAGAAAAACATGTGCATTGTGACCTTTTCGGTATTTGTGTTTCCAAAAACAGGCAACTAGTCGCTGGTCATGTAGTCGTCGGGAACTTTGAAACAGTAAGAAACATGGTATTCACAAAAATACGCAAGGATGATTTCTTTCGGGGACCTTTATGAATTGTGAGGCATAGGCATTGACTTGTGTAGTACCTTGACACGAAGATGGTTGCAATCCCTCGTATCTGTCACAGCCCTGTATTTCTATCCCGCCCTTTTCAGTGCTTGGGGGGTATGCCCTGTGGCACCTAATTGTGCGCAACTATGAGGGGTACTAGTACTCCTCATACGAAGCTCTCATTGCCTTCTTCAACACGAGTTGCTAATCGAATATAAACGTGTTCTGGCAATCTTCTTGGTGTCCCTCTTGTTGGCTTATGCGTTTTGTGGGTTTGAACGTCTCAAGTGGTATCAGAGCAACGACCCTAGGGGAAGCCTTTGGACGGGCGGACTGTCACACCAGTGCTGGCAGTGCCATCTAACGTCCCGGGCCCATCCGTGGGAAGTTCTTTGACGTTGCAAGAGGTCTTTTGCCCTCCCTCCCACCCTCAAGCAAGGCAACCCCTTGCCCCCCTCCCCCTTCCCCCCCCCCCCCAAGCAAGGCACCCCCTTGCCCCCCCCCTCAAACAAGGCACCCCCTTGTCCCCCCCCCACACCCCCCCCCTCTCCCCCCCCCCCTCAAGCAAGGCACCCCCTTGCCCCGCCCCCTCAAGCAAGGCCCCCTTGCCCTCCCGCCGTCCCCGCGCTATCCGCCGTCACCTCCACGCCACCCGCCGTCACCTTCGCGCTATCCGCCATAGGCCCCGTGCTTTACCCATCAAGCAACACCGTAACCCCGTTTAACCGGTGAACCCGCCCCCTCCACATTAGGTGCCCGTGTGCCCTAGCTTCCCTCCTCCTAGGTACCCTTGCCCTACCGAATTGCTGCCGTTTGGCTCCACACCACTATGGCCAACGAACACAACGTTGGCACGGCCGGTTTAACCTCGGGGACGGAACGCGCCAAGAATGTGACTGAACGGCACCGACGTCACAAGGCCCAACGGGCTGCCTTAGAAGAAGAACTCAACCGCCTTCTCTTGGTGAACGCCGAGCTACACGAACGTCTCCAGGAGGCCGAGCTCAACGTCGAGATTCACACCCAACCCGAATCCGACCAAGGCCCTCCAAACCCCGACCCCATCCACGACCGCATAGATAGACTCGATATACCCTCGCTAGGCTAACCACCTTAGTAGAATGCCACCTCTTATCTAAAGACCAATGTCAACCCCAACCACAACCTCAGTCAAGCACCCAACCGGTACCCCAACCCACTCCCACCCAAACATCCCAACCGCCTCCAACCCCTTTAAACCCAACTCCGATCACTCCAATGCAACCGGTGGATATCGACGACCCCGATTCCTTTGGCTTCTTCAAACCGAACCCCCCCGACAAGTACCGAGGCGGCCGAAGCTCCATTGTCGTCAACCGATGGATCGAAGGTATGGAAAGCTACCTCCAGATGCTCCGAGTTGGCCGCAACCATTGGACGTGCATCGCCGGCCAATTCTTACAGGACGAGGCCTCAGCTTGGTACATGGTGGAACACAAGAAGCAAGCCTAGCCCTCATAGGATCACTTCAAGGCGGCCATCGTCGACTACTTTGTGCCTCGCAATGAAGCCTTCCAAACATGCGACGAATGGTGCAACCTCCGTCAAGACAAGTTCATCGGGCCTTATGTGTCACAATACCGTAGGCTCATGCTCCGAATCAACGACATGGCTGAAATTGATGGCCTACACGACTTCCTTTATGGCTGCTCCCTGTACTACCGCAAAGAAGTGGAGAAGCAAGACCCCAAACCTGGGAGGATGCGGTTCGCATTGCAGAATGTCTCAACGACGCTTACTCCAACCGGCTTGCACGCTCAACCGACGGAGGCCAAACTAACCGCAAAGAATCAACCGCAAGCAAAGAGCAAACTTCATCATACCGAAGACCTACCGACAACCAACGTGGCCAAGGCTTCAAAGATCTCCCGGCTCCAACCGAGAATCGTTCCGGGTCCCCTAATCGAAGCAACCAACTCAGGCGCGACCCCCGCCCGGTGTGCAAGCATTGCCAAGGCAGCCACCCGACCGACAAGTGTTGGAGGAAATGACCCGACACTCGAGTGCAAGCAATGAAAACCGAAGAGGCATCCACGTCTAGACCGAAGATCACCAAAATTCACAGTGACAAATCAGAGGACTCTTCACCCCGTGGGCCGTCCACTTCTAAAGGGAAGGCTCAGAGCCATTTAGTAGCGTTACCTATCATACACCAAGTGTTCATTATGGGTGAAGTCAGAGGTGAACGAATGCCGGTGATGCTAGACACGGGTGCCACCCACAACTTCATGACCCCGTAGTGCGCTCAACGCCTTGGACTCAAGCTCAGTAAACGGCTCCGCATGTCCGTCGTCTTTGCTCAGGGAGAGGCTAGCCATGTCCGGTATGCCTACGGTGTTCCGATCACGTTAGGCCAGTGGTTCGGCCACCTGAACTTCCTCATTATACCGATGGAAATGTTTGAAGTCATTCTAGGCCTCGAGTTTATGGACAAACACATGATCTCCTTTTTCGTCAAAGGCGTAGACAAAGTACTTCTTGATCAGAATGGGCAAGCTCTTGTCGTTGACTGCAACCGCGTCCGGGCCCCTCGCGTAGACGAGCCATCTGACAGCGAACCAAGAGAACCAAAGCCGACATGCAAAGTCAAACAGAAAGCACACGCCCGAGCCTCAACCTCAACGCAAAAACCATCACCGTTATCTCATAAGCAGTTCAGACGGGCAGTTTATCAAGGCAGAATAGCTCACCTTTGTGTTCTTAGGCCGGTGACAGAGGACATAGGACCGAAGCCGATTGATGTCTCAAAGATTGGGCATCCGAGTTTCCAGATGCTAATGGAAGAATTCACAGATGTGCTTACAGACACCCTCCCACCCGGTCTCCCGCCTTTACGCAATGTCCAACATCGGATTGACACTCTCCCGGATCACCCGCCCCCTTCACGGGCCCCTTATCGAATGAATGAGACGGACCTCCCAGAGCTCAAACGGCAGCTACATGAACTTGAAGACCAAGGGTACATTCGACCAAGCAGCTCACCTTACGGAGCCCCCGTCTTGTTTGTGAAGAAGAAAGACGGCTCCCTCCGCCTATTCATCGACTACCGCGCGCTTAACAAAGGCACAATCAAGAGCAAGTACCCCGTCCCGGTGATGGAGGAACTACTAGATCGCCTCGGCAAGGCACGATACTTCACACGCATAGACCTTCGTTTCGGGTACCATCAAATTCGGGTAACACAAGAACACATCGAGAAAACAGCCTTCCGCACACGCTACGGCAGCTATGAGTGGCTCGTCATGCCATTCGGACTTACAGGCGCACCGGCCACCTTTTGTCGGGAGATGAACAACGGCTTTCGGGACATGCTCGATCTCTTCCTCATCATTTACGTTGATGATCTACTTATCTATAGCCGCACATTGGAGGAGCACTATGAGCACGTTCGGGCTGTCCTATTACGCTTGCAGCAATGCTGGCTTTTTGCCAAACCAAGCAAGTGCGAGTTTTGTATGAAGAAGGTGGAATTCTTGGGGTTCATTGTTTCCGAACTCGGCCTCCATGCCGACCCCCAGAAAGTAGAAGCCGTGCTCAAATGGGCACCCCCGAAGAACGTCAAAGAAGTGCGAGAATTCATAGGCTTTTGCCAATTTCTTCGCCGATTCATCCAAGGCTTCAGCAAGATTGCGGTGCCGCTCTTGGAGTTGATCAAAGAAAAGGAGCCATTCAAGTGGGGAATGGACGAGGAAGAGGCCTTCGAAGCGTTGAAGGTCGCTATGTGCAATGCCTCGGTGCTCAAACTTCCCGAGTTCGACAAACCATTCAAAGTTCATACGGATGCATTGGGTTCGGCCATCGGAGGCATCCTCTTACAAGATGGGCAACCCATTGCTTATGAGTCGCACAAACTCACCGGCCCCGAACTCAGATGGAGCACACATGAGCAAGAAATGTTAGCGGTCATACACTGTCTACGCAAGTGGAGGCACTATGTCCTGGACAAACACACAAAAGTCTTCACGGACAACATCTCTTTGAAGTACTTCACCTCTCAACCCAAGTTAAGCCCGAAGCAAGCCCGATGGCAAGATTTCCTTGCCGAGTTCGACCTCGAGATCATCCACAAACCGGCCAAGCAAAACGTCATGCCAGATGCACTTAGTCGAAGACCCGAGCTCCAGGCGATGTCCACAGTTTCCTCCGACCTGAGAGGTAGAATTCAACGCGCACAGGCACAGGATGCCCAAGTCCAAGTCATACTTCAGGAGATGCAAACGGCCCAAGCCCCGAGTCGCTACACCCTACAAGAAGGCATCCTCCATCGCAAAGGAAAAATATATGTACCGAATGACTTAGAGCTACGCAAAGAGCTGCTGTGGGAGGCACATGATTGCAAAGTGGCCGGCCATGGAGGTCAAAACTGCAGCTACGAGACGCTCCACAAACGCTTTTATTGGCCCCGCATGAAGGCACAGGTCCAAGAATATGTGGAAACATGCCCGACGTGTCAGTTAGTCCGTCAAGATCGGGTGAAGCCCGTTGGCCTTCTGCAACCTCTCCCGATTCCGAACCGGCCGTGGGACATGATCAGCATGGACTTCATAACCGAACTCCCACCGTCTTTAGGGTTCAACACCATCTTCGTTGTGGTGGACTACTTCACAAAGCAAGCACACTTTATCCCGGCCAAACCACCGCTCAATGCCAAGGCCGTAGCTCATCTCTTCTTTACGCACATCGTGAAGTATCACGGATTACCTTTGGCCATCGTGTCGGACCGGGACGGACGCTTCCTAAGCCGGCTGTGGACAGAGCTTTTCCGCATCTTGGGGACACAACTTAGGTTCTCCTCGGCTTACCACCCACAAACCGATGGGCAAACAGAACGGGTCAACTAGACAATTGAAGATTATATCCGAAACTATGTCAGAACCGATCAAAAGGACTGGGCGAAGCACTTAGACATTCTGGAGTTTCACTACAACGCTTCCGTCCACTCAAGCACGAAGATGACCCCATTCAAGTTGGCGACCGGCAAGGAGGTAATCACGCCCTTGGCTCTCATGCAAGACTCCACACTTGCAACAAACGATCCCGACTGCGGCGCCTTCTTGGATCAGTGGGAAATAAAGTTAGAAGAGGCAAAGTCCAGCTTGCAAAGAAGCAAAGAACGCAAGGCTCGCTACGCAAACAAGAAACGAAGGCCCGGCGAAGAATTTCAAGTCGGCGACCTTGTCCTCGTCAGCGCACGGAATATCACCCTGCCAAAGAACATCACGCAGAAGTTCAACCATCGCTACTACGCACCATACAAAGTGGAGAAGCGGATCAATGAAGTCACTTATAGCTTGGAGCTTCCCGACAACGTGCAATTTCACAATGCCTTTCATGTTAGCCTTCTCAAGCGGTTCAAACCCGACTCAAAGTACGGACGCGAGATCCGGGTGTTGCACGACGGCGAGAACCAGTTCGAGGCAGAAGCTATTTTACGGGATCGGAACACCCGTGAAGGTCCTCAATTCCTCGTGAAATTCAAAGGCCGCCCCTTAGTTGATGCGGATTGGCTTCCGGCCAACACCTTTGGGCCCGACCATCCGTTAGTCCGAAAATATTACTGCCACACTTAAGCCATTTTGGCTATAAGCCCCATGTAATGTTCCCCAATTTTGTAAACACACCTACTTTTTGTAAGACCCGAACCCGCTTGTTGAGGACACCAAGCTCTTCAAACCGGGGGAGGATGTCACAGCCCTGTATTTCTATCCCGCCCTTTTCAGTGCTTGGGGGGTATGCCCTGTGGCGCCTAATTGTGCGCAACTATGACGGGTACTAATACTCCTCATACCAAGCTCTCATTGCCTTCTTCAACACGAGTTGCTAATCGAATATAAACGTGTTCTGGCAATCTTCTTGGTGTCCCTCTTGTTGGCTTATGCGTTTTGTGAGTTTGAACGTCTCAGAGCTCGATATCAGTTCAGTGATAGTGTAACATCATCATCTTCAGATAATTAATTGCTAATCCCGTGTCCTCTTGCACCCTCTGTCGGCTCAGCCTCTTCGTTCTCCTCTACCTTTACGTCCATAGCCGAGTTCCCAGTCCATCTCCTCATTCGCACCCTCCTTTTGCTCTGCCTGCTCGATCGCCTCCTCCTTCTCTGCCTTCACGTCCATAGCCAGCTCCGCAGTGTGTTGCGCCGAATCGTGCATACAGACCAGTCACAGGGCTCATATCTACCCAATTTCCGTTCGGGCAACAAGATGTTCTACCAGTGATCCAGCGGCACCATCCACCACTTCTACAGCGCAAACACGTTAGACAACACTCAACTTTGCCATATTCGTAGTCATCAAGGATAGATATTGGACGCTCTAGAATACGCAGAAACGCCACTTTTACAGTCCGACAACAATGGCTTGCTGCTGTCGTCCTTTTTCTTCTCGAACAAGGACCCGCAAGGCTACGTAAGGCTGAATGCGCCGGCGATAGTGCTAACGAAGAGAAGGACCTTCCGTCGGGCGAGGCTGCCTACGGCTAAGAAGAGAAGAGTCCGCGTGAGAAGGAAGCCAAGATTCAGGTTTCTTCCCCTCCGCTGGCTATTGTCTCCGTTCTCACTGCTCGGGAAGCTCCAAAAAGCCTACATCGCGCTCCTGCAGGCGACCGCTAAGAAAGCCAATCTCATCGACGGAATATCCTCCTTCCCCAGCGCTCAGCGCCAGCCAATTCCATCTCCTTTCCGATTCCCAACTCACTCTCGCAGCATGGCTGCCCAAGAACGTGAGCTCAACAGGGTCCTTTCTGCGTGCTTGGCTCGTGCTCGATCACAGCATCTTGCGATAAGCAGCAGCAACGCGTAATCAGCTGATCTCCCGTCCCTTGCTCGTCAAAGCCATCCTCACGTTCACCTGATTGAATTCGATTGGCGATGCCATTCGATTGGAGAATGTTTTCATGGTATGCAGATGGATTGATGCTTATTCGTATGTAAACGCCATGGATGCTCATATGGCGTGCAGCAGTACGTTTCGAGCTTCCATACTCGTAAGCTTCTCTGTGTAGGTTCATGACTTCTTCAACTCAATCAATCTCACAAAGAATTCTTATCGAGTGCTTCCCTAGAAGCAACAATTTTAGACCAATTCCAACCCTCTACCTCATGTAAACCAAGTTATAACATCTTTACTTAACATCCCACAATCTCAAAACTACAGAAATTTGCAACTAGTGTCTAAAAAAGATCTTCACTAGGTGACCACATGGTTCTTCTCATTTGGAGGTCTTATAATTTGGGCACTCGATTCAACCATGCATGTAAGTGGTGGATATTTACTTTTAGTATCTAAGAGGTGGATATTTACTTTTAAGAAGGATCACAATCCGTATGAAATAACTGGAATTTCCTAACATAGTTGGGATTGCTCTCTACATATTTCAACGATTGGCGCACATTGTTAGCATACCATTTATGTTTTATATTCTCACACTACAACAGATCGATGGTATACCGAGGTTTTTACCGAGGAAAATGAACGCAGCTTAATTTGCCGCGACGCCGGTGTAAACGCCGGTTTGCGCGTCGGTACCAAAGAGTCGGTATATGCGTTGGTATACGCGTCGGTATATGCATCGGTATATGCGTCGGTATATGCATCGGTATATGCGCCGGTAATACCGACGTTCATACTGAGGCTTCTGCTGGAAGTACCGTCGCCTGCTGGGTGTACCGACGGTTATTTCGATGACACTACTGGGAGTACCATCGCGTATACCGACGACCATACCTGCAAAATTTTTTTTGGGCAGAGTGTTTTGTCTTTTGCTACAGCAACATTACCATGATGTTGCTTAACAAAAGACAATACACTCTACCCAAAAAAAAATCGAGTACATGTGATGTGTACTCTAATGACAACCAAAATATGATTTCATGAAACAAAGTATTATTGGACACAAAAGAGATAATTAGAATGAACTATGAACCATATACAAAAGAAGTTATATATTTCCATAATGAAGCATGTACAAGAGTGTGGCAAACCACTGTCATATATGACGCTTTTACAAAATGTGGCAAAGCAATGTATTGCCATATGAAAATCAAATACAAAATATTGGTCTTCCACTGCCATACACATGCAAAGAACGTTCCATATCAACAGTCTTGCAACAAAGAACATTAATGGAATGAGATAAATTCATATGAAAATTACAAACAACAAGTAAAAACCAAGTTTATAAATTAATTACCTCATCGCAAATGCTCCCATGAAACTACCGCACCGCGTCCCTCCAAGTCCTGCAATAGTGCAGTCAACCCATGACTATATCCGTAAGACTCCTCCGTTCGTGTTGGAGGACGACCCATTGCCAGCTCCTGAAACAAATATAAAAAGATTAGAGAAACATAGATGAGAAATTTAACACAAATAAATTCAATAAATGAAATGGTACTTACAAACTCATGACGCATCGTGTCATATTTGCCGCTGCCCAAATGTGTTGGTCCAATCGTATATAAACGTTGTGGCTGCGGCATTTCGCTGCTGGCGATATCGATCAGGAGTCTGCTGCTGCTCGTTACGAATCATGTCCCACTCCTCAGCATCTAATCATATAGGCTTTGGTAAGCCTTCTCTGAATGCATCAAGTGCCTCGGATCGTCGATGGGACATGACCTCACGTGCGGTGTGCAGAATCCACTCTGAACTGACAATAGACTATCCATCGGCTGGTCGGAACTCCTGGTAAATCGTCTGTGTGATATAATTCTTCCGATTTTTATCTTGTTCACTCCATTTCATCATGATGGAGTGTCCAAACTGGATGGAGCAAAGCTGTCGTATGTGTGCACGCATTGCTTTGCCAGCCGCATCCATCACCAGAGCTCCATCTCGGATACTATACACCTTGGATTCATCATGGTCATGAGCACCCCAAGGTGTACGTGGTGTTCCATGTGGTGTACTGCATGGCGTACCTACATCTAAGGTACTCGTCCTAGGAGTAGAAGCGGGCAACACAACGTCCGTCGCACTGCCTCCACAACAACCGCCTCCTCTGCCTCCAGACCTACCTGTAGATCCACTCCTAGAACCTCCTGCTCCAGAGCGTGACCTCGATCTACGAGACGGGCCAGAACCTGTATCGTGTTGAGGCATCTCTCCCATATTCTTAAAAATATGCATCGGGTCTACCAAATGATTGATCACCAATTCACTCCAATAAGGGAGTTCATGAAAAATGGACAACCGTTTCATGCCAGCAACTAGATTTTCTAAACCCCACAATTGTTTCCAATCACTAGCTTTCATTTGGTGTTGCGCTTGTCGACCAATTTTTCCTTCACGTAAAACATGTCCATCAGGCAAATATCTATGATGTCCTTCGTAGACAGTTTTACGTAGTGCTTTGGAATAGCGTGATTCGAGTCGTGGTCCGCATAAAGGACAAGCATGGTAACCCGAAATCAATACACCTGAACATTCACCATAACCAGGCCAATCATGCATTGTCCACATAAGTATGCCTTGCACTCGCACGTCTTGTCTTCTTATAGGTTGAGACATGTCACGCATAGTAATCCCATCACATAAAATATGCAGTTCTTCCACAAGTGGTGCAAGATATACATCCATGTTTTTTACCTTATACTTACCTGGTACAATAAGAGCTAATAATAAATGACCTTTCTTTGCGGCCAACCATGGTGGGATATTATAATTGACCAAACATAAAGGCCATGTGCTCCATGAAGAACTGCGTAATCCAAATGGATTCACTCCATCCATAGCTAGGCCTAGACGTATGGACTGAGGCTCACTAGCAAACTCTGACATCTTACTATCTATGTGCTTCCAAGCATCAGAGTCAGCTGGCACTCGCATTACATTATCTGTAGACCTGCTCTTTGTATGCCATGACATTAACTCAGCTATAGATTTGCATCTAAACATGTTCTTAATTTGTGGAATGATAGGAAAGTGGCGAAGAACCTTTGCGGGGATCGCTTCGCCTACAATGTCTTCTCTAAATCTATTTGCTCCACACTTTGGACATACGTGGAGATGCTCATACTCATTCCGAAAGAGAATGCAATCATTCGGACAAGCATGAATTTTAGTATAATCCATTTCAATGGACTGTAAAAGTTTTTTCGCATCTCCACGTGTTGGAGGCATGTCATTGCCCTCTGGCAAAAATTGATCTTTAAGAAGCCTGCAATAAGCAATTAAAATGATATTAGTAAATGAAGTTATTGTGATACAACAATGAAAGCCAATTTGTTCTCCACTTACCTGAACAATTCAGTGACACTACTATCTGACCATCCATAAATGGATTGCAGATTGAGCATCACGAGTGAAGCATGTAGTACAGATATCTTTGCTCCATTGTAAAGCAGTAAACGAGCTAATCTTCGCATGTTTTCATATTCTTCATCAACTTCTAATCATGGAATTTCTGTTGTGTCCATCTCGACACCTTCTTCACCATCATGATCTCGTCCATCTCATAAAATGATTCAAGCATCTCTTCCATATGTTCATTCTGTGTAATATTATTAGTGCTTGCTTGTACGTCTAAGTCCTTTTTTGCTCTCTTTTGTCCACGAGAGGTTACTGGTGCAATGTCGTTTGGGTCCATCTGCTCACCTGGGGGACCATGCGAATGATAACGTAGGTTTTTCAGTTGACTCCTATCAAAGGATCCATGCTCTCTAACATGTGCAGTACAAATCTGTCGTTTCCGATAAATTTGATACTTGCACTGTGTGCAAGGACATGCCATTCTCTCTTCAGGATCCAAAGAAGCCATCTGCTACAATATGGACATTTTAGAACATATGTTTTTTTATTAAACCTAAAAATCTAACTCTTAAAGACTTAAATCTGAAATACTAAACCTAAATACTTAAATACCTAAAAAAACTTAAAACCCTAATTTTAAAACCCTAATCTATATAATTATCCTATTTTATCTATATATTCAGATTTTTTTCCTCTTAATTGAGTTATATGTATGCCTAAACCCTAAAACCCTAATTTTAAAGATCTAGTCCTAAATTATGTATATTTCTATACACATGTGTATATACATGTATATATGTATTATATGTGTATGTGTATGTGTGTATATATGTTATGTAGGTGTTAAAACCCTAAAACCCTAATCCAAATGACCTAGACCTAAAACATGTATATATATATATGCATGTGTATATATATGTGTATATGTATATATATGTGCATATAGATAGGTGTATAAGTATGTGTGTTTGTGTATTGTATATATATTCACTCTATTTAAAATGATTAAATTTAAACCTATTTTTATATATTTAATCATATATATTTCATTTATTTATTTAAAATACTAGTTCTTATCATATTTTATTATCTATATAATTATCCTACCTTATATATATATATATATTATTTATATATTCAGATTTTTTCCTTACTTAATCCTATTTTTATATATTTAATTATAAATATATAATTAAATTTTTTAAAACACTAGTTCTTTTTATATTTATTTATCTATATAACTATCCTATTTTATATATATATTTATTTATATATTCAGATTTTTTCATGATGGAATCGTATTTTTATATATTTAATTATATATATTTAATTAAATTATTTAAACACTAGTTCTTTTTATATTTATTTATGTATATAATTATCTTATTTTATATATATATATTTATTTATATATTCAGATTTTTTCTATATGTAATCCTATTTTTATATATTTAATTTTATATAGTTAATTATATATATTTAATTAAAACCCTAATCTTAAAATTCTAGATCTAAAATATGTATATTTTTTTATGCATGTGTATCTACATGTATATGTGTATCATATGTGTATGTGTATGTATGTATATATGTTATGTAGGTGTTAAAACCCTAAAACCCTAATTTTAAAGATTTAGACTTAAATCTGAAATACTAAAACCTAAATACTTAACCACCAATAAAAATCTAAACCCCTAATCATATTTTATATATATATTTATTTATATATTCAGATTTTTTTCTTATTTTTCTCTATATTTTTCCTTAATATAAATATAATTGAGTGATATGTATGTTTAAACCCTAAAACCCTAATCTTAAAGATCTAGACCTAAAATATGTATATTTCTGTATACATGTGTATATACATGTATATATGTATTATATGTGCATGTGTATGTGTGCATATATGTTATGTAGGTGTTAAAACCCTAAAACCCTAATCTTAAAGATTCAAATCTAAAATATGTATATTTTTGTATGCATGTGTATCTACATGTATGTATGTATTATATGTATATGTGTATGTGTGTATATATGTTATGTAGGTGTTAAAACCCTAAAACCCTAATTTTAAAGATTTAGACTTAAATCTAAAATACTAAAACTTAAATACTTAACCACCAATAAAAATCTAAACCCCTAATCCTAAAACCGTAATCATATTTTATATATATATTTATTTATATATTCAGATTTTTTTTCTTATTTTTTCTATATTTTTCCTTAATATAAATATAATTGAGTGATATGTATGTCTAAACCCTAAAACCCTAATCTTAAAGATCTAGACCTAAAATATGTATATTTCTGTATACATGTGTATATACATGTATATATGTATTATATGTGCATATGTATGTGTGCATATATGTTATGTAGGTGTTAAAACCCTAAAACCCTAATATTAAATATTTAAATCTAAAATATGTATATTTTTGTATGCATGTGTATCTACATGTATGTATGTATTATATGTATATGTGTATGTGTGTATATATATTATGTAGGTGTTAAAACCCTAAAATCGTAATTTTAAAGATTTAGACTTAAATCTGAAATACTAAAACCTAAATACTTAAACACCTATCAAAATCTAAACCCCTAATCCTAAAACCCTAATCATATTTTATATATATTTTTATTTATATATTCATATTTTTTTTCTTATTTTTCTCTATTTTTTTATTAATATAAATATAATTGAGTGATATGTATGTCTAAACCCTAAAACCCTAATCTTAAAGATCTAGACCTAAAATATGTATATTTCTGTATACATGTGTATATACATGTATATATGTATTTTTTGTGCATGTGTATGTGTGTGCATATATGTTATGTAGGTGTTAAAACCCTAAAACCCTAATCTTAAAGGTTTAAATCTAAAATATGTATATTTTTGTATGCATGTGTATCTACATGATTTTTCTTAATATAAATATAATTGAGTGATATGTATGCCTAAACCCTAAAAACCTAATCTTAAATATCTAGACCTAAAATATGTATATTTCTGTATACATGTGTATATACATGTATATATATATATTATATATGTGTATGTATGTGTAAATAGCGTAAAAACCCTAATCCTATTTTTATATATTTGATGTAAAAAAAAAAACTTCAAAATAAAAATAGGATTATATGTGTGTATGTATGCATGTGTGTATATATGTGTGTGTATGTATGCATGTGTACATGTGTGCGTGTGTATGTATGCATGTGTATACATGTGTGTGTATGTGTATGTGTATGTGTGTGTATGTAGGCATGCATGTGTGTGCATGTGTGTGCATGTGTGTGCATGTGTGTGTACGTGTGTATGTATGCATGCATGTGTGTGTATGTGTATGCATGTGTATACATGTGTGTGTATGTGTATGTGTGTGTATGTATACATGCATGTGTGTATATATGTGTGTGTGAATGTATATGTGTGTATATATGTATGTGTGTATATGTGTGTGTGTATGTGTATGTATGCATATGTGTATATATGTGTGTGTATGTATGTGTGTATGTATGTGTGTATGCATGTGTGTGTATGTATGCATGTGTGTATATGTGTATATGTGTGTATATGTGTGTATATGTGTATATGTGTGTATGCATGCATGTGTGTATATGTGTGTGTGTATGTATGCATGCATGTATGTATATGTGTGTATATATGTGTGTGTGTGTATGTATGTGTGTATATGTGTGTGTGTATGTGTATGTATGCATATGTGTATATATGTGTGTGTATGTATGTGTGTATGCATGTGTGTGTATGTATGCATGTGTGTAAATTTATATGTGTGTGTATGCATGCATGTGTGTATGTGTGTGTGTGTGTATGTAAGCATGCATGTGTGTAAGGTGTGTGTATATAAGCATGCATGTGTGTACATGTATGTGTGTATGTATGCATGTGTGTACATGTATGTGTGTATGTATTCATGTGTGTACATGTATGTGTGTATGTATGCATGTGTGTACATGTATGTGTGTAAATGTGTGTGTATGTGTGTGTGTATGTATGCTCTATTTTCCTATCTCTATCTTCCTTTCTTTCATTATTCTTTATCTCTCACTCTCTCTCTCTTCTCTCTCTTTCTCTCTCTCTCTTTCTCTCTCTCTTTCTCTCTCTCTCTCTCTCTCTCTCTCTCTCTCTCTCTCTCTCTCTCTCTCTCTCTCTCTCTCTCTCTCTCTCTCTCTCTCTCTCTCTCTCTCTCTCTCTCTCTCTCTCTCTCTCTCTCTCTCTCTCTCTCTCTCTCTCTCTCTCTCTCTCTCTCTCTCCCCTTCTCTCTCTATCAATAGAGAATAAAACAATCACTTACAAGTATGCCCCTCTTTTGGATCGTTGTCGTCAAAGCGTAATGTATGTTGTCTATCGTCCAATTCCAAACAATCGATGCCAAAGAACTTCTGCAAAATCGAAGAAAAGAGAAATTATAAAACCTAAAGCATAGAGAAACACAAATGCTAACAGTACACGTAGCACTTACCAAGATGTGAGATCTAAGCCGAGAGAGAGTGTGTGTGTGTGTAGAGAGAGAGATTTGTGTGTGTGTGTGTAAGACAATGCAGGTCACAATTCGGTTCGCGTGCGCAAGTTCGACAGAAGACCAACAGTATTCAAACACGTGCAAAAATATGAAGTTTTGCTCTCGGGTTCGCGGTATGTTTAAAACTCGCCGCCGGTATGGGCGTCGGTATACGCGTCGGTAGTTCCCAGCAAATTACCGACGCTTATACCGACGCCTATACCGACACATATACCGACGCATATACCGACGGGTGTGGGCCACACCGACGATCCGTTTAAAACGGTCATACCGACGATCACTTGACCGTCAGTATCTCCAAGTCACATTTTCCGAGGCCCATACCGACGCCGACTGTGACCATCGGTATATGCAGCGTCGGTATGCCCTCATATGTTGTAGTGTCAAGAAATGGTAATTTTTTCTAAGTCACTTAAGAAATCTTTGCTTCCTTAATCATTATTTTGTTTCTATGCTATTGGAAACTCCTTAAAAACAAGAAATCTTTGTTAATATTCTACCTTATTTTTGTTTAGAAAATTCTTCATGAGAGTATATCTTAAGAAAGAAAAATGTGAATTTTTGTAACTTTGTGAAGAATGAGGCATCATATGTATGCCGCATACTCAATAAATTGTATTCATCATGCTGCACGGGAATGTAAAGCTTCTCTATTTCTTTAACGTCATTAAAAACCAATTGAATTGCTGACGAATAGATACATGTGCATGCGCTTCCATGAGACAACTTAGCACCAATTTAGATAAATCATGTGTAACTATCAAAGCTACGTATGCAAACATTTAAGGATGTTTATCTTTTGAGCAAAAAATATGAGTGTTTTGAATAACTTAAGGATCCTTTTTTTTGGACCTTGGCCACTTCTTTTCAAAGAGAGAGACCTTGGGGGCTTTCCCTTGTCTCATAGATACCATAACTGGCAACTTGTCAATAGAATATGTTTTAAACCAACATATTCAAAGAAGATTTCTTTACTCAACTTGAGTAAAAATAGCCACAAACCTTGGATTAATTTCATAGGTTGCATTTATTCGACCAAATAATAAAAAAATACCAAATATGTTCGTTTTATTCGTGCTTATCCAAATAAACACCGAAAAAAAAAATAAAGATGGATAATTTTTCAATCGAAATGCTTTCGATCGAAAAGCCTTTCGATTCAAAACGTTTTCTTTTTTATCGAAAAGTGATTTCTAGAATATATATATATATATATATATATATATATATATATATATATATATATATATATATATATATATATATATATATTTACATTCGATCAAATCTCATTCCGCACGTGCTTCATTGGTATTCTAGAGAGCTTTAATTGTGCAATTTCTATCATGGAGAGCTTCCTTCACTGCATCAATGAGATATTCATTTAATTTTTATTTATTGTTTATTTTATTGTTTTGTTCATTGTATCATGCATATTGTATGATTCGCACATGTGTCTCTTACATATGCCTGATTTTTATTTATATAATTAGTTTTGTGCCTTTTAATCATTAATTCTATACATGTTGGACTCATGAAAGCATTTCTTACTTGTATACATTGATGAAAAATATTTAAAAATAAACAACTATTGTGATTATCTGACTCGCTACATCGATTCTTACTCTCCCAGTAGTATAGGACACAGCAATAGATCTATTGAGATTGTTTGAATCGTCACCTCGATTGCTACTCTCTCAATAGTATAGGGAGTATGTAGGACTATTGTGATTGTCTGATTCTTTGACTCTTACTCTCACAATAGTCACTTAGATTCCGATGAGAATACTTAGTGTAGGTCACAAGGTGTATAGAAACAATTGTGATTGTTTGATTCTTTGACTCTTACTATCACAAGTCACTTAGATTCCGATGAGAATGCTTAGTTTAGGTCACAAGGTGTATAGAAATTATTGTGATTGTCTGATTCTTTGACTCTTACTATCACAATAGTTATATACATTTATGTGACAAACACATGCATAGTATAGTGAATTTATATGAACTACTATAAAGTCTCATTCTTTGACTCTTACATTCTTAATAGTTACATAGATTCACTTCAAGATTATAATTACACTTTTTATTTAATTATAAATCTACTTATTTAACTATGCATATGTCTATCATTTGTGTACACATACTATTGATTTATTTATCCATACACTAACTGATAGTCTATTTTTTATTTTTACACAGATGGTAAGTAAAATAAACAAACAGGAGTGAAAATTTTTAGAAGAATTTGTGTGCTCCTACATGTATCAAATGAGAGAAGATGAAATCACTATAGCCATGCACACATCTAATTACAAAGATTTCATTGTGGAATTATGTAGAACAACATTTATTAATATTGAAGATAAATTTGGCAGTGTGTCCGATGGAGCACAAGTATTAGATGAGCAAATGTCAAAAGATCTTACACATATCTTTGGACAAATCATCAAAGTAGAGATTCATTGGTGGTGGATATCACCAGTATGCCCAGATTCATTGATAAACTTAAATTTATCAATTTACATTATCAGACAATGAAGAGAGGAAAGCGATTAAAATCAGACACGACTGAACACCTTGTGAGAGCACAGGTAGATCCAAATACAAGAGATACATATATGAATATGGAAGATCAAACATCGGACAATCTTTGTTTGCTCTCATATTCCTCTATTCTTTTTGAAGATGCAGCTCTTGTGGGGGAAGGACAATATGGAATGATCCATAGAGTCAAAATATCCCACCCGAGATTCAACAGTGAAGTATTTGTTGCCAAGTTATTCAAATTACATGGTGCTAACATACAAACACGAGAGAATGAAGCCATGAATGAAGCCACAGTGTTATCTATCACGCACAGTGGAATTATTAGTCCACTTGGTTTAGCTAGACACCATCGCAAAAGCATGTGCCTTATTTTCAAATTTTGGAATGGTGGTACATTGGACATGTGGGTAGAAAGAATGAAGGAGTACCTAAATGTACCACAAAGCAGAGGTATGAAGAACACAGAAGGAGACATAACAACAATAAAAACAAACATTTGGAAGCATATCAACGGCTTATTACAAACAGTATCATTTTTACACACTTGTAATATATCCCATAACAATCTCCATCCAGGCAACATATTGCTGCATTTTGAAGATCAACATGCTTATATCGGATTATGCGATTTTGGTAGAGTGACATATTTACCAACAAAAAAATATTTTTTGAAGCTACCTAATTTAGAAATATCAACTAGAAATGAGTGGATTCGAAAGTACTGATGGATTACATCTGAATGAATATCCACTAGTCCTCCACCTTTTAATAAGAGTGAGGAGATATTTACAGTTTTGATACTCCTATTACAACTCTTGAAATATATAGATTTCAATAGTTATCCCATTGATAATAATGGGGTTTACAAGTTCAAATATGCTTTAGAATTAGCTTTTGACAAAGATGTATCAAAAAGAGTAGACGCACATGAACTGCTTAGAGTATTCTCACATCCAACTCGGTATGGTTTAAAGATATCCATGATGGATGGATTAAGACCATATTGAAAATGATATGTATTCATTTGAACTATGTGGATTAAATGATATAGATTCATTTGCATTAAGTGGAGTAAATATTATGGATTCATTTGCGTTAAGTGGAGTAAATGTTATGGTATCGTTTGAGTTAAGTGGATGAAATGAAGTGTAATCATTTGTAATATGTGGATGATGTGGATTTATTTGAATTTTGTGGAGTAAATGAAGTGGTATCATTTGAGCTAAGTGGATGAAATGAAGTGTAATCATTTGTAATATATGGAGTAAATGAAGTGGTAATCATTTGAGTTAAGTGGATGAAATGAAGTGCAATCATTTCTAATATCTGGAGTAATGAAGTGGTATCATTTGAGTTAAGTGGATTAAATGAAGTGTAATTATTTGTAATATGTGGAATAAATGAAGTGGTATCATTTGAGTTAAGTGGATGAAATGAAGTGTAATCATTTGTAATATGTGGAGTAAATGAAATGGTATCATATGAGTTAACTGGATAAATGAAGTGTAAATATTTGTAATATGTGGATTAAATGATATGGTATCATTTGAATTATGTGGAGTAAATGAAGTGGTATCACTTGAGTTATGTGGATTAAATGTTGTGGATTAATCATTTAACATATGTGAATTAAATATTATGGATTCATTTGAATTATGTGGAGTAAATGAAGTGGTATCATTTGAGTTAAGTCGATGAAATGAAGTGTAATCATTTGTAATATGTGGATTAAATAATGTGGTATCATTTGAATTATGTGGATTAAATGAAGTGGTATCATTTGAATTATGTGGATTGAATGAAGTGGTATCATTTGAATTATGTGGATCAAATGAAGTGGATTCATTTGAGTTATATGGATTAAATGAAGTGGATTCATTATGGATTAAATGTTATGAATTCTTTTGAGATAAAATTAGTATTTTTATTTTGCAGATTTAAAAGTAAAACATGGGAAGAATTCGAGATGTGAATGATGATCTTGATCATACTAAATCTCAAAGAATTTTATCTGAGCAGAATGCTCAATTTGCATAATCAGGATTAGCGTTTTTATTCCATCAAGATTTAGAGCCAGAGGGATTAGAAGGAGAAGCGTTGTCAATGAAAGAAGTAAAACAGCTATGTCCAAATCATTTTGTTCTTGATGTTCTCTTTTGGGTTACAAGAAGGGCAAAAGAAACAACACCCAAACTTACAACATAAAGGAGTAGCAAAAACTCTACTTCGATGCTTTGGGTTACAAGCTTTCAAACTTACAACATAAAGGAGTAGCAAAAACTCTACTTCGACGCTTTGTGCAAGTTGAGATATCATCACCAAATAATAATCAAATAGCATTATATTTCATTCAAATGATTTTTGTACAAGATATTCTTCATCGACGTGTAGATTTAGATGATCATCTGAAGAATGCAGGTATCAGTTTGGGTCGTCCTCAAAATCGAGCAGAATTTTATAATCAAGGAAACAAAGGCATTCTTCATTGAAAGTGGCCCTATATTTTGTTCTTGAGACATGATTTCTCGTCACAAAGAGCAGAATCATACAATGAAGGATTAACAATTCCTGCATTATGAAGAACAATAGTGATCAACAAAAGAGGATTGATGATCTAGAAAATCGAGTGAAAAATTTACAACTTTCTGTGGATGCATATGAGAGCAAATATGGAAGACTCTCAGAGGCATCATCAACATCTTTTGATCGGTTTACTACTAATGAGTTATTGAATCAAGAAAACATTGAATAGGCAAGCTTTTTTTGTAATCAAAGACATGGCTATTATAAAACCATCGATTTTGTAATTGAATATAATCATGGTATTCATAGTACATCATTTTCTTCATTTTGAATATCATCATCTATGATAGGTTCCATGTCATCTATTTCTTCCATGTCTGAACCATCATTGTGATCTACCTCTAAATCATGATTATCTCCATGAATCATTTGTTAAACTTTCATGAGTTTGAAATTCTCCAAAAGTTTGTTGTGCTGTTGTAGAAGCTATCTTGGTTGAAGCATGTAACAATCTTGCTCGAGACAATCTTTCTTTTCAAAAGCAGGTATAGTATTTTGTGATTTATTACACAAAAAGCATGGTTACAAAGTATTAGATCCACCATTTTTACTACATTCACTAAGTCCACTCTTTTTTGATGCAGTTGGAGAAAATGGAGTACATGTATCTTGGTTATTCTCAAAAACAGTTTGAGAGACTTGAGTAGAAATGTCCTGATGATCTTGTATTTCATCGATGCATCTACTCGTTCTTGCTCTACACTTGGGCTAATTTGAAATTGTTGTGAACTACTCATACTTTTGAATCTTTTTTATGTGATACCTTGAGCTTTACATTTATTTGCATAACTTGCAAAATGTACCCATATATCACTATTTGGATTAGAGCATCCTGCCACATTATTACGTGTACTAAAAAGATGCTCTTTTATTCGAGTTGCATTTCCTACATAACGATGTCCACAACATTTGCATTGTATTGTGGATATTGTTTTACCCTCTTGAAAAACAATCACATATGACCATTCTTTTCCCTTTCCCATAGTGCTTGCAAATTTCTTTATGAAGGCTATACCTAAAACAAAACAATGTAAATCAATATCAAATACAATATTTCAATCAATGTTGAGTCAAATAATTACGATAGACTTTAATTCTCAATCATACACCCATATACAATTACACATACTATTGTGAAGTAAAAATCATTGGGAGTTAAACAATCACAATAGATTTTAATTCTCAATCATACACACATATACGTTTACACATACATATACTTATACATACTATTGTGAAATAGAACTCAATATTCAATCAAACAATCATAATATATTTTAAATTCCTAATCATATGCACATACATATTGATATATTTAGGTAGTGATGTGTGTGAAAACTCTAGGACCGTCGGGACACTTTTTTTCCTCTTAAGGAGGTTTTTTTCCCTCGGCTTGTATATACACCTATTGCCCTAATGGGCTACTTATCTTTGTACATTCTCTAGTAATACATTCAATATTGTGTGTTATGCTCCAAGCTTCTTCTTCTTCCTTGTGTTGTTCACGTGCTTCTGCAGACGTCTACCTCCAACAATTGTTATTAGAGCAGGTCGTCGCTTCATCTAGGGCGCCGTCGAGACTCCTCCGGTTGGAGTCTCAGAATCGTATGAATTTTGGTGAGCATACTCAGCGTGTTTTCTAGATCAAAATAGCTTTGCTGTGTGGTGCCGAAATCACGATCTGAGCTTATTTCGGCCTTCAAACGCACTATCACAGCACTTGTGCAGGCTATTTTGTCTTTTATCGCAGCATCTCAAAGTCTACTACAGGTCTAGCATAATTTGTTTGGGCAGCTCTGTTCAACTTTTTGAGATACAGTCAATTTTTTGCATCAAGGTATTTTAGTCACCGGCCATGGCTGAAAGTAGTGATGTATTTCGTATGTTGGTTATTGAGGATAAGTTGGATGGTAACAACTACCCATTGTGGGCTTATATGACGCGACATGTGTTGGTTGCAAAAGGACTGTGGAACATTGTGCAGGGTGTTGAAAAACATCCTATCACACCTGTAACTGTTACAACTGCAGGTATTGAAGGTGATGTAGAAGGTGTCAAAGATGATGATATTCTGCATATTCCTGTTCGTGTTGTGGTTTCTGTTGCACCTACTATGGAGAAAATTCATTGGGATGGCAGAGATGCCCAAGCACATGCATTGATAGCTTTGTCTATCAAACGTGTCATTATTCCTCACATTCACTATTGCAGAATAGCTAAGGATGTTTGGGATACACTTACCACATTGTACCAAGCTAGGAATAAGGCTCGTGTTGCTCACCTCCAAAACTAGTTGGAGAGTGAGCACATGAATGAATGTGATTCTATGGATAGTTTCCTAACAAATATCAAAGACTTGAAGGAACAATTGATCTCTGTTGATGAGGTTATACCAGATAGCTCACTTGTGCAGACCATTCTGAATGGTCTTCCTGATTCATATCAGAGTTTTGCTTCTACTCTTCGATTGATCATGAAAGCCAATCCAAATGCCTTGTCATTTGAGGAGTTAGACTCTGTTCCGTTGCAAGAAGATCAGTCCAGGCAGAACAGGTCCATTATGCGAGTTGCAGATCAAGCTTTCCTGGCTAGTCAGAAGGGCAAAGGAAAATGGTGCTCTTCAAGTAGTAAGCAAAAATATGCAAATTCTGCACAATCGAAGAGGGAAGACAAAGATGAAAATAAATCAAAAAATCAGAAATTGTTTTGCAAGTACTATGAAGGAAATGATCATATCATAAAGAACTGTCCTAAACTGGCTGCAAAAGAGGCAAAGAAAAAAGAGGAAGGAATGGTTGTTGCAGAGGCCTCTACTCCAAAAACAGAGTCTGCTAATCTTGTGTAGGAAGAAGAATGGGTGTTTACTACTGTTTGCAGTTTTGACCCATCTTCTCATGAGTAGTGCATGTCTGCAGTAGACTCAGATGTTTGGTACTTTGATAGTGGGGCGACCAAACATATTACCTCGCAGTGCAGTTTCTTCTCTTCACTCAAGCCTACCCGTACAGGGAATACTGTTACATGTGGCAACAACTCCTCTTATCCTGTTATAGGAGTTGGTAAGATCATTTTGACTACTACTGATGGTAGTTCTTTCACCTTGTCAGATGCTTTGTTTGTGCCAGGGATCAAGAAAAATCTATTATCAATTTCTGCATTAGCCAAGATTGGCTTGGTTGTGAAATTTGTTGATCACAGGTGTACAGTTCATGATCTATCACATGGCGACATGATTATTGCTTCTCGCATTTTATGTCGTGGGCTGTATAAGCTCATAGACTATGAAAGATCTGTAAATGATTCGGCATGTGCAGTACATGATTCTCAGGCTATGTCAGATGCAACGCTTTGGCATGCATACTTGGTCATCTGAATTTTGCTAGTTTGCTACACCTTTAGAAATCTAAAATGGTGTCCTCTTTGCCCAAACTTGAGGCACCAAGAAAACATGTTTGTGAAGGTTGTATTTTGGGCAAAATGCAGCATTCATCCTTTCCAAAAGATGACTCTGTTTGGGCTACTCAGAAATTGCAGCTTGTACATAGTGATATTTGTGGTTCTATGTAAACACCTTCTTTTGAAAATTATCTTTACTTCGTGACTTTCATCGATGATTTTTCTAGGCATGCATGCGTATATCCATTGAAGGCAAAGTTCTAAGTGTTCATGTGCTTTAAACAGTTTTTGGTTTCGGCTGAAAATTTGTCAGCATGTAAAATGGCCACCCTCCATTCTGATCGAGGAGGGGAATATATGTCTTCTGATTTCAATGCATTTCTGGTTGAACGTGGGATAAAACACCAGTGTACAGTGCCATATATGCCTCAATAGAATGGAGTTGCTAAACGAAAGAACAGGTCACTCATGGAGATGGTGAGGTGTATGGTCAAGAGTCATGCTTTACCACATAGTTTCTGGCGTGAGGCTCTCATGTGTGCAGCATATGTACTTAACAGGTGTCCCACTAAAGTGCTGCAGTCTATCACTCCATATGAGGCTTGGCATGATCGCAAGCCACCTGTTCCTCATCTGCATGTTTTTGGTTGTTTGGCATATGCATTAGTGCATGAACAACATCGCAGAAAATTGGATGATAAAACAATAAAATGTATTTTTGTTGGATACAGTTCTGAAAGTAAAGGCTATCGTCTGTATCATCCACAGACTAAATGCATTTTGGTTAGCCATGATGTTGTTTTTGTGGAAGATGCTATTCATCCATTGCTTTCATGTACTAAGGAGACATCTATTAGCTCCAAAGACATGTATGATACTTTGCTGCCTCTTTTTACAGGTGGACAGTCTAGTGCTGGTCCTAATGAGGCAACTTCTCAGCCTTTGCAGGTTTCATGTGATGATGCAGATCATTCCATTTCTGATGCAGATTTACATGATGCAGCAGTTGATGAGAGAGTTGATATTGAGCAGGCAAAAATTATGCCAAAATGGCTGGTGCAGACTTTGTGTGACAGCAAATTAGATGCACCTCTGTCATATCGTACTTGTTCAGGCTCTCATAGTGCCTTTTTTGCATCAGATTGTTATGCTATGGCTGCATCTAGTCTCTATGATGAGACTGAGCCTGTTTCGTTTGATGAAGCAAAAAGTTCAAAAAATTGGATGGTTGCTATGCAATCTGAATATGATGCTATAATGAAGAATGGTACTTGGTCTTTATGTGACTTGCCTCTAGGCAAGAAGGCCATTGGCAGTAATTGGGTATACAAGCTGAAGTCTAAACTTGATGGTATAGTTGACAGGTATAAGGTTAGGCTTGTTGCAAAGGGTTATGCGCAGGAAAGAGGCATTGATTTTGATGAAACCTTTGCACCTACATGCCGTATGACTACTGTTCAGAGCATCTGTGCACTTGCAGCTCATCATGGTTGGAATGTACATCAGTTGGACATTAAAACTGCATTTATGAATGGTGACTCGCATGAAGAACTGTATGTTTTTTTCAGCCTCATGGCTTTGTGCAGAAAGGGCATGAAAACTAGGTGTGCAGGTTAAAGAAGGCATTATATGGTTTAAAGCAAGCACCACGTGCTTGGTATGAGAAGATACATGCCTATCTGATTGCACATGGTTTTGAGAACAGTCCAATTGAAAGCACCTTACATGTTAAGCATGATAATGATGTGCTTCTGATCATTGTTGTCTATGTTGATGACATGCTGCTCACTGGTCCTATTGAGAAGCATATTGCTGATTTTAAGGTTGATTTGCATGCCTCATTTGAGATGTCTGATTTGGGGCATTTGCATCACTATTTGGGCATTCAGTTTATGCGAGTTGATGGTGGAATGGCTTTGTGTCAAACGAAATATATTGACACATTATTGTAGTGTTTTGGCCTTGAAGACTATAAGCCTATTGCCACTCCTATGGAGACAGGTTTACGATTGAGTCTTCATGATGGTGGAGATGCATTTGATGTTGTTCTCTATCAATAGGTTGTTGGATGCTTGATTTACTTATGCGTTACTCGGCCAGATATTCAGTTTGTTGTCTCATGGATGAGCAAGTTTATGCATTGCCCAGGAGTCAAGCATTGGGAGGTGGTTAAGGGCATCTTTCGCTACTTGAGTGGTCCTCGGCTACTTGGGTTGTTTTATCCCAAGGGGGGATCACTTCTGCTAGATTTGCATGCTTTTTCTGACTCTGATTGGGTTGGTTGCTGTAAGGAATTAAACTCACAATCTCTTGGTTAGGAATGTGATGGGCTAACCACTTGCCCCAAAAGCCATGGTTGAGGATTACTTCCTAATCCTCTCTCTTAGGTACAGTTCAACCATCTCCTATCTGTCAAGGGTGTGGTTCAATCATCTCCTTGCTATCACTTTATTACATTCTTCCCCCCTTGCTCAATCATTGTCCTCAATGATCTGCTCTTGTGTACCTCTAGCCTTGGTGATCAACCCCTTGAACTCCCTAGGTGCCCTTGAATTGATGTACTCAACCTTGCACAGTTTCTTGAACCTTCTTCGTAACCTTGGTCTCTTGAACCCTTGCTCTCAACCTTGGTGTCTTGAACCTTCTTGTTTGCAACCTTTGTGTCTTGAGCCCTTGTTCTCAACCTCAGTCTTGAACCTCGTTCTCACCCATGTTTGGCATCTTGAACCCTCAATCAAGTGCCACCCAAGGTTTCCCAAGGATTTTATACTTCTAAACTCTCAGTAGATTTGGAAAGTTCGTTCAGAGAGCTTTCAAAGGGTATATTATATGCCTCAATCCGACCTACGGATTGAGAGATAAACCTCAATCTTTGTTAGGCTAACTTGTGAAAGTGACGTGCACTACTTTGTACCCTTTCATATAGAGGATGCCCAAGCGCCTTTTTTAGAGGCCATTAGGTCAATCCACCTTTCCCAAGCCTACTTCCTAGGCTCTGATACCAATGTAAGGAATTGAACTCGCAACCTGTTGGTTAGGAATGTGATGGGCTAACCACTTGCCCCAAAAGCCATGGTTGAGGATTACTTCCTAATCCTCTCTCTTAGGGTGTAGTTCAACCATCTCCTATATGTCAAGGGTATGGTTCAATCATCTCCTTCCTATCACTTTATTACAATTGTTATGACACTCGTGTGTCCACTAGTGGCTTTTGCTTCATGCTTGGTAGCTCATGTATATCTTGGTTGAGCAAGAAGCAGCCTATTGTGGCCACTTCCAGTTGTGAGGCTGAGTATAGGGCAGCATTCACAGCATCTATTGAGTGTGTGTGGCTCAGACCCTGTATGGCTGATTTGGGTGTTGGTCAGTCTTCTGCCACCACCATCTTCACTGACAGTCAGAGTGCATTGGCAGTTGCAAGGAACCCTGTGTTCCATGCTCGCACTAAGCACATTGAGGTGCATTATCATTAAGTCAGGGAGAGGTTCTCTGCTGGGGAGATCAGCTTGGCATATGTGCCCATGCAGGAGAACATTACAGACCTTTTCATGCACGAAGGCTCTGCCTAGGGAGAAGTTTGAAGCTTTCCGCAAAGCTTTGGGCTTACTTCCTTTTGTGGAGTGATCTCCACATAGCTTGGCACTTCCTTATACATGAGTGCCAGCTACTTGTTCACCGCATCACTCCCAAGGGGGAATTTGTTGACATATTTAGGTAGTGATGTGTGTGAACACTCTAGGACCGCTAGGGCACTTTTCTCCCTCTTTAGGAGGTTTTTTTGCCCCCCTTGTATATACGCCTATTTCCCTAATGGGCTACTTATCTTTGTACATTCTCTAGTAATACATTCAGTATTGTGTGTTGTGCTCCAAGAATCTTCTTCTTCCTTGTGTTGTTCGCGTGTTTCCGCAAACGTCTAACTCCAACAATACACTTACACATACTATTGTGAAGTAAGAATCAATATTGAGTCACACTTACACATACTATTGTGAAGTAAGAATCCATATTGAGTCAGACAATCACAATAGATTTTTCATATACAATTATACACTCATATGCATACACATACTCAAACACACACATACATATACTATTATGAAGTAAGGATTAATGTTGATCCAAACATAATCTACCTACATCCTTCAATACTAAATTTAATGTATCACAATAAATTTTAAATTCCTAATCATATGCACATACACTTACACATACTATTGTGAAGTAAGAATCAATGTTGTATCAGACAATCACAATAGATTCTAAATTCCTAATCATATGCACATACATTTACACAGACGATTGTGAAGTAAAAATCAATATTGAGTCACAATAGATTTTTCATTCACAATTATACACTCATATGCATACACATACTCACACACACATACATATACTATTATGAAGTAAGAATCAATGTTGAGTCAAACATAATCTACCTACATTTCAATAATAAATTTGATGTATCACAATAGACTTTAAATTCCTAATCATATGCACATACACTTACACATACTATTTTGAAGTAAGAATCAATGTTGTATCAGACAATCACAATAGATTCTAAATTCCTAATCATATGCACATACATTTACACAGACTATTGTGAAGAAAGAATCAATATTGAGTCAAACAATCACAATAGTTTAAATTAATTAATATTTATAACAAAAAATTATACTTTGGTCTCTCTACGACACTTTAAGTTTGTAAAGAACAAAGTAGCTTCTATGAAAAATGAGCAAGAATCAATCATAATAGATTTTAAATTCACATACATATACAACTGTGAAGTAAGAATCAATGTTGAGTCAAACAATCACAATAGTTTAAATTATTTAATATAGCAAAAATTTATACTTACTTTTAAGAAGGACCATAATCCGTATGAAATAACTAGAATTTCCTAACATAGTTGGGATTGCTTTCTACATATTTCAACGATTGGTGCACAGTGTTAGCATACCATTTATGTTTTATATTCTCAAGAAATGGTAATTTTTTCTAAGTCACTTAAGAAATCTTTGCTTCCTTAATCATTTTTTTGTTTCCATGGCATGCCATCTTTTAACAATTGAACATTGTTTTTTAGGAATGCAATTCAAATTTCCTTAAAAATAAGCCATTGTTGTAAATATTCTACCTTATTTTTGTTTAAGAAATCCTTTATGAAAGTATATCTTAAGAAAGAAAAATGTGAATTGTTGTAACTTTGAATAAGGCATCATATGTATGCCACATACTCAATAAATTGTTTTCATCATGCACGAGAATGTAAAACTTCTCTATTTTTTTAACATCATTAAAAATCAATTGAATTATTGACGAACTGATACATGTGCATGCCCAACCATGAGAGAAATTAGCACCAATTTAGATAAATCATGTGTAACTATCAAAGATACCTATGCAAATATATAAAAATATTTAACTTATAAGATAAAAATATGAGTGTTTTAGATAACTTCATGATCCTTTTTTTCTAGACCTTGAGCACTTCTTTTCAAAGGGAGAGAACTTGGGAACTTACCCTTGTCTCATAGATACCATAGCTGGAAACTTTTCAATAGAATATGATTTAAAACAACATATTCAAAGAAGATTTCTTTACTCAACTTGAGTAAAATGGATTAATTTCATACTTGCATCCAAAACTATGTATCATAGTAAATATTATCAATATGCTCGAATTTTGTTCATCTGAATATATGATCCAATTGTGGAACTTCCAAATACTTGTGCATAAATAAAGTATCATCAGTGAAATTAGCATGTAAATAAGTTACGAAGGAATTCCAGAACTTCAAAAAATATTCAGAAGCTTTATTGCTTCAGTTTGTTCATTTACTGAGTATCAAACTAAAGGATAAATATCACCTTAGGATATGGTCTCCCATTCCATCATGAAAGTTGAACTTCCATTTATGTGATATGTATACCTTTCCTTGAGTTTGAAACAAAAATTATTATCATTGTTCAATCTTTTGACGTTATTGGAGTACTTTAAACATATTTCAATAGTCCACTATGATTATATAGTTTAACGTACAAGCGTCTTATAATGATTGATTGAACAAACGGTCAATAATGTTAATATGAATATTTCATTGTCTTCTTTTCCTAACCATTAGTTAGGTGTAATGATTCTATCCTTTTATCTAGAAACCATATCTGAAAAGAAATCAAAGCTTCCATCATGGAAGAGCTTTTGTCTTTAAAAGATCTTTCAAAAGGACATCTTCACATATTTTCCTAACATATTTATGAACTTTTAGGTCTTCTTTTGGGAAAAAGTTCATGGATCAATGAAGATTCCTTTCTTTTCACTTCTTGTATTCCCAAAAGAAAATTTCACCTTGAATATGACAGGAATAGCACATGATTCATGAAATAGAAGACTAAACTATTTCATTAATGGCTTATCTTTAGGAGATATCCCGATTCTTAAAGATTTCTTGACTATGGTTTCCTCTTAAGCCACAATTAGCTTAAATGAAACAAAAAGGTAACTCTCGAATCCTTCTAAGAGGAAGAGTTCTTTCAAAGTTTCTATGTTTGTTTAGCAAAATGCATCATTACTAGAGATGCAATCATGGAACCTAACATCCATCTATTGAACATCCAAGTTTAATTGAAGCTATCTATTGAACTTTTAAATGTTAAGTTAAATTATTCTCATTTGATTGCCATCACTCCTTGGGATAGAATCAAGTGAGAGAATTCACTTCAAAGTGCTCACGGAACTAGCTAGACTTTTCTTAAGTTATTATCCTACTTGGATGCATGAGAAATTACATAAGAAAGTGTAAAATCTCTTTCAAAGCTTGACTTTACTATTCTCTAGGTATCCCCTGGGCTTAGAGTCATCGTAAAGTTTAGAAGTCAGTAAGTATTCATGTTTTCTTCCTTATCAAGATGGAAAGAAAATTAAATGCTTGAATTTTCTTTGCCTACTTTTACTAAAAAGACTTATAATATACTTAACTAAACTCGTCATTAAGTATGTGATACCTAAGTATCACTAGTTACTTAAGTTGCAAGGTAGCTGATAACGTAAGTAACTAGCTTTATGTCTTCCCAAATGTCTAACTTGAGCTTGAAAAAATTAGGTAACTACTAGGAAAGTACATTCATTCATCTACTTAACAAAAAATCATGCACTCTCATATGTAAATGCATGTGTTGGCATGTTTCTCTTTTCATTTTTACACTTATGTGTTCCTCAAGTAGCTTTGAAGTGAACCTTTCCCTGTACATGGGCACTTTTTACTCTAAAACTGGCTAGAGTTTTTTTCCCCATGTTACCACAAACATGCTTCACTCATATGTGGTGGTACTTTGTACTTAGGGATATTATTCAGCTCTTACTTCAGTTTAGTTCATCGTCAATAGAGAGAGCTATTCCAGCCATCCATCTTCTCTGTGTGTCTTGCTGTGTTTGTGCTCCTTGTGTGTGCTTCTTGTGTGTCTCTCACACTTCTATACACACCCAATAGTGGTATAAGAGCAGGTTCAGCTCCTTCTCAAGTTTTGATTTTTTGCGTCACGAATGTGCGTGCACTTTTAATAGTGCAAATTGACTTCGGAGCATAGAACAATGAATTTCAACAGCCAAGAAACTTTTCCACCAATTGCACTATAATTTTACCCCATTTTGAAGCCATTCGTGCAGTTAGAATCACCATCAGAGTGACGGTTTGCGAGCTGAAATTTCAGCATTCATTTCAGCTTTCATCGAAGTAAAGATTTTGTCACATTCTTATTCCTTAGTGAAATGGCGGGTAGCAATGACTTGTTTGGCATGCTTCAAGCTGAGGATAAGCTTGATGGGACCAACTATCTGATGTGGTCTTACATGATGAAGCATGTTCTTGTTGCAAAACAACTTTGGAACATAGGGGCAGATATAGATCGAAGACCCACAAGTTCTTCTACTTCACAGTCTACTGTCACAGATGGAGCTTCTTCTTCAAGTATAGTGGTTTCTCCTTCTCCACCTACACAGGAGCAGCTTAGATGGGATGGAAAAGATGCTCAGGCTCATGCATTGATTGCACTTTCTGTGAAGCATCATATAGTTCCACACATTTGGTCATGTTCTGCATGGAGATAGGCATGGGACACTCTTGCTTCTTTGTATGCCGTGCGTAATGAAGCACGTGTTGCATACTTGAGGAAGCAACTTGAGGATGTATGTATGGCTGAAAATGATTCGGTGGTTGTGTATGTGACACACGTCAAGGATTTGAAAGAGAAATTGGCAAACATAGATGAGATTATTCTAGATGCATCACTCATCTCTACATTGTTGAAAGGATTACCGGAATCTTTTCAAGGCATTGCTACTACACTCCATTTGGTTGCAAAAGGCAATCCTGATATGTATGCATTTGATGAGGTTTGTCTCTTCTTTTGCAAGAAGAGCAATCTAGAGTGAATAGGAGTGGTTTGATTGAGGGAACGCAAGCACTTGCTATCTCACAAAAGGGGAAAAGCAAGTATGGTTCAGCTTTGGGTTCATCAAAACCAAAGCATCAACCTAGCTTCCTCTTCCACTCATTCCTCTAATGATGCTGATTTTCAAAATAAGAAGAGATGAAGCACTTGCTGATGAGTGTAGAAAGCTTGCTAAGCGCAATGAAAAGAAGAAGGAATCCAACATGTCTATTACTAAAAATTCAGCAAATGCGAAGAATGATGAAGCTAACATGGCTCAAGTTTTTTAGGCATGTGTTGTTACATGTCATTATGATGCATCTTTGCATTCTAAATGTATGGTTGTGAGTTGAGTGAGGCTCATTCGGATTGGTTCTTTGATAATGGTGCTTCAAAGCACATAACATCATGCAAAAGATTTTTTGCCTCTTTGAAAGATGCACCCAAACGAGGACATGTGGTGTGTGCAAACAATGCCTCTTATGCTATCATTGGAGTAGGAGAAATTGAGCTTATGGCTGCAAATGGAGGTGTGATTCTCTTGAAAATTGCATTGTATGTGTCGGTTATCAAGAAGAACTTGGTTTCAGTTCCGTTGATTGCCAAAGCTAGACTTCATGTACACTTTGTTGATGATAAGTGTATGGTTCATGATTTCAGCAATGGCGATGTTATCATGATGTTCAGTACATTATGTAATGGTTTTTATCACATGGATACATACAAGAGGGTTGCCTCGAATGCCTTGGTTGCTCATACTTCTTCCATGGCTAAAATGGAGCTTTGGCATGCTGGTTTTGGTCACTTGAACTTCAATAGTTTGCTTTACTTGCAAAAGAAGGACATGGTTATTGGTTTGGAAACACTTGATTCCATTGAAAAGCATGCATGTGAAGGTTGCATTCTTGGAAAAATGCATCGTGCTTCTTTCCCAAAAGATAGTCATACACACACTACAAGAAAATTGCAGCTTGTTCATAGTGATGTATGTGGTCCTGTCAAGACTCCATCTTTTGGGAAGCATGTATATTTTGTTACCTTCATTGATGATGCTACTCACCATACATGAGTGTATCCTATGAAAGCAAAGAATGAGGTATTTTCTTGCTTCAAAGAAAAAAGCATCTTCTTGATAAGTTTTGGATGGAAGCCATCATCTGTGCAAACTATGTGTTGAATCATTGTCCTACAAAAGCATTGAGAGTCATCACTCCTTATGAGTCTTGGAATGTTCATAAGCCTATAGTTAGTCATATGCGTGTGTTTGGTTGTCTGGCATATGCTCTTGTGCCATGGCAACAACGTCACGAACTTGATGACAAGGCAAAGAAATCTATATTTGTTGGTTATAGTGCTGAAAGTAAGGGATATCATTTGTACCATCCATTGATGAACATAGTTATTGTGAGTCAAGATGTGGTATTTGCTAAAAATTCAGTTTTCCCTCTACTTGAATGCAAAAAACAGCCAATCGTTAGCTCACAAGATTTGTTCGATACACTCATAGATTTGTTCCAAAATGGTGTGCTTGACTATGGCCATGTAGATCTATCAAGTGAGGCTCAAAGGGCTGAAAAATTCTAGCAAAATAGAGCTGAAAATGCAGAGAATTTCCAGCCAAACATGGCTGAAATTTTCAAAAAATGTCAAAACTGCTGGAAATTTCCAGTCACATATGGCTAAACATTTGCGACAAAATATGGCTGAAATGAGCATGAAATTCAGCCCATGCATGATGTACATGTTGATCATGTATTACATAATGAACGCATGTCTATCAACAGTGCACAAAGTATGCCAAATTGGCTGAAACAAACCTTGCAGGATAGCAAATTGAGTGCACCTTTACTTGGTAGAACAAGAGCAAGCTCTCCATGCATCAAGTAATTTTGTGGATTATTCTCTTATTGCAACAGCATGTAATGAAGAGCCACTTGCTTTTGAAGATGCATGTGATGAGCCACAATGGATGAGTGCTATGCAATCCGAAATGGATTCCATACATAGGAATGGTACTTGGGAGTTATGTGAATGCCGAAAGGAAAAAATGTCATTGGTACAAAGTGGGTTTACAAGATTCAGAGAAAGTCTGATGGTAGCATTTATCGCTACAAAGCTGGATTGGTTGCCAAAGGATATGTGCAACAATATGGCATTGACTATGAGGAAACTTTTGCATCTACTTCATGCATGACTACGATTCGTACCGTGGTTGCATTGGCTGCCCATTGAGGTTGGAAGGTACATCGGTTGGACATAAAAGCAGCCTTCTTGAATGTTGATTTGCAAGAAGAGGTCTATGTGAAGCAACCTCCTAGATTTGCCATGAAAGGGAAAGAGCATATGGTTTGTCGCTTGCATAAAGCCTTGTATGGTCTCAAGCAATCTCCACATGCATGGTATGCAAAAATCCTTAAGCACTTGATTGCTCTTGGCTTCACATGTAGTCCAATTGAAAGCACACTTTGTGTATGCAAAAATGGGGTTGATCTTACAGTGTTTGTTCTTTATGTCGATGACATACTCTTGACTGGGTCATATGATGCAAAACTTGACATTCTTGTGGCTGATTTGCAGCATACTTTTGATGTCACTTATCTTGGTCTTTTGAGCTACTATCTTGGCATCCAATTTGTATCTGTTGAGAGGGGAATTGTTATGCATCAAGCAAAGTATGTTGAAAAATTACTTCAGCATTTTGACTTTGAGGATTGCAAGCTAGTTTCCACACCAGTTGAGATAGGATTCAGGTTCTCAATTGAGGATTCCAGTGATGCATTTGACACTTCTCTTTAACAGCAAGCTATAGGATGTCTTATATATGCATGCAACACAAGGCCAGATATACAATATGCAGTTTCCCCGTTGAGTCGATTCATGGATAGCCCTGGCACTAAGCATTAGCAAGTGGTGAAACATGTGTTCAGATATCTCAGAGGCACTTTGAGCTTAGGTCTCTTTTATGGTAGAGATATTCAACCATGCTTGCATGCTTTTATAGATAGTGATTGGGTTGGTTGTTATGATACTCGCATGTCCACATGCTTTTTCCTTGGATACTCATGCATATCTTGGTTGAGTAAGAAGCAACCTACAGTGGTGACATCGAGTTGTGAAGCTAAGTACAGGGTAGTTTTCATAGCTACAATGGAGTGTACATGGTTGAGATGCCTATTGATGGATCTTTGCATGGAGATTGATGCTGATATGCATATTCTCACTGATAGTCAGAGTGCATTGGTTGTTGCACGAAACCTAATGTTTCATGCACGGACCAAACATATTGAGATGCATTATCACTATGTGGGAGAGCAGCTTCACGTAGGAGATATGTGGTTTTTTCCCCATGTTACCACATACATGATTCACTCATATGTGGTGGTACTTTGTACTTAGGGATATTATTCAACTCTTACTTCAGTTCAGTTCATCGTCAATAAAGAGAGTTATTCTAGCCATCCGTCTTCTCCGTGTGTCTTGCTGCATTTGTGCTCCTTGTGTGTCCTTGTGTGTCTCTCGCACTTCTACACACACCCAACATTCATGCTCTAAACTAAACCAAGCCCTTCTTGAGCTTGCAATGCATGCATGTCATGCATCCATGCACAAACATACTAACTTGGCTTTCTTTAAAAGATATAAATCATGCAAGTTCATATGCTTCGATGCATCAAATACCTTTTCAAACAAGAAGGAAGCTTATGTTGTGCATAAAAACATTTATTTGGAAGGAAAAATGCACAAACAATCATTCATTTCCATGCATGAAGTGGAAAAGAAGTTTCATAGATGCAAGCAAGTGCTTGATGAATTTTCCAATATGTCTATGCTCATCCGTTTTGATTTCATTCAATTCATAGTTTTTTCATAATCATTATAAAAAATGAAGAATACTACCATGCTTCAATAACAATTATATGCAAGCTACATGAAAGCAAAGATGAAAGTAAGTATTGAAATGAAAACATCAACTTGAAAATTACTTATCTCAAGATCAAGCTACATCCTTCCATTGTCCATGAGAAGAGCCATTCTATGCCTTGTAGCATCTTCTTGCTACACATTGAAATCTCTATTCACCATGTATTGATTTTGAATCTTCTACAATGCTTCAGAATAGTCATTTTGGTTTTCCAAAATCCTTTGGCTACCAATAATGTTGAGAACAAGCATGGGATATCAGGAGTTATAGCGCCCAATTATTGCTCAATTTGGAATCTTGACTACTTTTGAAAGAGCCACAGATATGTACTGCAATAAGTACTCTATAACTTGATTGATTGGCTATGCAAAAAGACCATATGCCTTTTGATCGTGAGGTCTACAGTTCAAATCTTGGGTTTCATAGTCATGTGGGACGATGGAGATTTTTTGCACCTTTCACTTTGGAAGTTGAAGTGGGAAATAGTGATAAAAAAAGCCCAAGGCAAGGATCTTTGCCTCATGTAGAGCATTGGCAAGATGGATGTAATGAATACCTTAGTTGTAGAGGTCTTGAATTTGTACCTTGTGTGGCTCCAAATATGGAGAAAATAAATGAAGTCATAGCTTTTTTGCTTCAAACGATAATGATCATAAAAGCCTTCTAGAGCTAGATTATATAATAATCATATCAGATGTGGGTTTGATTCCTCTATTCTACACTTGTTGGCACCTTCATCCTCATCCTCAATCAAGAAATCCATTTGGTTTTTGTAGCATCATGGCGGACTCATAAAATAATGCTTAATGGGATGATTATCTCGCATAGCATGGCCTCTAGCTCGATGGATAGAGCTAAATCCTTGAGCTTGTCATGTGTTTGAGTTCGGTTTCGAGTCACCTTTCCTCATGAGACCAGACTTTTGTCAACCTTTTGCCCAAAAATGATGCCAGAGTTTTGAGACACAAATGTTCACAAGGGAGGAAGAACGTACCCCTAAAAGATGAATGCAAAAGATCTCCATGATTTCTCTCAAGATCAAGGTCACCATGGGTCCTATATGGCTCTAATACCAATGCAAGAGAGTGAGGATTACGACCACCACGTGCTAGAAAGATGACTCTCCTCCCAATCATATGCTTCTATATATAGCTCTCTCCAAGGGACTACCTACTATGGTAGGTGGATACTAACCATCCAAGTGTCAGCCATACAACTACATGTGTGTCAAGTGTCCCAATTAGTTGTTGTTAACTCAAGTGGATGCTTCTAGAAGGATCTAGCGCTCTTTTGGAAATACTCTCTTCCCATGCTCCCGATGGGGGGTTCAACCCAAGCCCTCCTCCTTCACACCCTTGAGACTTAACCACTAGGCTAAGTGGATCACTTGTTTAGAATAGCACATGACCTTCTATGTAAGTCGTCTTAAGATCTTTGTTCATACAAACGAGTGACCAAACGATGTCTAATTTTAGATCTATCTGAATCAACAAGACCCTTAGATAATAAACTTACTTTACTACAATACTCCTTCTTAAAGGAGTTTCAAAGAAGGTGTTCATTCACTTTGTGTCCACTCTTTTTCTCAACAAACTGTGTGAATATTTTAGAGATTGGTGGGTGAAGGAAGATCCAAAACACTTCAATGTTGATCATGGAAGAATGATCAGACTAGTGAATCATCTAAGGTGGCCAAAGCTAACCTACAATTTGAAGGAAACCTCAAAGAAAAATGGGGAAGTACTCATTTTTTTCCAATTTGTGTTTTCTTTGAAATTGGGAACAACATTTTGACTCTCAATTTCCAAAGTATTCAATGGAGGTAGATTCTCATGCTAGCAACATGTTGTTAGACATACCTAGACAAAAAGTAGATTATGCACTACAAGAAGCGATTAGATAGGTAGAATATACTCTGAGTCTTTCTGAAGTAGGGCGACAAGAAAGACATGAAGTTAATATCTATAAAGAATAAAAGGGGTTGGATGAGAAGATGAATGATATCCAAGTGGATATATTCCTCCTTAAGGAGATCCAAACCAAGATGGGGAACCTATGCACTTCAATCAACAATGTGAATAGGAAGATGGAATAGATCTTGAATATGCTCTATCCAAATTTACCCATACCTACACAAATGGGTTCCTTGTCAATTTGACCAAGGAACCCATCAACAAGTAAAGGACCGGATGTTCCTTAACCTATTCAAAATAACTTATCCTTTAAGAGTAGAATCGAGGAGTTAATCACAAATCCTCCACCTACTTCCATTAGGTCTAGAAGCCTTTCGTTTATAAAAGACTTGAAACCACCCCAATTATTAGGGGAAGACAAGGACCAAAACAAAGATGCAGACTTCACTCTTTTTGGAAAAGTGGCAAGACTTACATCATTTAAAAAAACACCCTTGAAGCCTACCATGATAGACTTAGCTAAAAACTCTCTTGACTTGCAAACAAAAAATCCTAAATAATGTGTGTGCCACTCTTCTCCCATCCAATATATCCCCTTGCATCCAAAATAATAATTATCTAGAATGATCTAGTGTTGCCATGTGGCCATCATGCAACACTCATCTCCATTACCATTGAATACCTTAGGATATCCACCCAGCTAGGCACCTTGTCTATGGCTCGCCCTTGTCCCACAAACACATGGGGTGTTCTTGATAGACCTATTTCTTACACTCTCTCCTTCTTCTAAAGATCATTGTCCTCAATGATCAATGAGGGAAAGTATTTGTGAACCACAGCTTCTTATTCCCAAGTAGAATCTATAAGCAGTAATCCTCTCCCACCTACTAGATACTCCTGGATGACACAGTTTCTCAATTGTTTCTATCACTAATTCCGTATCCTATGTGGCAAATGATCTATGCTATCACTTTTGTGCAAAAAAAAATACCCTCTAATAGATTACCCTCCCTGAAAATATATTATATAAGTTTACTAACATGAAGAAAAAATACCCTCTACTAGATTATCCTCCCTGGCACTTGAAGAAAAACTCTATCTCTGTCCTCAAAGACTCTAGGAGATCTCTTCCTATCAACATATTCCTTTGCCCTATCAGCTGCTTGATGCATCTTGGCTTTAGCTATTTCTAAATTTGCTTGGAGGTTTGCCAGGAAATCTAAAGCACTAGGATATTTCTTTCGCATTCCTATGGTACTAGGAGGAGTGGGATTCATGCCATAGTTCATCTCAAAAGGAGACATTCCTGTCACTTTATGAGGCTTATTATTATAAGAAAACTCTAATAATCACAAGTAACTATCACAACATGTCTACCTCTCAAACACATATGCTCTCAACATGTCCCCTGGAATTTTCTCTCAGTCTTACCATCTATCTATGGATGATCACCCTTACTCATTTTCAATGACACTTTTAGTTTGTCAAGTACAAACTTCTAGAAGTATCCTATGAATCTAACATCCCTATCTAAAATTATAGATGTTGATAACCCATGTAATATGAAGACATTGGATAAATAGCTCCACTATGTTGGAGTTAGATGTTTGCAAAAGCACGCGAACAACACAAGGAAGAACAAGAAGCTTGGAGCACAACACACAATACAGGCCGAGGGAAAAAAACCTCCTAAAGAGGGAAAAAGTGCCTCGGCAGTCCTAGAGTGTTCACACACATCACTACCTAAATATATCAACAAATCCCCCCTGGGAGTGATGCGGTGAATAAGTAGCTAGCACTCTTGTATAAGGAAGTGCCAAGCTATGTGGAGATCACTCCACAAAAGGAAGTAAGCCCAAAGGTTTGTGGAAAGCTTCAAACTTCTCCCTAGGCAGAGCCTTCGTGAAAAGGTATGCAATCTTCTCCTGCATGGGCACATATGCCAAGCTGATCTCCCCAGCAGAGAACCTCTCCCTGACATAATCATAATGCACCTCCATGTGCTTAGTGCAAGCATGGAACACAGGGTTCATCGCAACTGGCAATGCGCTCTGACTGTTAGTGAAGATGGTGGTGGCAGAAGACTAACCAACACCCAAATCAGCCATACGATGTCTGAGCCACACACACTCAATAGTCACTATGAAAGCTGCCCTATACTCAGCCTCAGAACTAGAAGTGGCCACAGTAGGCTACTTCTTGCTCAACCAAGTACATGAGCTACCAAGCATGAAGCAAAAGCCACTAGTGGACACACGACTGTCATAGCAACCAGCCCAATCAGAGGCAAAAAAAGCATGCAAATCTGGCGGTAGTGATCCACCCTTGGGATAAAACAACCCAAGTAGCCGAGTACCACTCAAGTAGCGAAAGATGCGCTTAACCGCCTGCCAATGCTTGACTCCTGGGCAATGCATAAACCTTCGCATATGTGAGACAGCAAACTGAATATCTGGCCGAGTAATGCATAAGTAAATCAAGCATCCAGCAGCCTACTGATAGAGAACAGCATCAAATGCATCTCCAGCATCATGAAGACTCAATCATAAACCTGTCTCCATAGGAATGGCAATGGGCTTACAGTCTTCAAGGCCAAAACGCTGCAATAATGTGTCAATATATTTTGTTTGACACAAAGCCATTCCACCATCAACTTGCATAATGTAAATGCCCAAATAGTGATGCAAATGCCCCAAATCAGACATCTCAAATGAGGCATGCAAATCAGCCTTAAAATCAGCAATATGCTTCTCAATAGGACCAGTGAGCAGCATCTCATCAACATAGACAACAATGATCATAAGCACATCATTAGCACGCTTAACATATAAGGTGCTTTCAGTTGGACTGTTCTCAAAACGATGTGCAATCATATAGGCATGTATCTTCCCATACCAAGCACATGGTGCTTGCTTTAAACCATATAATGCCTTCTTTAACCTACACACCTGGTTTTCATGCTCTTTCTGCACAAAGCCATGGGGCTAAAAAACATACACTTCTTCATGCAAGTCACCATTCAAAAATGCAATTTTAAGTCCAATTGATGTACATTCCAACCATGATGAGCTGCAAGTGCACAGATGCTCCGAACAGTAGTCATACGATATGTAGGTGCAAAGGTTTCATCAAAATCAATGCCTCTTTCCTACGCATAACCCTTTGCAAAAAGCCTAGCCTTATACCTATCAACTGTACCATCAGGTTTATGCTTCAGCTTGTATACCCACTTAGTGCCAATGGCCTTCTTGCCAGGAGGCAAGTCACATAAAGACCAAGTACCATTCTTCATTCTAGCATCATATTCAGATTGCATAGCAGCCATCCAATTTTCTGAATTTTGTGCTTCATCAAACGAAACAGGTTCAGTCTCATCACAGAGACTAGATGCAGTCATAGCATAGCAATCTGATGCAAAAGAGGCACAATGAGAGCCTCAACGAGTACGATATGACAGAGGTGCATCTAATTTGCTATCATGGAAAGTTTGCACCAGCCATTTTGGCGTAGATTTTGCCTGCTCAATATCAGCTCTCTCATCAACTAGTGCATCATGTAAATCTGCATCAGAAATGGAATGATCTGCATCATCACATGAAAACTGCAAAGGCTGAGAAGTTGCCTCATTAGGACCAGCACTAGACTATCCACCTGTAAAAAGAGGCAGCAAAGTATCATACATGTCTTTGGAGCTAATAGTGATCTCCTTAGTGCATGAAAGCAATGGCTGAATAGCATCTTCCACAAAAACAACATCACGGCTAACCAGAATGTGTTTAGTCTGTGGATGATACAGACGATAGCCTTTACTTTCAGAACTGTACCCAACAAAAATACATTTTACTGCTTTATCATCCAATTTTCTATGATGTTTTTTGGGCACTAATGCATATGCCAATTAACCAAAAACACACAGATGAGCAATAGATGGCTTGCGATCATGCCAAGCCTCATATGGAGTGATAGATTGCAGCGCTTTAGTGGGACGCCTGTTAAGTACATATGCTGCACACATGATAGCCTCAAGCCAGAAACTATGTGGTAAAGCCTGACTCTTGAACATACACTTCGCCATCTCCATGAGTGACCTATTCTTTTGTTCAGCAACTCCATTCTATTGAGGTGTATATGGCACAGTACAGTGATGTTTTATCCCACATTCAGCGAGAAATGCATTGAAATCAGAAGACATATATTCCCCCCCTCGATCAGAATGGAGGGTGCCCATTTTACATGCTGATAGATTTTCAGCCAAAACCAAAAACTCTTTAAAGCACATGAACACTTCGGACTTTGCCTTCAATGGATATACCCATGCATGCCTAGAAAAATCATCGATGAAAGTCATGAAGTAAAGATAATTTCCAAAAGAAGGTGTCTGCATAGGACCACAGACATCACTATGTACAAGCTGCAATTTCTAAGTAGCCCGAACTGAACCATCTTTTGGAAACGATGAATGTTGCATTTTTCCCAAAATATAGCCTTTACAAACATGTTTTCCAGGTGCCTCAAGTTTGGACAAAGAGGACACCATCTCTACTGACCATAAATCCTATGTTGGATGGATTATAAAACTTGTATCCTTTCTAATTTAAATCATACCCTATGAATATGCACTTCTTTGCCTTAGGGTCTAGCTTACCTCTTATTTGAGATGGAACATGCACATAAGCAACACATCCAAATATTCTACATGATCAAGTGATGGTCTCCTACCATGCCATGCTTCATATGGGGTCATTCCATCAAGTGATTTGGATGGCAACTTGTTAATAAGATAAGTGGCAGTAGATACACTTTGCCCAGAAATAATTAGGTAACCTCTTGTCATTAAGCATTGATCTAGCTGTTTCCACAATCAACCTGTTTCTCCTCTCTACTACTCCATTTTGCTTAGGGGTGTACCTTGTTGTAATCTCCCGTTTAATACCTCTATCCTGCAGGAATGCATCAAATTCATTGGAGAAGTACTCATCTCCTCCATCTGACCTCAACCTCTTTAGACTTCTTCCTGTTTGATTTTCCACAAGTGCAAGATACCTCTTAAAACAACTGAACACTTCATCTTTATGTTTCATAAAGTACAAGATCCTCCATCTACTGAAATCATCAATGAATGACACATAATACCTTGAGCCTGAAATTGAAGGGTCCTTGCTTGATCCCCACACATCTGTGTGGACGAGTTCCAAATAATCCTCATGCATATAGCCTTTCTTTGTAAAGGGTAACCTGTGTGATTCACCGAACTAACAAGCACCACATTTATAGATCATGTGTTGCTTGGATACATTAGGTATCCCAAGCACACATTGATCTCTACATATTTGCTTCAAGGTTCTCTCACCAATATGCCCTAATCTTTTATGCCAAATCTCAAGCTTAGACAATGTTTGATCGTTTCAACAATTAGTCTATTTCTCCTTTCTGCCACCCCATTTTGCTCAGGGGTATACATTGTTGTGATTTCTCTCTTGATTCCTATATCTTGCAAGAATGCATCAAACTCATTTGAGAAGTACTCACCTCCTCCATCTGACCTTAGTCTTTTAAGGCTTATTCATGTTTGGTTCTCAACAAGTGCAAGATACTTTTTAAAGCAACTGAATACTTCATCTTTGTGCTTCATAAAGTACAAGATAGTCCACCTATTGAAATCATCAATGAAAGATACATAATACCTTGATCCAGAAATTGAGGGATCCTTACTTGATCCCCATACATCTGTATGGAAAAGCTCTAAGTAGTCCTCATGCATGTAGCCTTTCCTTGAGAAGGGTAACCTGTGAGATTTTCCAAACTGACAAGCACCACATTTATAGATCATGTGTTGCTTGGATACATTAGGTATCCCAACACACATTGATCTCTACATATTTGCTTTAAAGTACTCTCATCAATATGCCCTAATCTCTTATGCCAAATTTCAAGTTCTAATAGTGTTTGGTCTTTGTAACTATAGAGTGCAATATTCCTTGTATCTTCAAGTTCAAAAGTGAATAATCTACCTGTCTTTTCTCCTTTGAAGATTCTCTTGAATCCATCTTGGGGATCCTCCACAAATGCTCCATATTGATTGAACCTGACTTGCAAACCTTTTTCCACAATTTGTCCAACATTCATCAAATTCTTGCTAATTGTAGGTACATATAGAACCCTGCTCAACACATTTCTATTTCCATCAGAGGTCTTAACATTTCCTACTTTAATCATTGAGTGCTTGGTGTCATCACCTATTTGTACCTGATGCTTACCCTTTGGTTCCTCAAGGTCAGAGAGAAGAGCTGCATTGCCTGCCACATGTTTTGAGCATCCTGAGTCAATGTAGAAGAGATGGTCATCATTTATACGTGGTTTTGAAGTCATATTCATAATTAGAAGAGAATCCTCTTGCTCCTCTGTATAGTTGTTGTAGTCTTTCTTTGATTTGTAGCCTCCTTGGTAGTTGTTATTGTATTTGTTGTTGTAATTGTTATTGTCACCTTTGTGGTGGTTGAATCTTCCTCTTGGTTGTGTATATCCACCTCTTTGATATCCTCTACCTCTCTGATTTTTGAAGTTCTTGTAACACTCATTTGTAGTATGATTTGAAAATCCACAAATATTACATGGTGAGGAGTTATAAGGTCTCCCCCTACCTTGCTTACCTCCTTTGCCCCTTCCTCTTGAGTTTTGACCTCTCCTTGCATAGTTGGCTTTGGAGGTAGCTCCTTCATCCTTGTTCTTTCCTTTCTCTTTAGTCTTACTTTTATCTGTGTATAGGGCAGAAGAGCTATTACCTCTTAATGCATCTCCATTCTTGTTGAGCTTGGCTTCATGGGTGAAGAGTTGCCCCATGAGTGTGGTAAGGTTTGGAATTTGCATGTCCATGTACAAGTCCATGGCACTTGTGAAGCTCTCCCATTTGTCATCTGCTTTAATGCTATCGATTACCTGTCTTACAATTTGCCCCTCTTCAATTTCTTCTCCTATGCTTGCCAATTGATCAGCTAAATCCTTGACTTTGATCACGTACTCTGAGATGCCTTGCTTAGGTTGCTTTCTTTGAGTGGTAAACTCAATCCACAATTGGTTCTTCCTAGCTCTTGTGTTGGAAGTGAAATATGAATGCAATGTTTCCCAAGTCTCTTGGGATGTCTTACAGTTCCTAATATGTGGAAGAAGAAAATCAGAGATTGAGTTAAGTAAGTATGACCTTGCTAATGCATCCTTGGCACACCATGTATTGAGTCTTTCATGCTCCTCTGTTTTAGGTTGTCCTTTGCTTCTGAATATGGGCATCTCCTCATCTCCTGAGATGTATCCATGGAGGTTCCTTCCTTGCAGTATGTCTTCATTCTCAAAGACCATGCTTGATAGTTGTTTCTCTCCAATTTATCAATGAAAGAAGGAAAACCATCTCCCATTTTACCTTAGCTTTGCTCTAATACTACTATTGGAAAGATGGATGGACACTCCAAGAGTTGAGTAGGTACTGCCAATCCTTGCTTTGTACGAGCCACTTTTTGCTTCAGAGTTGAGTTGTAGGCCCTCTTAGCTTTCCAATGACACTAAACAAGTGCCTATGTACTTTGGAAATGATGTGAGAAATGATTGATTCAAAATAGACTACTTCTAAGTTGAAGGATCAATGAAAAACCTTCTATTTTTATTCACACACCTGCTCCATGTTAAGCTCAGTGCTTCCAGTACAATAGGAAATAGAAAAATTCCTTTTGGAGATATCAAGCTACCATAATGAGCTAATGATTCCAAGTAGAATCACTGAAAATGATGCACTATACGCAGAGCAATCAATTTAGCAATCAAATCATTACCCTCGATTTTTTAGGACCTTTGCAGAGTTTGACCAGTAGGTACTTTGACATGCTTTTCTCCAAATTTTCTTAATGGATTATCTTCAAAATTTGTGATCATGTAGAGGACTTAGAGTTGATTCCAACAAGCTATAGAACATTGAAAATGGTGAATAAATGACTGAGATATGAGCAGTACAAAATGACTATTCTGAGTAACTATGACAGAGAGACCATAGATGAAAAGTATTGATCTATTGTATTGGAAGACAATGTTGTACAAGATCATTGGCATGATAAACAGTGCCTAATGATAATAAGTAGTGTAGGCTATGATGTAAGCCTCACTCTCTTACAATGTAGTCAAGAAGAACTCGGAATTGGAGTCATCTATACCGCATGTTTTTTCAACCATCTTTTATAGATGATACATTTGAATTTTGAATTTGAATTCTTCATTGGCTCTCACTAAAAGTGGTCCTCCACTCTAGGAGATATTCTCTCCAAATAAAATCGTGGCTTTTCATCCAACAAACTCCACGAGTTTAGTGGTGGTTACAATTATTCTTCCAAGTCAAATAGACTTTTACAAATGGTAAAAAGTAAAGGCCTTCATAGCAATGGTTCCCATGGAACTTCAATTAGTTGTACATAAACTCTAGCCAAATGTGTAGGCTTGATATTTGCACCAACAAATTTTTCTAGCTCTTGTATTGGAAGAAAAGTATGAAAATAATGTATCCCAAGTTTCTTGGGATGTTTTACAATTCCTAATATGTGGAAGAAGGAATTCAGAGATGGAATTAAGTAACTATGACCTTGCTAGAGCATCTTTGGCACACCATGAGTTGAGTCTTTCAAGATCCTCTCTTGTAAGTTGTCCTTTGCTTCTGAAAATGGGTATCTCCTCATCTCCTGATATGTATCCATAAATACTCCTTCTTTGTAAATATGTCTTCATCCTCAAGGACCATGTTGGATAATATTCATGTCCAATTTGTCAATAAAGGAAGGGAAACCATCTCCCATTTTACCTCAACTTTCTCTGATACCACTATTGGAAGAGATGGATGGATACCTCAAGGAAATGAGGTGGTACTACCAAAACCTGCTTTGTAGCTGGCCTATTTCACTTTAGGGTTATGTAGTAGGCCCTCTTAGCTTGAAAATGAAACTAAATATGTACCTATGTACTTTGGAGATGATGCTTCAAACAATTAGATCAAAATAGATAACTTTGCAAATAGCTAGTGATCAAAACTTGCTATTTTGGTCTTGACACCTGCTGGATATTTTGCTCAGTGCTCACAGTACAGTAGCAATTAGGAAAATTCATTTTGATGGTATCTAATTAGCTTAGATAGATAATGACTCCAAGTGGAATCACTTAAAATGATAAAACATACACTGAGCAATCACTTTATCAAGTAGATGCTTACCCCTGACTTTTTAGGAGCTACATAGAGAATGACCAGAGAGCACTTAGATGCAGATTTCTCCAAATTGGGTGAGGAAAATGTCTTCAAATTTTGATAGCTTGAAGTAGACTTTGAGCTGGTTCCAACAAGCTATAGAAAATTAAAAATCATGGAGAGATCACTGAGATATGGTCATCACAGTACATTGTTCTAAGTAGACATAGCAGAGATATAAACAGAGATGATCAATGATGTTATGTATTATAGAACAATGTTGTACATTATCATTGGCATAGAAATGATGCCCAATGATATTGAGAAGAGTAGGCTATGGTTTAAGATACTCAATCTCTACAATTGATCAACAATAAGCTCAAGAATGGGGGCTCACACGCCGCAAGATTACAAGTCTCTTATATAATGACTTTCTTCAAGTTTGAATTTGACATTCAAATAGAGCTCCACCTAAAAGTTCTCCTCTAATTTAGGAGTGGTTCTACCAAATGAGATTCATAGCTCTTGCTTTCTCTAACTCCACAAGATTTATTCATTTACAAGATACTCTCAAGTAAAACACCTTTTTCAAATGGTAATTGGCCAAGTATTACAAGCCAAAGTTCACATGCTTCATGAAGTCATTGTATATATTAGTTTCCATGCTTAGCCAAGTGTGATGGCTTGGACACTTGCACCAACACTAATTGATTTGAAATGTGATTGCAATCACACAAGCCAAACTTCTTCAAAAGATCTAGAAGGTATTTCCTTTGCATCAAGTATATACCTTCCTCTTTATATAGTACTTCCATCCCAAGGAAGTACCTTAAAATCCCTAAATTAGAGATTTTAAACTCACATCCAGGATTGCTCTTTATTTCCTTTATGTTGGCTTCATCATCCCCTGTAATGATCAAATCATCAACATATATACATATGAAAACAATTTTGCTACCTTCCTTCACAAAGAGTGATGGGTCTGCATGACTCTCATTGTATCCACATTGTACCAAGTACTCCACAAGTATTTGGTTCCAAGCCCTCGGGGCTTGCTTGAGTCCACAAAGAGCCTTCTTAAGCCTGAATACATGATGTGGAAACCTCTCATCTTCAAAGCCTTAGGGCTGCTCCATGAAGACTACCTCTTCAAGCTCTCCACTTAGGAAAGCATTCTTCACATCTAGCTGGTACATCTTCCAACCTTTTAAGGCTGAAATTGCAATCAAACTTCTCATGGTGGACATCTTAGCTACTAGATTGAATTTTTCCTCAAAGTCTATGCCATAGGATTGAGAAAAACCTTTGGCAACCAACCTTGCTTTATACCTACAGATGCTCCCATCTACATGCCTCTTTACCTTGTACACCCATTTGTTGCTAATGACTTTCATGTCCTTTGGTCTTGGCACCAATGACCAATCATTTTCTTCAAGTGCCCGACTTCCTCCTCCATTGCTTCAATCCATTCCCTATTCTTATTCGCTTCTTCAAAAAAGTTAGGTTCTTTACAAGTTATAACTTGACTCATGTAGGTATAGTGTCTTGCAATGAATGAATCGTAAGTTAACCTTTGAATAGGGTATTCAACCCTATTAGATGATCTTACCTTACCATTAGGTGGTATGAATCTCCTCCTACTTGGTTTATATGCTTTAGATCCTGCAATTTCTAATTTTTCCATTTCTTCATCACTTGTAGATTCCATGTCTACCCTTCCTCATTTGCCTTTTCCTTTCCTTTGCTACTTATTTCACTTGAATGAGCTTCATTTCTTGTTTTTCCATGCCAAGATGATGTATTAATCTCCTCTAATCATGTGCTTGAAGTGTTTGGACCACTCATCTCAATGCTTTGTTGTTGCTCTTTGAGCTTCTTCTCGACTTCATATGCATCGTCCATGTATAACACATCTTTGCTACCATACCAAGACAATAAATCATCAAATATTACATCCCTAGATACATTAAGCTCTTTGATGCAAGGCTTATAGCATCTAAAACCCTTTTTCTCTGAAGAATATCCAAGAAATATACACCTATCTGCCTTCGGGTCTAACTTGTGTCTCAATTCTTGAGGTGTGTGAACATAAAATACACAACCAAATACTTTGAGATGTGAAAGGGTTCCTTACCACACCAAGCTTCATAAGGTGTAACTCCATGTACTCCTTAGGTTGGAAAACTATCCAAAATCTATTTGGTTGTCTTTCTTGCACCAGCCCAATAAGAGTTAGGAATATTCATTTCATTTAACAAAGCTCTAACCACTTCTACTATATATCTATTCTTCCTCTTTGCCACCCCATTTTGTTGAGGTGTATACCTGCAAGTGAATTGCATTTTGATGCCATGGTCATGTAAAAAATCTGAAAATTCATTTGAAAAATACTCTCCCCCTCCATATGATCTAAGAGTCTTTATATACTTCCCTGTTTCCTTCTCCACTAGGTTTCTGAGCCTCTTGAACGTGATAAAACACCTCTGACTTTGACTTCATGCAATACATCCAAACAAACCTTGAATGATCATCTAGAAATGTGACAAAATATCTATTACCTCCAATGGATGGCTCCCTTGTAGGTCCCCATACATCTGTGTGTATGAGATTCAACACTTCATTGCTCACATGTGCTCCCTTCTTGAATGACAATATGCTTTGTTTCCCTAATTGACAAGCATGGCACAAATGTTGCATATTCTGAGATGTAAGATGAGTTAGACCACTCACCAAGACCTTCCTTTGCATCTCCTTCATCCTTTGTAAGTTTATGTGTCCAATTCTTTTATGCCATAAGTCGATTTCTGCAATCTATTTATTTCCATTTGACAAGTAGACAGTGTGAGGGGTTGATGACATACCTCCATGGCAAAGAGTCTTCCTTGCTTCTTTCCTTTTGTTATGAGCTTGTGGTCCTACATGGGTCTTCAACAAAACATCCTTGATCATTTAACCTCACCTCATAACCTCTTTCAACCATTTGACCTATCGAAAGCAAGTTCTTTGTGACGGTTGGCACATGCAACACATCCTTCAACACCTTAGAGCTTTGAGATCCATTCAATGAAACATTTCCCACATGTATAATCTTGTGCTCAGTATCATCCCCTATCTCTACATGTCCTTGATTGATGGGTGTGTGTAAATTAAAGAAAAATCTTTATCGCAACTCATATGGTTGCTACAACCATTGTCAATGTACCATGTAAAATCTCAATTGACTCTTTCACTTGACCCATACATCATAAGCAAGTTCTCATTTTTTGAATTTGTTGAAGTACTAGCATAATTACCTTGTTTCCTTTTGCATCCTTGATTGCCTCCTCCTTTGGACTAACAATCTCTTGCATAATGGCCCAATTTTCCATAATTTTATCATTCTCCATTGAATGTTTCTCTTCCATGTGATCTTCCTCCTCTTCCTCTACTCCTTCCTCTTCCTCTTGATACATAGCTTTGGTCGAATCCTTCTTGGTTGCCTGAGCTTGATTTTGACCTTCCTCTCCCTCTGCCTTCAGAGTTTTGACCACCTCTTTTGCCTTTGCCTCTACTTGCATAGAAAACTTGGGCTTGGTTGCCCTTTGATTGTGAACCTCCTTGGTTCATCTCCTCGATCACCATCAATGTGACTAATTGATCAAATTCTAATAGAGAATCCCTCACATAAACTAATGTGTGTTGGAACAAGTCCATGGCAAGTCCAAGTGATGGCTTGAGTCATCAAAAGGCTTAGAAATTTAAAGGAAATGTCAACTCCTTATACAGTTCACTTGTGAACTCCCTCTTGTAATTTTTTTGAGTACTTACTTGATGTAAAAGTAAAAGAATCTAAGTGGTTGAGTCCACTTCATGAGTAGGAAGGATAAAAGCCACTATTTTTTTATTGATTGAGTAGGAGAATCAATCACTAAAAGATTGGAGAGTGATTTCAGGAGAGATTCAAATTCAAAATTAGGCTCCAAAGATGACTATACATACATGGCCTTCTAGTCGCAGTTTTAGACCTCCATGAGCAGGACTCCATGCCATATCAGAGTGTGGTTTCAAGGCACACATATGTACCAATAAGTCCATTATACTTTACAATCAATATACATTCATTTTCATGATCATTTTTGTCGATAACTTCATGCCTTTGCAAGTGTACTGGTCACTGTCATATCTCTCAGTTTTCTCACCAGATTGCAAAGATAATTTCTCTGAGCTTGGTGCATCATTCTCAATTATTTAAGTTGTTAAATTTTTCTCCTTAAGTCTACTATATACTCAAAAAATTTTGTTGCAATTGAGTTTTTCAATGGTGAGCTATGTTCAGTTGAAGTTGCCTATATCTCTTCATATTCTACTTCTCTCTCAGCACTCCATCAGATTAGGGTTCTTCTCAGAGCTGGTTCTCAATTTGTAGTTCATCATTCTCCATTATTCAAATCTTTCTAGAATCATAATATTGTATGGTATATGCCTACAAAATTTCATAATCATTGAATCTTGGAATCTTGAGATATAAACATTTTTCTGCTCACAGGTCTGAGTACTGCTATAGCCCATGAAAATTAGGGTGATGCTACAACTTGTTAAATACTTTTCTCTTTATGTGGTTCATCATTTTTTATGAAATGAATCTCAATTGCTAGCTTACTAAGTTTGTAAGAGTTCCCCAAAAGGAATCAAGTCAATTGCTATTGTGGCCAGAGAATTGTTCAAAACACTAGATAGGTGTATGAACATAAATAGCAAGTTTTTTGTTCTTGAATCTACTCCAACTTATCTGTTTTGATTCATCCTTTTGAGAGTGATCTTCCAAGGTATATAGGGTGTCTAATACATCCTTTGGCAAGCTAAAAGGGCCCACCACATATTTCTAGACTTCATTTAGCTAGTGTAGTGCAAAGTTTTTCTAGCACCACTTCATCTTCACCAAGTACAAATCCATCTCTTCACAATGGTATCAGAGCAAGGTTGGAAAACATGGCAGATGGATTTCCTTCATCAATTGACGAATTGGATAGAGGTAACTACTCAGCCTGGTCATTAAGGATGGAACCTTATCTTCAAGGTAGGAATTTATACAGTTATGTAGCTGGAGATGAAGTTATGCCAAGTTTTAGTAACGAAGGTCAACCAACACAAGAAGAGCAAGAAAGATTGAGCACATGGTGCTCCAAGGATGCACTTGCAAGGTCTTATCTCCTCAACTCTATCTCAAATTTTTTGTTGCCTCACACTAGAAGTTGTAAAACATCTTAGGAAGTGTGGAATGCACTTAAAACCTTCTTCTCTTCAAGTATAAAGGCCAGGAAGCATCAACTATGGCTGGACTTCACAACTCTCAAGGAATCTCCCAAACAAAATGTGAATGATTTTGTCACAAAGCTCAAGGACATAGCAGATCAGTTGGGAAGCATTGGAGAGGCGATAGAGGAAGAGAAAATTGTAAGGCATGTCATCAATGGCTTGAAGACAGATGGCAAGTAGGAAGCATTCACCACAGCTATGGATCTATACATGGATATGCATGTACCAGATTTCAATACACTCATAGGAAAAATACTTACTCAAGAGGCCAAGTTTATCAAGAGTGGACAAAGCTCCAAAGGTAATCAATATTCTACCTTGTATACTGATAAAGGAAAATCCAAAGAAAACAAAGGAAGAGAAAAGAAAGTGGATGATGAAGCAGGTACACATCAAGCTAACTATGCAGGTAGAGGAAGACATGGTAGAGGTAGAGGCAGAGGAGGAAGGCAAGGCAAGGGGGATCCCAATACCCTAATTCATGCTATATTTGTGGATTAACTAATCATACAACTGAAAATTTCTTTAGGAATTCCAGGAATCAAAGAGGCAAAGGCTACAATAGAGGAAGTTATGGCTACTCAAGATGAAGGTTCGACAATTACCATGGCAACCACAACAATTACAACCATTCAAACTATCAAGGAGGCAATAGAGGAAGAAGAGACTTGAATAACTACATAAAACACTCAAATCAAGAGGACTCATTGCTAATCATGAATATGGCCATGCCACAAGGTAAATCTGATGAGCATGTTTTCTATATAGATTCAAGTTGTTCCAATCATGTGGTAGGAAATGTGGCCCTCCTATCAGATTCAGAAGATCCAAGGAACAAGCATGAGGTACAAATAGGAGATGATACAAAACACCTTATGGAGAAAATAGGAAATAGCAAAGCACCTGATGGAGACATCAACCTACTCAGTAAGGTACTCTATGTCCCTACCATTACAAAGAATTTGATAAGTGTTGGGCAGATAGTAGAGAAAGGGTTGCAAGTCAGGTTCACAAGAGGAGGAGCGTTTGTTGAAGATCCAATTCAAGGATTTAGGAGAATTGCAAAAGGTAAAAAGACGGGTGGATTGTTCACATTTGAATTACAAGACACTAGAAACATTGCTCTCTTTAACTATGGTAGTCAGACATTCACATAATTGGAAGTATGGCACAAAAGGTTAGCATGTATTGGTGAAAGATCATTAAGGAAAATTTGCAGGGACTAAAGTGTACTTGGACTCCCTAACTTGTCCAAAAAACACATGATTTATAAGTGTAGTGCATGTCAATTTGGAAAGTCTCACAGGTTACCATTCATGAAGAAAGGATTTATGCATGGAGATCTCTTGGATTTGGTTCATACAAATGCATGGGGACCTAGCAAGGATGCTTCAATATCTAGATCAAGGTATTATGTCTCCTTCATTGATGATTGTAGAAGATGGACTATATTATATTTTATGAAACACAAAGATGAAGTCTTTTCATGCTTCAAAAGATATTTGGCTCTTGTGGAGAATCAAATAGGTAAAACATTAAAAAGGCTAAGGTCAAATGGAGGGGGAGAGTACTTCTCCCATGAATTTGACTCCTTTCTTCAAGAAAGAGGAATCAAAAGAGAAATCACTACAAGGTACACTCCTGAGCAAAATGGAGTGGCAGAAAGAAGGAATAGGACAATTGTTGAAGCTGCAAGGTCTATGCTAAATGAGAAGCACTTACCTAATTACTTATGGGCTGAGGCTGTATCCACAGCCACTTATTTGATTAAAAGGTTACCTTCAAAATCACTTGATGGCATGACACCATATGAGGCTTGGAATGGAAGAAGACCAAGATTGGATCATCGTAATATTTTTGGATGTGTTGCTTTTGATTTCAACCTAGCAAGGCATATCCATCACTATTCATAAAAAGGAGTAATGTTGAAGTCATCTATTTGTGTGTGTATGTAGATGATATTATACTTACAAGAAATGATACAGATGGCATGAAGAGAATCAAAGAACAGATGAGAGAAGAATTCAAGATAAGTGATTTGGGTTCACTTACCTACTTCCTAGGATTGGAAGTTGTCTACAAAGATCATGGTTTGTTTCTCACTCAAAGAAAGTACATTAAGGACATGTTGGCAAAATTCAAGATGCAAGATTGCATGATTGCAGGTACTCCAATGGAGCTTAATCACAAATTAAGCTCACATGAAGGTGAACTCATAGAAGATGTGACAGGTTATCAAAGCCTTGTGGGTAGCTTGAACTATGCCACATTGACAAGGGTTGATATATGTTACAGTGTGAGTATGCTAAGTCAATTTATGCACACATCCAAGAAACCTCACATGGAGGTTGCCAAGAGGATACTCAGATATCTCAAAGGGACCATGGATGAAGCGTTATACTACCCTTATGTATCTGATTTAAGTTTGAAATTGTTCTCTGATGCAGATTGGGCTGGCTCCAAGGAAGACAAAGGAGCACCTTAGGTTATCTTACCTTTGCAGGTTCAAAACTTGTCTCATGGTCATCCAAGAAGCAACCCACTTGGTTTTTAGCTTACTAAGTTAGTAAGAGTTCCCCAAAAGGAATCAAGTCAATTGTTGTTGTGGCCAGAGAATTGTTCAAAATACTAGATAGGTGTATGAACATAAATAGCAAGTTTTTTGTTCTTGAATCTACTCTGACTTATCTGTTTTGATTCATCCTTTTGAGAGTGATCTTCCAAGGTACATAGGGTGTCTAATACATCCTTTGGCAATCCAAAAGGGCCCACCACATATCTCTAGACTTCATTTGGCTAGTGTAGTGCAAAATTTTTGCAGCACCACTTCATCTTCACCAAGTACAAATCCATCTCTTCACAATGTGGTGAATGCTTTCCAACTTTCATCCTCTCTCAAGCCATTGATAGTATGTGTGACAAGATAGTCATCTTCAATTGGGCTCCCAATTGAGCCTAGGGCATCTGGAAGCTACTTAACCTTCAAAATGTACTCATTTATGTTAGTACTTGATGCTTTCCTAAGATTATTTAGCTCATTCTTGAGTTGAATCTTCCTTGCCTTGGTTGATGAAGAGTACAATCTCTCCAGGGTCTCCCAAACCTTCTTGGATGTGTCCAAGTCTTGTATATGCCCTATCATGCTATTGCTTATGTGTTAGGATAAAATGAATATGACTCTCCTATCCCTTTCTATCCCTCATTTAAGTGCCTTGACCTGCCCTTGAAGTGGTGGATCATGTACATGAGGCATTGGCTCTGTGCCGCTCATTAATCCCCACAATCCTTTGCCCATAAGGTAGTTGCTGACTCTAAATTTCTATGGTTGATATTTTCCTTTCTCTAACTTCTCTATTTGTGCATTATACTCAACCATATTGAGCGCTAAGATGGTCTTCTAGATTATCCTCAATTGTTTGTATGCTTTAGAAGGTGTGGATATTACCTTTTGATAGCTTCTCCCTTGCTAACCATCGACTAGTTGAGATCTCAATCAACGTAGCCCCCTTTTGATGTCTTCTTGCTTTGATAAGTCCTCCTTGTGCTTTCATGAGTTGTTTTGGTCACTTCAGATCTTCAATATGATCCCCAATGATGTCTCCAATCCTCCAAAATGGTTCTCATACCACTGATGGGGGATGATTCTAACACCCCAATGCAACGATATAAGATGGCTTCCCTCCACTAGGTCCACAAGTAGTGATATATGCTCATTATTCTGCATTTTTCTCTACACCTATATAGAGGCTTAAAATGAAACTTTGCAAACTTACAATAGACAATAAGAGGTACCCAACAAGATTTAAATAATCTCAAATGGATATCCCAGCTGGGAGAACCATCCTCTGCACAACAGGCTATCTGTTTGCAACACTCTTTGCCTATGTGCAGAGATATACTTTCACAAAGTTGGCAATTTCTCACAACTCACTTAGTCAAAGAACTTGAAACTTTGGTAAAGTTTAGGTTACTATATGAAAGACCAAATAAACCTTGAAATCAATGAAAATGAGTATAATGAGAGAGCAAACAATGCTCTACAATCTAGTACAATGAGATTTGCAAAAGCCTAACTACAGCTCTAGATAGAGAGGAGCAAAATCAAGAGAAAATGAGGTAAGCAAGCAAGATGGCTGCTTGCTGGAGTTCATGAATTCACTAAACTAAGTGGGAAACTTGTGGAGTGCATACACTCAAGAAAAAAAGGTGAGATGGTGTTTATATAGAGTTTTACTTTTCCTAAAATCTAGCTAACCACCCACCAATCAGTGTAGGTGCACTTTTTGGTGGCTAATTGATGAGATTTGAATTTGATTGAGTTTGGTGGAGCTTCTAACTTGATTCCATGACTTTGGGTCCTCCTTTTTTATTGTTCCCCTTGCGAAACTCAGCATTGAGTCCTTTTGCGTGATTGAGACTTGATTTTCAACAAGATGGAGGGGGAGAATATTTCTTCCTTGACTTTGATTCCTATCTTGTTGAGAGAGGAATTAAAAGAGGGATCACTACTAGGTATACATCAGAGAAAAATGGAGTGGCAGAGAGAAGAAATATAACAATTGTGGAGGCTCCAAGATCAATGCTAAATGAGAAAGGGCTACCTTATTACTTGTGGGCAGAGGCTCTATCTAGAACCACACACTTGATTTATAGACTCCCATCTAAAGCATTGGATGTTATGAAACCATATAAAGCATGGAATGGAAGAAGACCTAACTTTGATCATTGCAGGATCTTTGGGTGCATAGCATATGCACACATACCTTCACAAATCAAAGGCAAATTGGATCCAAAAGTAAAGAAATGCATCTTCATTGGCTATGAACTTAATCAGAAAGGTTATAGGCTATACAATCCAAGCAACAAAGGGTTTATTGTAAGTAGAGATGTTTTGTTTGATGAAAACAAATCTTGGTTTGAAGATGATTACAGGAAAATCAAACTTCCCTATGATCTAGAGGAAGACTTTCCAACATTATAAAAAGAGAATGAGCTTACACTTGAAGCATCAAGTGATTCTGATGATGATCACAAGACTCCAACTTTGAAGAACCTTCTACCTATGAAGAAGACAAAAAGAAGCGAGAATAGAGAAGTGCCATGGAAGAAGAAATAGAAGCTTTATAAGAAAATCAAACTTGGGAGTTGGTATCCTAGACTCCATCTATGAATCTCATTGGTTCAAGGTGGATATATAAGGTAAAGAAGAATTCTCATGGTTCAATCAATAGGTACAAAGCAAGGCTTGTAGCCAAAGGGCTACACAAATTCAATGTATTGATTATGAAGAAACATTTTCACATGTTGCAAAAATGCCTACTATGAGGGTACTCATGAGTGTTGCATCTTCCAAGAATTGGAAGATATATCAAATGGATATTAAAAATGTTTTCTTAAATGGTTGGTTATCACAGGAGGTATATATGGCTCAAGCTCTTGGTTTTGAAGATCAATCATACCATGAACATGTATGCAGGTTGAGAAAAGCTTTGTATGGCTTGAAGCAAGCTCCTAGAACTTGGAATCATAGACTTGTCACTTACTTTCACGATAAAGATTTTAATGTAAGCAAGGGAGATCCTTCCCTATTTATTAAGGGGAATCATTCACAAGTCATATATCTATGTGTATATGTTCATGATATATTCATTATAGGAAATGATGTAGAAGGAATTAGGAAGATTAAAGCTCAAATGAAGGAGGAGTTCAAGATTAGTGATCTCGATTTGCTCACATACTTCCTAGTCTTGGAAGTGGTATATACAAACAAAGGTATGTTCCTTACACAAAGGAAATACATTGGAGATATGCTCTCTAAATTCAAAAGGGAGAATGCAAAAGTTGCACGTGTGAGGAGATGGGTAGGTATGCTTCAGAGATGAGTTGGTGTTGCACAAAACCTGATCTACACCTACCAAGTTAACTGAAAGGATACTTAATAGCCTCCTTTAGCTTCACATTAATGCATTTGAAACCACCAAGTGCTTTGAAACTTCATTTCCAAAAGTTTTCATCAAAACAGATGACTTGCATATGCAAGAAAGGTGAAGAAACCTTCTATTTTGGGAATAGAAGTGCCCAATGTTTTGCTTAGACATCAAAACCTGGTATGAATTGACCAAAGAGATTTTGGAAAAATCTAGCTGGAGTGTAAAGCAAACTAAAACAAGTTACTTCATCAATTTAGCTAGACCATACACTGAGAAATGAATCTAACAAGTTAGGGGGGTTATCCCAACATTTCATGATCTAGAAGGTATGCAGACACAATTATCTTCTATGATTCATATCTCATGATCCTCTTAACAAAATGTGATGAAACTCTATATGCAAGTAGTGGACACTTTACTCTTACTAATCCAAGTTAAAGTATTGAAATTTAGTGAGTACATGTAGAGAAATCCATTCCACAAAATCATTGTAATGATGAAGATGCAGCGAAGAACAGTAGACCAAGATATACTTGAAGAAATGTATCAAAGTGTATATGCTAATGAACATATGATACAAGGGAACTGTAGCTAAATACTCATACATGAAGTAAGATCAATGTGTGCTCACCAATGTAGCTCAAGGTCTCCCTGAATAGCTACCTTATATCACGACTAGAAGCATGTCTATTTACTCATGTTCCTTTTTTTGAATTTGAATTTTTCCTCACCTAAAAGTGATCCTACACTGTAGGATGATTTGAATTGATTCTCCCTACCACATGAGTCATGGTTTGAGCTCCCTAACTTCACGAGATTCCTTATTCTCTTGGCTTTTAAATTTATCCAAAGTGAATACAACTAAATATACAAGAAGGTGTTCATATGTGGTCCTTCATGTGAGGTACATGAATTGATGTGTAGTCCTGAATAATTAGCCAAGCACTTAGGCTTGCTAATTGCACAACAACTCCCCCTCAAGCCTAAGATGCTTGATTCTTCAATATTTTATTATTTCCTATAATCCAATCATTGATTTGAACCTATTCAATCTGCTTCCGTCCAATGTTTTTGTCATCATATCTGGACATTGTTGATGTGTAGATACATGTGATAGTTGTATCTCCTAACTCATTATCTTTTCCCTGCCATAATGGTAGTGAACTTCTATATGTTTGGTCTTGGCATGATAGATAGAGTTGGTAGCAAGATGTAATGAACTAATGTTTTCTCCAAATATATGTGGAGTTGAAGTATTCAACCCTAAATCTAAATATAGGGCCCTAATCCACATAGCTTCTTGAGTAGCATTTGCAAGTCCTCTATATTCAGCTTCTATTGATGAAAGAGCAACTGTAGGTTGCAACTTGGAAGACCATGAGATCAATTTGGTACTTGCAAAAGTAAGGTAACCTAATGTTCTTTTCCTATCATCTTTAGAGCTTGCCCAAATTGCATCAGATAAAAGCTTAACATCTATATCAGATTATATGGATAGTATAATCCTTCATTGATTGTGCCCTTCAAGTACTTCCAAATTCTCTTGGCTGCTTCCAAGTGAGGCTTCCTTGGAGTGTGCATGAACTGACTTAGCACACTAACTCCATAGCATATATCTACTCTAGTTAGAGTAGCATAATTCAAGCTTCCAACAAGACTTTGGTAACTAGTCACATCTTCAATTAACTCACCTTCATGTGCACTTAGCTTCAAATTTACCTCCATTGGTGTACCTACAACCTTTGTATTTTCCATCTTGAAATTGGTAAGCATATCTTCAATCTACTTTCTCTGAGTTAGAAACATACCATTTTCTATATATACTACTTCTAAACCTAGGAAGTATGTTAGTAGGCCAAAATCACTGATGTTGAACTCTTCCTTCATTTCAGCCTTGATCCTTCTGATTCCATCTACATCACTTCCTATAATGATTATATCATCCACATATGCAGAGAGCTATATGACCTCTGGGTGGTTCCTCTTGATAAAGAGGGAAGGATCTACCTTGCTTACCATAAATCATTTATCTTGCAAGTAAGTGACAAGTCTATGATTCCAAGCTCCCAGAGCTTGCTTCAAGCCATACAAGGCTTTCCTTGACCTCCATATATATTCTAGATATGATTGATCTTAAAAGTCAAGAGGTTGGGCCATATACACCTCCTCTTAAATCCAACCATTTAGAAAAGCATTTTTGACATCCATTTGATAGACATTCGAATTCTTGGAGGATGCTACACTCATGAGTACCCTAATTGTAGGCATTTTTGCCACAGGTGAAAATGTCTCTTCATAATCAATACCTTGGGTTTGTGCAAAACCTTTGGCTACAAGCCTTGCTTTGTACCTATTAATTGAGCCATTAGAATTTACCTTGTAAATCCATCTTGATCCAATGATCTTCATGGATGGTTTCTTGGGGACCAATTCCCAAGTCTGATTTTCTTGTAGAGCTTCTATCTCTTCTTCTATGGCATCTCTCTATTCTGGATTCTTCTTGGCTTCTTCATATGTAGATGGCTCTGCTGAGTTTGTATCATGTGCTATGTAAATCGAGTGCTTAGTAACCAAAGAAGTGTCATAACCATACCTTCCTGGCTTCCTTTTCTCTCTAGTAGAACTTCTTATAGTTTGTTTAGATGATTCTACCACATCTCTCGTGTCTTGCACTTTGGCTTTGCCTTTAGAGTTCCAAGAGTTAATTTCCCTTCTTGGAGTCTTCTGGTCATCTTTAGAATCACTTGATGCCTCAAGTGTAAGCTCATTCCTCTTTGACAATGTTGGAAAGTATTCCTCTGGGTCATAGGGAAGTTTGATTTTCTTGCAATCATCTTCAAACCAAGATTTGTTTTCATCAAACACAACATTTCTACTTATAATAAAACCTTTAATGCTTGGATTATATAGCTTATAACCTTTCTGATTAAGGTCGTAGCCAATGAACATGCATTTCTCTACTTTTGGATCTAATTTGCCTCTAATTTGTGAAGGTATGTGTGCATATGCTATGCATCCAAATAAGGCTAGGTCTTCTTCCATTCCATGCATTATATGGTGTCATCCCTGTTGGAGATAGACTTCTGCGGAAGCACGCGAACAGCACAAGGAAGAAGACGAAGCTTGGAGCACAACACACAAGACTGAATGTATTACTAGAGAATGTACAAAGATAAAATGGCCCATTAGGGCAATCGGCGTATATACAAGCCGGGGGAAAAAAACCTCCTAAAGAGGGAAAAAAGTGCCCCGGCGGTCCTAGAGTGTTCACACACATCACTACCTAAATATATCAACAAATCCCCCCTGGGAGTGATGCGGTGAACAAGGAGCTGGCACTCATGTATAAGGAAGTGCCGAGCTATGTGGAAATCACTCCACAAAAGGAAGTAAGCCCAAAGCTTTGCGGAAAGCTTCAAACTTCTCCCTAGGCAGAGCCTTCGTGAAAAGGTCTGCAATGTTCTCCTGCGTGGGCACATATGCCAAGCTGATCTCCCCAGCAGAGAACCTCTCCCTGACATAGTGATAATGCACCTCAATGTGCTTAGTGCGAGCATGGAACACAGGGTTCCTCGCAACTGCCAATGCGCTCTGACTGTCAGTGAAGATGGTGGTGGCAGAAGACTGGCCAACACCCAAATCAGCCATAAGGCGTCTGAGCCACACACACTCAACAGTCGCTGTGAAAGCTGCCCTATACTCAGCCTCACAACTGGAAGTGGCCACAGTAGGCTTCTTCTTGCTCAACCAAGATATACATGAGCTACCAAGCATGAAGCAAAAACCACTGGTGGACACACGAGTGTCATAGCAACTAGCCCAATCTGAGTCAGAAAAAACATGCAAATCTGGCGGTAGTGATCCCCCCTTGGGATAAAACAACCCAAGTAGCCGAGTACCACTCAAGTAGCGAAAGATGCGCTTAACCGCTTTCCAATGCGTGACTCCTGGGCAATGCATAAACCTGCTCATCTGTGAGACAGCAAACTGAATATCTGGCCGAGTAATGCATAAGTAAATCAAGCATCCAACAGCCTGCTGATAGAGAACAGCATCAAATGCATCTCCAGCATCATGAAGACTCAATCGTAAACCTGTCTCCATAGGAGTGGCAATAGGCTTACAGTCTTCAAGGCCAAAACGCTGCAATAATGTGTCAATATATTTCGTTTGACACAAAGCCATTCCACCATCAACATGCATAAACTGAATGCCCAAATAGTGATGCAAATGCCCCAAATCAGACATCTCAAATGAGGCATGCAAATCAGCCTTAAAATCAGCAATATTTGTCTCAATAGGACCAGTGAGCAGCATGTCATCAACATAGACAACAATGATCAAAAGCACATCATTAGCACGCTTAACATATAAGGTGCTTTCAGTTGGACTATTCTCAAAACCATGTGCAATCAGATAGGCATGTATCTTCTCATACCAAGCACGTGGTGCTTGCTTTAAACCATATAATGCCTTCTTTAACCTGCAAACCTGGTTTTCATGCCCTTTCTGCACAAAGCCACGGGGCTGAAAAACATACACTTCTTCATGCAAGTCACCATTCAGAAATGTTGTTTTAATATCCAACTGATGTACATTCCAACCATGATGGGCTGCAAGTGCACAAATGTTGCGAACAGTAGTCATACGGCATGTAGGTGCAAAGGTCTCATCAAAATCAATGCCTCTTTCCTGCGCCTTATACCTGTCAACTGTACCATCAGGTTTACGCTTCAGCTTGTATACCCACTTAGTGCCAATGGCCTTCTTGCCAGGAGGCAAGTCACATAAAGACCATGTACCATTCTTCATTATAGCATCATATTCAGATTGCATAGCAGCCATCCAATTTTCTGAATTTTGTGCTTCATCAAAAGAAACAGGCTCATTCTCATCACAGAGACTAGATGCAGCCATAGCATAGCAATCTGATGCAAAGGAGGTACTATGAGAGCCTGAACGAGTACAATATGACAAAGGTGCATCTAATTTGCTGTCACGCAAAGTTTGCACCAGCCATTTTGGCATAGTTTTTGCCTGTTCAATATCAGCTCTCTCATCAACAAGTGCATCATGTAAATCTGCATCAGAAATGGAATGATCTGCATCATCATATGAAACCTGCAAAGGCTGAGAAGTTGCCTCATTAGGACCAGCGCTAGCCTGTCCACCTGTAAAAAGAGGCATCAAAGTATCATACATGTCTTTGGAGCTAACAGATGTCTCCTTAGTACATGAAAGCAATGGCTGAATAGCATCTTCCACAAAGACAACATCACGGCTAACCAGAATGCGTTTAGTCTGTGGATGATACAGACGATAGCCTTTACTTTCAGAACTGTACCCAACAAAAATACATTTTACTGCCTTATCATCCAATTTTCTGCGATGTTGTTCAGGCACTAATGCATATGCCAAACAACCAAAAACACGCAGATGAGCAACAGATGGCTTGCGGTCATGCCAAGCCTCATATGGAGTGATAGACTGCAACGCTTTGGTGGGACACCTGTTCAGTACATATGCTGCACACATGACAGCCTCAAGCCAGAAACTATGTGGTAAAGCCTGACTTTTGACCATGCACCTCGCCATCTCCATGAGTGACCTGTTCTTTCGTTCAGCAACTCCATTCTGTTGAGGTGTATACGGCACTGTACACTGGTGTTTTATCCCACGTTCAGCCAGAAATGCATTAAAATCTGAAGACATATATTCCCCCCCTCGATCAGAACGGAGGGTGCCCATTTTACATGCTGACAGATTTTCAGCCAAAACCAAAAACTGTTTGAAGCACATGAACACTTCGGACTTTGCTTTGAGTGGATATACCCATGCATGCCTGGAAAAATCATCAATGAAAGTCACGAAGTAAAGGTAATTTCCAAAAGAGGGTGTCTGCATAGGACCACAGACATCACTATGTACAAGCTGCAATTTCTGCATAGCCCGAACTGAACCATCTTTTGGAAAGGAAGAACGCTGCATTTTGCCCAAAATACAGCCTTCACAAACATGTTTTCCAGGTGCCTCAAGTTTGGGCAAAGAGGACACCATTTCAGATTTCTGCAGGCGTAACAAACTAGCAAAATTCAGATGACCAAACCGTGCATGCCAAAGCTTTGCATCTGACATAGCCTGAGAATCATGAACTGCACATGCCGAATCATTCACAGATCTTTCATAGTCTATGAGCTTATACAGCCCACGACATAAAATGCCAGAAGCAATAATCACATCGCCATTTGAGAGATCATGGACTGTACACCTGTCATCAACGAATTTCACAACCAAGCCAATCTTGGCTAATGCAGAAACTGATAACAGGTTCTTTTTGATCCCTGGCACAAATAAAGCATCTGACAAAGTGAAAGAACTACCATCAGCAGTAGTCAGAATGATCTTACCAACTCCCATAACAGGATAAGAGGAGTTATTGGCGCATGTGACAGTATTCCCTGTAGGGGCAGGCTCGAGTGAAGAGAAGAAACTGCGCTGCGAGGTAATATGTTTGGTCGCCCCACTGTCAAAGTACCAAACATCTGAGTCTACTACAGACATGCACTGATCATGAGAAGATGGGTCAAAACTGCAGACAGTAGTAAACGCCCATTCTTCTTCCTGCACAAGATTTGCAGACTCTGTTTTTGGTGTAGAGGCCTCTGCAACAACCATTCCAGCCTCTTTCTTCTTTGCCTCTTTAGCAGCCAGTTTTGGACAGTTCTTTATAATATGATCATTTCCTTTACAGTACTTGCAAAACAATTTCTGCTTTTCTAATTTCTTTTCATCTTTATCCTGGTTCTTCGATTGTGCAGCATTTGCAGATTTCTGCTTACTAGTAGAAGAGCTCCATTTTCCTTTGCCCTTCTGACTAGCCAGGAAAGCTTGATCTGCAACACGCATAATGGACCTGTTCTGCGTGGACTGATCTTCCTGCAACAGAACAGAGACTAATTCCTCAAATGACAAGGCATTTGGATTGCCTTTCATCATCAACCGAAGAGTAGAGGCAAAACTCTGATATGAATCAGGAAGACCATTCAGAACAGTCTGCACAAGTGAGCTATCTGGTATAACCTCATCAGCAGAAATCAATTATTCCTTCAGGTCTTTGATCTTTGTAAGAAAACTGTCCATAGAATCACCTTCATTCATGTGCTCACTCTCCAACTGTTTTCGGAGGTAAGCAACACGAGCCTCATTCCTAGCCTGGTACAAAGTGGTAAGTGTATCCCAAGCATCCTTTGCTGCTCTGCAAGAGCGAATGTGAGGAATAATGGCACGTTTGACAGACAAGGCTATCAATGCATGTGCCTGGGCATCTCTGCCATCCCAACAAATCTGCTCTGCAGTAGGTGCAACAGAAACAGCAGCACGAACAGGAATCTGCGGAATATCATCTTCGACACCATCTTCATCAGCTCCAACACCTGTATTTGCAGTACCTGTCGTTACAGGTGTAACAGGACGTCTTTCAACACCCTGCACAATGTTCCACAATCCTTTTGCAACCAGTACATGTCGCATCATATAAGCCCATAATGGGTAGTTGGTACCATCCAACTTATCCTCAACAGCCAACATACGGAATACATCACTGCTTTCAGCCATGGCCGGTGACTAAAATACCTTGATGCAGAAAATTGACTGTATCTCAAAAAGTTGAACAGAACTGCCCAGACGAGTTCTGCTAGACCTGTAGCAGACTTCGAGACGCTTAAACTGGCGAACAGAAACTGGTATATACCTTTGGCACAAAAGGACGAAATAGCCTGCACAAGCACTGCGATAGTGCGTTCGGAGGCCGAAACGAGCTCAGATCGCGATTTCGGCACCACAAAGCGAAGCAGTTTTGATCTCGGAAACACCCTGAGTATGCTCACCAAATTTTGTGCGAACCTGAGACTGCAAATGGAGGAGTGTCGATGGCGCCCTAGAAGAAGCGACGACCTCCTCTGATACCAATTGTTGGAGATAGACTTCTGCGGAAGCACGCGAACAGCACAAGGAAGAAGACGAAGCTTGGAGCACAACACACAAGACTGAATGTATTACTAGAGAATGTACAAAGATAAAATGGCCCATTAGGGCAATCGGCGTATATACAAGCCGGGGGAAAAAAACCTCCTAAAGAGGGAAAAAAGTGCCCCGGCGGTCCTAGAGTGTTCACACACATCACTACCTAAATATATCAACAATCCCATCTAATACTTTTGATTGGGACTCTATTGATTAGATAGGTGGTTGTGGATACATCCTCTACCCATAGGTAATTAGGCAACTTTTTCTTATTTAGCATTGATCTTGCAGCCTCCACTATGCTTCTATCTCTTCTCTCTACCACTCCATTTTGCTATGGGGTATACCTGGTTGTAATCTCTCTTTTGATTCCTCTCTCTTGGAGATAAAAATCAAATTCATGGGAGAAATCTTCTCCCCCTCCATCTAATCTTAACCTCTTCAAAGTCTTAGATGTTTCTATGCTTCATAAAATATAGTATTGTCCATCTGCTACAATCATCAATGAATGACACATAATGCCTGGATCCAGAGATTGATGGATCCTCTCTTGCCTCCCATACATCAGTATGGACTAGCTCCCATAGGTCTCCATGAATGTATCCCTTCTTTGTGAATGGTTGCCTCTGAGATTTGCCAAATTGATAAGCGCTACATTTCTAAATCATGTGGTTTTTGGATATATTTGGTAGACCAAGCACACTCTGATCCGTACTAATTTGCTTGAGCCCTTTCACCTATATGAGCTAACTTTTTGTGCCGAATTTCCAACTCTGATAGGGTTTGGCTACCATAATTGAACAAAGCAATGTTTCTAGTATCTTGGAGCTCAAATATGAATAACCTACCTGACTTTTGTCCTCTTGAATCCTTGATGTGGAGATCCTCAACAAATGCTCCATTCTTTGTGAATCTGACCTACAATCCTTTTTCAACAATCTAAGCTACACTTATGAGATTTTTGGTGATGGTTGGCACATACAATACCTTGCTCAATAGGTTCATATTACCATCTAAAGTCTTCACATTGCCTATCTTCTCCACAAGATGCCTTGTGACATCTCCTATTTGGACTTCATGTCTATTCCTTGGGTCCTACAAGTCTGAGAATAGAGCTACATTCCCTATTACATGATTTGAGCAACTTGCATCTATATAGGATACATGTTCATCTGCTTTACCTTGCTTCATGGTCATGTTCATCAAAATTAATGAGTCTTCTTGGGTTTGATCATTTTCATAGTTGTTGTAGTCTTTCTTTCCTTTGTATCCTCCTTGATAATTATTGTTGTTGTATGGGTTGTTGTTGTAACCATTGTTGTTGTTGAATCTTCCTCTTGAGCTTCCATAGCCTCCTCTATTGTAAACTCTTCCTCTTTGATTTATAGGATTCGTAAAACAATTCTCATCAATGTGATTGATTTGGCCACATATAGCACATGGAGAGGAGCTTTGAGTTCTCCACCTGCCTTGTCTTCCTCCTCTACCTCTTCCTCTTGAGCCTCTACCTTTACTTGCAAAGTTTGCTTGAGAGGCGCTGCCCTCATCATCATAATTTCTACCTTTGCCTTTGCTACCTTTACTCTTTTTTTTATCTATATATAGAGTAGAGGATTGATTAACTTTTTATTTTTCTCCATTCTTCATAAGCTTTGCCTCATGTGTGAACAATTATCCCATGAGGGTGTTGAAACCAGGAACCTGCATGTCCATGTAGAGATCCATGGTTGTGGTGAAAGCTTCCCAATTTTCATCTTCCTTTATTCCATTAATCACTTGCCTTAATATGAGCTCTTCATCAATGACTTCTCCAATGCTACCAAGATGATTTGTTATGTCCTTCATTTTGGTGACAAAATTAGTCACACTTTGTTTGGGCATCTTCTTGAGTGATGGTGAACTCCATCCATAGTTGATTCTTTCTTGCCTTGGTACTTGATGAGAAGAATGCTTCAAGAGCATCTTGTGAATTCTTGCAACTCTTGATGTGTCAAAGTAAAAAACTAGAGATTGGGTTAAGAATATATGACCTTTCTCAAGCATCCTTTGAGCGCAAACTCTCATGTTCTTCTTGAGTTGGTTGTCCTTTACTTCTCAGGATTGGCATCATCTCATCTCTAGATATGTAACCATAGAGGTTCCCCCTTGAAGATAAGCCTCCACTCAAAGTGACCATGGTGAGTAATTACCTCGATCCAATTTTTCTATGGATGAAGGAAATCCATCTCTCATGTTGATTTATTGTTGCTCTGATACCACTGTGAGGAGATGGATAGGTATGCTCCAGAGATGAGTTGGTCTTGCACAAAACTTGCTCTACACCTACCAAGTTGAGTCCACACATGGTTAATAGACTCCTTTAGCTGCACATTAGTCCATTTGGAACCACCAAATGCTTTGAAACATCATTCCCAAAATTTTGCATCAAAACAGATGACTTGTGTATGCAAGGAAGGTGAACCTTCTATTTTGGGAATAGAAGTGCTCAGTGTTTTGCTCAAAGCTCAAAACTTGGTATAAATTGACTAGAGAGCTTTTTCACACATCTAATTGGAGTGTGTAGTGAACTAAATCTAGCTATTTCATCAATTTATCTACACCATACATTGAGAAATGAATCTAACAAGTCAGGGGGCTTATCTCGACATTTCAGGATCTAGAAGGTATGCAGACACAGTCACCTTCTATGATTCATATCTCATGATCATCTAAGCCAAATGTAATGAAAACTTATATGAAAGTTGCTAACAAGTCAATATAACTAACCCAGGTTAAACTATTGAAAATGAGAGATCACACATAGAGAAATCGATTCCACAAGATCACTATAATGATGAAGATGCAGCAGAGAATAGTAGACAGAGATATACTTGAAGAAATGCATCAAAGTGTATATGCCAATGAACATATGATACAAAGGAAGTGTAGTGGACTACTGATACATGAAGTAAGCTCAATGTGTGCTCACTAATGTAGCTCAAGGTCTCTCAAATTTGGCTACCTTATCCTGCGGTTAAAAGCATGTCTATTTATACTCATGTTCCTTTTTTTAAATTTGAATTTTCCCTCACCTAAAAGTGATCCTACAATTTAGGGATGATTTGAATTTATTCTTTCTACCACATGAGTCATGGGTTTAGCTCCTTGAACTTCATGAAATTCCTTATTCTCTTGGCTTTTACATTTATCCAAAGTGAATACAACTAAATTGACAAGAAGGTGTTCATATTTGGTCCTTCATGTGAGGTACATGAACTAATGTGTAGTCATGAATAATTAGCCAAGCACTTAGGCTTGCTAATTGCAACAATATCTGGTACCCCCATGGAGGTCAATTTGAATTTAAGTGCTCATGAAGGTGAGCTAATTGAATATGTAACTAGCTATCAGAGTCTAGTTGGAAGCTTAAACTATGCTACACCAACCATAGTGGATATTTTCTATGGATTAAGTGTGTTGGGTCAGTTCATGCACACTCCAAGGAAGCCTCACATGGAAGAAGCCAAGAGAATCCTAAAGTATTTGAAGGGCACAATCAACAAATCTTGCTGCTAACCCAATCTATCATGCCGAGACTAAACAAATAGAAGTTCATAATCATTATGGCAGATAAAAGATTATGAGCAAAGAGATTCAACTCTCATATGTATCAACTCATCAACAACCTGCAGTTATGATGAAAAAGGCTTTGGATGGAGGCAAATTAAACAAATTCAAATCTATGATTGGATTATAGGAAATCTTGAAGGATTGAAGATTGAAGCATCTTACACTTAAGGGGGAGCTATTGGTGCATTTAGCAAGCCTAAGTGTTTTGCTAAGGATTAAGGAATATACATACATTTGTCTCCCCACATAGAGACCTACATGTGAACCTATGCTTGTCAATTTTAGTGTATTTACTTTGGATAATTGTAAAAGTCAAAAGAATAATGAATCTTGTGAAGATGGGAGGCTAAAACCATGAATCATTTGGTAGAGGAATCAAATAAATTACATACCTAAAGTCTAGGATCACTTTTAGGTGAGTGAAAATTCAAATTCAAACTCAAGCAATGTGTATAAATACCCATGATTTTAGTTGTGGGATATGTGAGCACTTATGAGAGGATTTGAGCTACTTTAGTGAGCATACAATGAGCTCATTTCATCAATGTGTAGTTCAATACACTCCATTTGTATCATATGTTCAATAGCATTTACATTTTGATACATTTGATTAAGTACATCTCTATCTATTGTCTACTCTAGCATCTTCATCATTACAGTGAACTTCTGGAATCAATTTCTTTGTGTATACTCATCCATTTGATATACTTCAACTTGGAATAGTTAGAGTAAAGAGTCTTGTGTTTATGTATCAGATTTTAGCAAGTTTGGTTTAGTAACTCTTGAGATACAAAGCGAAGAATATGACTGTGTTTGCACATCTTCTAGATCCTACAAAGTCGAGATGACCCCCCTAACTTGCTAGATTCACTTCCCCTTGCATGGTCTAGTTAAATTCATGAAATAAATTGATTTACTTAGCTATACACTTCAATAGATGTATGAAAAAGCTCTTTTGCCAATTCATACCAGGTCGTGAGCTTTGAGCATAACACTGAGAACCTTTCTTCCCAAAATAGAAAGTTCTTCACATTTCTTGCACATAGAAGTTATCTATTTTGATGCAAACTTTTGAGAACAATGCTCCAAAGGACTTGGTGGTTCTAAGTGCATCATCGAAAAGCTAAAAAATTATATTAAGCATCCCTAAAGCTAATTGGCATATGTAAAGAAGGATTTGTGCAACACCAACTAATCTCTAGACTTAACTCACCATCTCCTCATACAAGCACTGCTTCCACTTGTTGAGCCACTACTCAATAGCATTAGCAGTCCGTGCGCTAATAGAACCGTGATATCTTGGCGGCTTAAGATTTTTAAGCTACCATTGGCCCTCTCTTACCAGAACACTCTCGCTAGGAATTCTTGGGGTTTGATGCTCGCCTGGAGCATCTAACTCCATTCTTGGATGGTTGGCCTCTAGCACTACTTCCTCTTTCTTAGAGTTACGTACGTGCTCCAATATATTAGGAAGTCTACTCTCTAGCTATGAGATCCTAGCAGTCATGGTCTATAAAGCATCTAAAGGGTGATCAGCCATGTGTTTATCATTCCTAACTAGTGAAGAAGGTCATGAATCCATACTAGGAAAAATTGAAATTCTTTTTTTATGTTTCGATGGTTTTGTGCTTTTTTTTAATTTGTGTGTTTTATGTACTCTTAAAGTAACAAAGTGGCAATAGAAAGTAACTAGTCACAAGGCTTTACATAAAAGAGTGACGAAAAGAAAACTTTTAGTATGCTTTGCTACTTTTATGCATATGCAAGCAAAAAATTTGAAAATTTCGATAGCATTTTGGTAAGAAAATGGAAGTCAGAAAAAAATATAACTAAGTGCACTACACGTATTTTCAAGCAAAAGGTGTCGGCATGAACAATATGTTGAAAGTTATGGAACTTGTGCAAGATCCAATTGTGAGGCTTGACACATAGTCACCTCTCATTATTTACCTCTTCATCATTTATGTATTTCTTGTAAGCCCAAAAATAAGCTAGGCCTTGAAAATATAGAGAGTACACTCTTAACCTTAAAGGAGGGTATTAAAGTAAAAAGGGAAAAGTTATTTATGGCTTGGATAAAAGCCCAAATGTGTTTAGAGAGATGGAATACTCAAAAAAATCGTGACCTTATCCATACAGCGTGATTTGGAGCACCAAAAGTCACCCAAGGCAATGGAAGGACAAAGGACAAAAAGTGAAAGGTCAAGAGGTGAGAGAAGATGCAAGGGTGGGTGAAGAGACAAAGACTCCCATGCACATATCTCTATATATAGAAGGCTTTTGAACGTGAAAATTTGTGGAGATGATAAGGATATGGTGTAGAAGCATATGTTGGTCATTCTTTCATGAATGGATATAAGAAGGATGCTCAATAGAGTGCTACAATGCACATAGGTATTCTAGCTGCATACCTTTTCTATACACAACTGTTGGAGTTAAACGTTTGCGGAAGCACGCGAACAACACAAGGAAGAAGAAGAAGCTTGGAGCACAACACATAATACTAAATGTATTACCATTAGAATGTAAAAAGATAAGTAGCCCGTTAATAGGCATATATACAAGTCGGGGGAAAAAAACCTCCTAAAGAGGGAAAAAAGTGCCCCAATGGTCCTAGTGTGTTCACACACATCACTACCTAAACATATCAACAAATCCCCCCTGGGAGTGATGCGGTGAACAAGGAGCTGGCACTCATGTTAAGGAAGTGCCAAGCTATGTGGAATCAATCCACAAAAGGAACTAAGCCCAAAGCTTTGCGGAAAGCTTCAAACTTCTCCCTAAGCAAAGCCTTCGTGAAAAGGTCTACAATGTTCTCCTGTGTGGGCACATATGCCAAGATGATCTCTCTAGCAGAGAACCTCTCCCTGACATAATGATAATGCACCTCAATGTGATTAGTGCGAGCATGGAACACTGGGTTCCTCGCAATTGCCAATGCACTCTGACTGTCAATGAAGATGGTGGTGGCAGAAGATTGACCAACACCCAAATTAGCCATAAGGCATCTGATTCACTCAATAGTCGTTGTGAAAGTTGCCCTATACTCAGCCTCACAACTGGAAGTGGCCACAGTAGGCTGCTTCTTTTTCAGCCAAGATATGCATGAGTGTCATAGAAACCAACCCAGTCACAGTCAGAAAAAGCATGCAAATCTGGTGGTAGAGATCCCCCCTTGGGATAAAACAACCCAAGTAGTTGGGTACCACTCAAGTAGCAAAAGATGTGCTTAAGTGCTTGCCAATGCTTGACACCTGGGCAATGCATAAACCTGCTCTAGCAAATTGAATATTTGGCCGAGTAATGCATAAGTAAATCAAGCATCCAATAGTGTGCTAATAGAGAACAGCATCAGGAAGACTCAATCGTAAACCTGTCTCCATATGAGTGACAATAGGTTTATAATCTTCAAGCCCAAAATGCTACAATAATGTGTCAATATATTTCATTTGACACAAAGCCATTCCACCATCAACATGCATAAATTCAATGCTCAAATAATGATGCAAATGCCCCAAATCATACATCTCAAATGAGGCATGTAAATCAGCCTTGAAATCACCAATATGCCTCTCATGAGGACCAGTGAGCAGCATGTCATCAACATACACCACAATGATCAGAAGCACATCATTAACATGCTTAACATATAAGGTGCTTTCAGTTGGACTGTTCTCAAAACCATGTGCAATCAGATAAGCATGTATCTTTTCATACCAAGCATGTGGTGCTTGCTTTAAACCATATAATGCCTTCTTTAACTTGCACACCTGGTTTTCATGCCATTTTTGCACAAAGCCATAGGGCTGAAAAACATACACTTCTTCATGCAAGTCGCCATTCAAAAATGTTGTTTTAATGTCCAACGGATGTACATTCAAACCATGATGAGCTGCAAGTGCACAGATGCTATGAATATCAGTCATTCGGCAAGTAGGTGCAAAGGCTTTCATCAAAATCAATGCCTCTTTCCTGTGCATAACCCTTTGCAACAAGCTTAGCCTTATACATGTCAACTGGTCCATCAGGTTTACGCTTTAGCTTGTATACCCACTTAGTGTCAATGGCTTTCTTGCCAGGAGGCAAGTCACATAAAGACCAAGTACCATTTTTCATGATAGCATCATATTCAGATTGCATTGCAACCATCCAATTTTCAAAATTTTGCCTAATGGATGTCTCCTTCGTACATGAAAGTAAAGGCTAAATAGCATCTTCCACAAAAACAACATCACGACTGTTGAAAATCAGGTTTTGCATGCGGAAGAGTGGTGAGCTCGTAGCCGAAGGTATATGGATCTTATTTTTCACACAACAAATTATCACTTAATTTATATGTACTCTGTACATCCTTGGCTTCACACAACTACAAACTTATTTCCTCATGAGTCATACATGGGTCACATGCGTAATACATTCAGTAACCTCAATAGCAATACATCAACACCTCAAATTTATACATCTAGCAACAATCATATAACTCAGAGCTTCAATGCCAAAAAGCTTTTCACGCACAATGATCACTATGTTCTCACTTAGAGCATATCATTTGAATGACACAAGTATATCAAGTACATATAAAACTCTTTTGAGCTATGTCATTTACGTAGCTTATCCTAGATCCACATGTCTCCGTACTTATACTCTTATTGCATGAGTTAACCGAAGTACAACAGTTCAGATGATATAACATCTCATAGTACAGGATGCATAATAAGCGAGTGCCCAAAATACATGTCCATACTTTGTAACTAACCAGAAAATCTCAAAGCTATTGTATGGTGTTGTGTCTAGCTTTGATACTTAGACCTTGTTCATGTGTTAGAATTTAACCAACCACAGTGCTTGCATATAACCGCTATCTCAAGTGACATCAAATCATCTATCCAATACAAACAAGTTGTCTTGCAACTTGCATATGACAGTTACATCATATGTTCGCTTATTGCCTTTCATGTGACTCTATGATTATGCTTTTATTCTTTACCTGCGTTCAAAAAATGTCAACTCCATATAGATGTGTTAAACCTGGAACTCAGTCAGAGTATTGCATCATGAATCACACTTGAATTTTCTCTTATTCTGCAACATATTATGATAGTGCACTCATATATATTTACAGTAAAAACAAAATGCTCCAAAGCATCACCTATCAATAGTCCGACTTATTAATATAATACCTCATAGAACAATACATGAGTTCATACTTCTCTGCACCTTGTTTACTGTAAAAAGTCCAAGCGATAAGATATCAACTCCTGTAGAACTCACTCAATAATTAGTTCTACGCATTTACATTAATAAACCATTACATGCATATGTAAGCATGGAAGGTCACATGGTAACCCTGTCATATGTGATCATCTTCACATAAGTAGTATCATCAACTTCCATACATCTCTTATCAACCTCTTCATAAAGAAAACATTTCGATACCCGCACATATGTGTAGCTTCTCACAGCATGATATCATGTTGGATCCCGAAATACAAAAATATGGCTTTAATTTGATAGAAGAAATTCACAACATGTTTACCTTCATCAATAATTGTATCTCCAAGTTTGTTGTGTACCGATCGCTTGTTCATGTGCATCACTGTGTCATATTAGCTATCATGTACAACATCTATGGCAACTCAATATTCGAGGTAATATGCGACTTCGAGAGAGATCAAAGCAACACATTAAAATATCTTAATCAATCACTGTTACAGAGAGAGAAATAAAGTCTTGGCAGATTGACATGACATGCCCCTATTGTTCATGCTATTCTTCTAAAAGCTAAAGCTACGGGAAAACACTCAGGAATGCCGCACTTGATACATGCATGTATAATGCTTTATATAGAACATGCATGTATAATGCTTTATATAGAAGATATAAATCGGTGAACGATGCCCTAAAATCTAGGAGCATATCAAGGCATATATGCAGCTTGTTCAAGGAGCATATCAAGGCATATATGCAACTTGTTCAAGGATTCTTAAGTCAAGGAGTAAACAAAGGCAAATGGATTTCTACGTGACTTTCTAGGATGGCCACAAGAGTTTATTCATATGTGTATTTGAAGACTAACTAAGATATTCATATGAGAGAAAAGGAAAAAAACTACGGGCACACTTTATTTGAACATTCCAATGAAAGGAAGCGAGGCTAGAGATATGAGAGGTTGTCCTCCAAATTACATTTTAAAGCTTCATTGAAGCTTGCCACTTTTCAACAACGACTAACCAAAATTCATTTATTCTATGGATGATACAGACGATGACCTTTGCTTTCAGAATTGTACCCAACAAAAATACATTTTACTCCTTTGTCATCCAATTTCCTGCGATGTTGTTCAGGCACTAATGCATATGCCAGACAACCAAAAACACGCAGATGAGCAACAGATGGTTTCCAACCATGCCAAACCTCATATGGAGTGATAGACTACAGTGCTTTAGTGGGACACTTGTTAAGTACATATGTTGCACACATGACAACCTCAAGCCAGAAACTATGTGGTAAAGCCTGACTCTTGACCATACACCTCACAATTCCCATGAGTGACCTATTCTTTCGTTCAGCAACTCCATTCTGTTGAGGTGTATACGGCACTGTACATTGATGTTTTATCCCATGTTCAGTCACAAATGCATTAAAGTCAGAAGACATATATTCCTCCCCTCGATCAGAATGGAGGGTGCCCATTTTACATGCTGAGAGATTTTCAGCCAAAACCAAAAATTGTTTGAAGCACATAAACACTTCGGACTTTGCTTTGAGTGGGTATACCCATACATGCGTGGAAAAATCATCAATGAAAGTCATGAAGTAAAGATAGTTTCCAAAAGAAGGTGTCTGCATAGGACCATAGACATCACTATGTACAAGCTACAATTTCTTAGTAGCCCAAACTGAACCATCTTTTGGAAAGGAGGAACACTGTATTTTGCCCAAAATACAGCATTCACAGACATATTTTTTGGGTGCCTCAAGGTTGGGCAAAGAGGACACCATTTCTGATTTCTATAGGCGTAGCAAACTATCAAAATCGAGATGATCAAAGTGTGCATACAAGAGCTTTGCATCTGACATAGCTTGAGAATCATGAATTGCACATGCCGAATCATTCATAGTTTTTTCATAGTCTATGAGCTTATACAACCCATGACATAAAATGCCAAAAGCAATAATAACCTTGCCATTTGACACATCATGAACTGTACACCTGTCATCAACAAATTTCACAAATAAGCCAATCTTGTCTAAAGCCAAAATTGATAACAGATTCTTCTTGATCCCTAGCACAAATAAAGCATTTGACAAAGTGAAAGAACTACCATCAGTAGTAGTCAGAACGATCTTACCAACTCCCATGATAGGATAAGAGGAGTTGATGGTGCATGTGAGTATTTTCTGTAGGGATAGGCTCAAGTGAAGTGAAGAAATTGTGCTGCGAGGTAATATTTTGATTGCCCCACTATCAAAATACCAAACTTCTAAGTCTACTGCAGACATACACTACTCATGAGAAGATGGGCCAAAACTACAAACAGTAGTAAACACCCATTCTTCATTCTACACAAGATTAGCAGGCTCTATTTTCGGTATAGAGGCCTCTGCAACAACCATTCTGGCCTCTTTCTTCTTTGCCTCTTTAGCAGCCAATTTTGGACAGCTCTTAATGACATGATCTTTTGCTTTACAGTATTTGCAAAACAATTTCTACTTTTTTTATTTTTTCTCATCTTTGTCTTCTTTCTTCGAATGCGTAGGTTTCTCCTAACTAGTAGAAGAGCTCCATTTTCCTTTGCCCTTCTGACAAGCCAGAAAAGCTTAATCTACAACATGCATAATGGACTTGTTCTTCCTAGATTGGTCTTCCTGCAACAAAATAGAAACTTACTCTTCAAATGACAGGGCATTTGGATTGCCTTTCATCATCAAACTAACAGTAGAAGCAAAACTCTGATATGAGTCAGGAAGACCATTCAGAATGGTCTGCACAAGTGAGCTAGCTGGTATAACTTTATCAGCAGAAATCAACTGTTCCTTCAAATCTTGATCTTTGTCAGAAAACTGTCCATAGGATCACCTTCATTCATATGCTCACTCTCCAACTGTTTTTGGAGGTAAGCAACACCATCCTCATTCCTAGCTTGATACAATGTGGTAAGTGTATCCCAAGCATCCTTAGCTATCCTACAAGAGCAAATGTGAGGAATAATGGCACGTTTGATAGACCAAGCTATCAATGCATGTGCTTGAGCATCTTCGCCATCCCAATGGATTTGCTCTACATTAGGTGCAGGAGAAACCGCAGCACGAATAGGAATCTGCAGAATATCACCATCGTCGACACCATCTCCATCAGCTCTAGTACCTGTATTTGCAATACCTGTAATCGTAAGTGTAACAAGATGTCTTTCAACACCCTGCACAATATTCCATAGTCCTTTTGCGACCAATACATGACGCATCATATAAGCCCACAATGGGTAATTCGTACCATCCAACTTACCTCAACAACCAACACACGAAATACATCACTGCTTTCAGCCATGACCACTGACTAAAATACCCTGATGCAAAAAAATGATTGTGTCTGAAAAATTTGAACAGAACTACCTTGATGAGTTTTGCTAAACCTGTAGCAAACTTTGAGACACTTATATTGGTGAACCAAAACCTGTATATATCTTTGGCATAAAAAGACAAAATAGCTTGCACAAGCACTGTGATAGTGCATTCGGAGGGTCACCCAATTTTGTGTAATCCTGAGACTAAAACCAGAGAGGTGTAGACGATGCCCTAGATGAAGCGCCGATCTGCTCTGATACCAATTATTGGAGTTAGACATGTGTGGAAGCATCCGAACAACACAAGGAAGAAGAAAAAGCTTGGAGCACAACACACAATACTGAATGTATTACCACTAGAATGTACAAAGATAAGTAGCCCATTAGGGCAATAAGCGTATATACAAGCCGGGGAAAAAAAACTCCTACAGAGGGAAAAAAGTGCCCCGACGATCCTAGTGTGTTCACACACATCACCACCTAAACAAATCAACAACACCCACCTTGTGAAGGTGATATTTCTCTATATACTTATCCAATTAATGCATATCATATCATGTTGAAAAGCTTATCTTTTTTATCTCAAATATCTCTATCAGATGAGTCTCCATTAGTGACTTGGAACATTTCATGTGAACCTCAATTTTTTGCTTAACCTGAGTTGATAGGTAGTCTATCTTTGGATAGTTTGTTGTCTAACAATAGGAACTCCAAATGGAGTTTTCTTTAGATCTAGAAAGATACAAGAGTCTAATATGTGTGGACAAATTTTCAAAGTCATTGGATTTTGGAGTTGTGAATGAATCAAGTTTTACTAAGCATGTGTCTTACAAAGTAGTTTCTAGAAGAGGTTCTCTAACTTCCGCTGCATATATTGGAGTCAAATTTCTCCACATTTTGGTATCAGAGCTTTGGCATTAGAGCATTGTCATTGGAGCCCATGGTTTCAAAGAAGATCTTGAAGAAGATGTAGAGATGGCTAAGGAAAGCATGGAGCTATGAGCCCATGGAGTATGCAACACTCATGCAATTGGAAACCTATGGAAGTGAAGCTTTCATATGTAAGATAGTTTGTTGCTTTATGTTATTTGAAGTGATACACTCTCTTGTCCTACTCTCTAATAGAGATTCTTGATCATTGAGTCATTCTATAAGTGATACTAATCACTTGAATGAAGATCTATAAGCAGCCTATACAAAAAGAGGAAGATTCAAGCAAAGAATCTTGGATGAGCAACAACATATAGTTGTATATGAACATTGTATGCATTCTTTTGATATTCCAATCAATTGAATGAAGTGAAATATGTTGTTATGTAAATAGATGAAGGTTGAAGCTTTTATATAAGCTTGATAATAGCATTATATGCTTATGCATTGAAGATGATTATGTATGCATGCTTGTAAAGTTTATGCTCAAGATGTATGGCAATATTGGATAGCCATGCTTAGGCTGAATATAAGTTGAATTTTGAGTTGATGATTGATGTTTATCATGCAAGAATGTATGCATATATGGTCAAGGAGTTTATAATACATGTTCCATCATGTGTGGATGAGTAATAGGCTATTTTATAAAGCATATACAAGCTGAAAATTGCAGTTCTATGTAGCCATAATAATTGGCATAAAGTTAGTTGAACATGTGCTCAAATGATTGGTGATTTGCATACATTCTTATGTAGATATGTTAACATGATATTGAGGCTTTAAATTTTGTTCATGTTCAGCCATATATGACGTAAAAGTATGTGTGTTTGAATGCCATGAATATTGGTAAGATGAAAGGCTGCTATGTATGAAGTTTTTGGATGTATCTTGTTGTGGATAAAACCTATAAAGGTAAATTTGCAAAAGCAAATATGTATGCTCATGTTATGATAAATAAAAGCATTCGATTCCTGAGTTTAGATACATAAGTGAATGCAATGTTCCTATTTTGAACAAGACAAAGCCAAAGTGAACAAAGATTGGACAAAGCAAGGACACAAAGCTTGGAGCCAAAGTGAACGGAGAAGCCCAATCTAAAAAGTTATCAAACTTTTCAAATTTTGAAGACTTGAAGATTGGAACCCAAGCTGAAGGTGGCCAAGGCAAGGAGGAATAGAAGACTCCAAAGAAGGGTTGCCATAAAGTGTTGAAGACTCAACAAGGACTTGAGGATACTCCCCAAGGTTTGAGCACAATTAAGTGCCAAGATAGAAGGAAGAGTCACTCATGAGAAGTATGACAAATGGCTGTTTAAGGTAAAGAATTCAAGTGACAAGTTGATGTAAAGGTTGAAAAAAAAATGCACATTATGTTGTGCTGGTAAGTTCCACGCAAAGAACAAGTGAATGTATAAACAAAGGTTGAGGATAGTAAGACCACCAAAGAGAAAGGCAAGCCAATGTAAAGACAAGTGAGACCATCCCAAAAGGAATGGCAAGCCTATGTCAAGGCATGTAAGACTATCCCAAGAGGAATGGCAAGCCTATCTGAAGGCAAGTAAGACCATCCCAAGAAGAGTGGCAAGCCCATGTTAGGTGCATGAAGCACCAAAGACCAAGTGAAGGTCTAGTGAAAGGTTGAGGCAAGTAAGAACATCCCAAGAGGAATGGCAAGCCAATGTAAAGGCAAGTAAAACCATCCCAAGAGGAATGCCAAGCCATGTTAGGTGCAAGAGGCACCATTGTTTTCATTGAAGATTTCTTACATTTTTTTGTAGGTGATGAAGGAATCTTGGAAGATGTGAAAGCTACAAATGTTTCACATGAAGAGGAACTCATAAAAGAGTTCATATATGATTAGCCCATTGTTGATGTTGCAGGTATATTATCAGCCATGAAGAATCAAGAAAAGATTATGAAGCAATGGGGAGTTAGCTTTCAAGGATTGGAAGATCTAAGAAGAGTTCAAAGAAGAGAAAGTAGAGCCAAAACAAATTTTAGATTTGGAAGAAAAGAAGTCACACTCAAAGAAAGAGTAAGAGTAGCCACCAAAGGTAATTTTAAAGCACTAGGAGGATCCACCTCTATGGAAGGAGTGCTTAGAAGGCAAGGAGCAGACATGATGCACAAAAGAAGGCATGAAGGAAAGCTAGAAGAAAGCATGACAACCATGACAACATCAAAAGGAGATGCAAAGAAAATTGCAACCATAGATGAAGTCAAAGATTTCCAAAAGGTCAAAGGAGGATCAAAGCAAAGCATGGAAGCCTAGAAGAAATGAAGTCATGAAGGCATACAAAGAGAGAAAGTTTCAAAGAGAGGACAACAAAAAGGAAGAGAGTGAAGCAACAAAGATATATGTAGTCAAGGTGATCTCATGTTATAAAAGTTTGTATGAAGCATGTTCTATGATAGGGATTGAAAAAAGATCTTGCAAAGAGCCAAAGAAGCAAGGATGAAGCTAGAAGGAAGCCAAAGAAGCTTGGAAGAAAAGAAGAAAGATCACCAACCCATCAAAGAAAGAGGTACGAGGACAATAGAAGTGAAAAACAAAGAGAACAAGAATTGGAGAGTAGCATGGACTCCCAATTGTAGCTTGAAGGGGAGTGTTGAAAGTTATGGAACTTGTGCAAGATCCAATTATGAGGATTGACACATAATCACCTCTCATTATTTACCTCTTCATCATTTATGTATTTCTTGTAAGCCCAAAAATAAGCTAGGCCTTGAAAATATAGAGAGTACACTCTTAACCTTAAAGGAGAGTGTTGAAGTAAAAAGGAAAAATTTTTTTATGGCTTGGATAAAAACCCAAATATGTTTAGAGAGATGTAATACTCAAAAAATTCATGACCTTATCCACATGGAGTGATTTGGAGCACCAAAAGTCACCCAAGGCAATGAAGGATAAAGGACAAGAAGTAAAAGGTCAAGAGATGAGAGAAGATGCAAGGGTAGGTGAAGAGACAAAAACTCCCATGCACATATATCTATATATAGAAGGCTTTTGAAGGTGAAAATTTATGGAGATGACAAGGAGATGGTGTAGAAGCATATGCTAGTCATTCTCTCACCAATGGAAATTAGAAGGATGCTCAATAGAGTGATATTTCTCTATCTACTTATCCAATTAATGCATATCATATCTTGTTGGAAAGCTTATCTCTCACACTCTATTTATCTTGAATACCTGTATTTGATGATTCTCCAATAGTGACAAGGAATATTTCATGTGAAACTCAGTTTTTTGCTTAACCTGAGTTGATAGGTAGTCTATCTTTGGGTAGTTGGTTGCCTGGCCATATGAACTCCAAACGGAGTGATCTTTAGCTTTCTAGAAAGCTAAGAGATTATACTATGTGTGGAAAAATTTACAAAGCCATTGGATATTTGAATTGTGACTGAATCAAGTTTTAGTAAGCATGTGTTGTAAGACAAAAAGAAAATGAATGATGAATGATTGAGTGGTGGGCTAGTTGTTGTAACTCTAATGCCATGTAGGGGTTACCACAACAGACCTATAAGATCAAGGTGAGATAGAAAGAGAGATATCAATACTCATGGGAATAACACAAGATATTTGGTTATAATGGAAAATGGACTCAAGATGAATAGAAGATGAACTCAACTCAATTCAACTAAAACTCATAACTCTAATACAATGGAACTCAAACACTAAATATATACATGGTTCTATCCACCCATGCACTCCCAATATGGAGCTTAGATGGTGATCTAGATAGAAGCTAGGTGAAGGGCTATAGGCCAACACAATGGGTACTTAGATGGATACCCTAATGGTCCAAACACACAAACTATTATCCTAAATGGGATGGGGACCATCCTTATAAGGTCCTCCAAGCCAAAGTCGGCCTACCCATGTTCTAGGGTCGTGGTGGTTTGATCCATGCCCAAAATAATCTCCACCATTGATCTATGGGGTATATCCAATGGTAGAAAGGTAGGATCAACAACCATTTGTCTGTAACCCTTGATCTTGCTTAATCCAAACTTAGGATCAAGTCTAGATCCAATGGCCCATATCAAATAGACCCTTCCCCAAGTTAAGAAAGCTACTTTTGTTTCTAGCCCTTGATTTAGGTTGATCTTCACATGGGATCAACCCCAAATCCAATGGCATACAAGTAACCTTCCTAACTATCCATCTACGGTCTACACTAGACCTCATATGACCTCAAAGCCAGGAACCTACCAATGTCCAACACTCTCACATGGCTTCTCCTCATAATGGGGGCCTTACAAATAGAGTGTTATGGAACAATGGTGGTGCTACATAAGGGTGAGGCATTGAGCATATCTAACACCCCCCCTCAATGTCCACCAAAAGGTGAACTACCTCCTTGGCTTGATGCCAAGTCTTCCATGAGGGTGGAGAATTGACCATGTCTAACACCCCCCCTCAATGTCCACCCAAAGGTGAACTACCTTCTTCGCCCAATGCCAAGTCTTCGAAGATGTATTTGAAGTAGATCCTTTGTAAGCACTTTGGTGAGGGTACTTGTTGCATTATTCTTGATGGGATAGCGTGCTATCTCCACCATCCTTCTTAATTGTATTTGCTTGCCAACTCTTGAATGTCCTTCACGAGGTCTATTGCCTAGCCTTCTCAAAAGTTTGACTGCAAACCTGATATCTTGTATGGTAGTCCATAAGTAGATAAGACTACCAAAGACCTTCCTGTAGCTCCCAATGTCTATCTGCTGGTATAATGATCTTAGGACTTGTTTCATCACATAGAATGCCTTCTTCAATTTACATAATGTTCTCTTTGAATGTGGAGCCTCAAAACCCGATGGTTGAGACACATGTACCTCCTCCTTGAGGTCAACATTCAAAAGTTTTGATCTGACATCTAACATAGAAACTTGCCACTTTTGAGTTGTTAACATTAGTACGATGCAAATAGTGGTCATTAGAGCAAAAGAGTCTTGAAAACCAAAACCCCTCAATAGTGAAAATCCTTGTGCTACCAATGTGTCTTGATAGCATTCCAAGATTCCTTCTATCATGTCCTTCACCTGCGAGACCCACTTGGTGCTACTGACCTGCCATGCTTCATTCTTCATTAAGATGTCATAATTGGCTTGCATAACCTCCTTCCATGTTGGATCTACAAGTGCTTCATCTTCGAATATTAGCTTCATTACTTCCTTCATAATCTCAACCATGATGGCTATACTGACTATGCGAGTCGAAGCCCACTTGCACTCCTCTATTCTCTGTGATCTCCTTGGTCCTTCTACCGTCTCTTTAATAGTTGTTGGCATAGGATTACTATGACTATAGAGCTTCTTCTTCACCCATTGCAGTGACAACCAATCTGTTTGGGTGACTTTTGGTTGGTAGACTCTCTTCTCACCATCTAATGATGATGCTTCCTCCTGTTCATAGGTAGGGATGGCTCTTGGGGTAGGTACATAGTGAATTACTCCTTCGCTTGATGATAAAGTGGAAAATCCTTTCTTTTCCTCCACTGCATGTGGCTGCTCCATAGACACCACATCGCAACTCCCTTTGATCTTCTTTGCCTCATGGTCATACAATATGAAAGCCCTTTGCTTTTCATTATGACCTAAGAAGATGCACCTTTTGCTTTTTGGTTCCAACTTGTTCTTTCTTTGACCTAGGACAAGAGCATAGCACATACTCTCAAAAATTCTAAAGTGTATGATTGAAGGATTCTTACCGATGTAGACTTCATGATGACTCTTTTTTATTTGATATGCAAAGCCCATGCCTTCCCTCATACACATTGTTATCTCAACAATGGTGTGACTCTTGTATTCCATAATGCCATCATGTTGTGATGTGTGAGGTGTCATTGATTGACACTTTATCCCTTTGCACTTGCAAAAACCTTCCAACTCCTTTGAGTTGAGCTCACCACTATTCCAAGGTCCTTCACATTTTTCCCTGGTTCATTTTCAACAAGTTGTGTTTGTTCTTTAATCTTACCAAAAGCTTGAGCCTTATCACGAAGAAAGTACATCCACATCTTCTTGCTATAGTTGTCGACAATCACAATGTAGGAAGATCCTCCAAAGGCCTGTATAGACATCTTACCACACAAGTTAGCACATACCAACACTAGAGGAGCCTTTGACCTACTCTTGCTTTCTTGTGGGAATGTCTCTCTGTGTGGCTTGCCCATCATAGAAGCTCTCCAAGGTTCCTTCATTCCATTCACTATAGGTAAGTGATGAAGAATAATACCTTGCTTTTGCATCTCCTTCCATACTGTCTCTATTACTGTGATGGCCCGTTCTTGTTGAGGCTGCATAGAACTAGAGTGACCTCTCTCATTGGCCATATGAGATGCATCGTTGTCTAGTCCCATGAATCCACAATTGATTCTTGTTGTGTTGAGGAGCATACCACCTTTGCTTTGGCTCCATGTATTGTCTCCTCCTTCACTTCATCTATCCTCTTGACATGACAATCTGCAATTGCATGTCCCTTCCCTTTGCAATGGAAGCATTGTCCTTAAAACTTATTCTCACTCCTCCTCCTCTTTGCACTCTCACCTTTGGTTGAAAAACCATGTTTACTTGATGCATTTCTTGAGAACATGGCATTTTTGTTGCTAATTCTTGCTTGGGATTTAAGCCTTCCATCATAATTTGGTGGAGAATTTTGGAGACTCATTTGAGCTAGTCCCTTGCTAGTCTTCTCTATCCCTTCACAAGCCATTCCATCACATGGCTTCTTGATCTGAGTAATGGATGCATTAACCTTCTCTCCTTCTGCAAACTTCTACATCCAATTGGCTTTCTAAATTTTGCATGCATGTTTGGTTTCTTACCTCAAAGTGACTCCTCAATAGACTCCATGCCTCACTTGCCTTGGATGTATGTTGAATACAAGGTAGAATAGAGTCCACACAATTGCTCATTATATAATATAGTGCATTTGCATTCCTTATCTTCCAAGCTTGTAGAAGCTTTGCATATGGAAGAATCACCATACTCGGATCCAATGGGTCAAAGGTAGGTTGTGGCCCTTGCTCACTTCCCATCACCATCTCCAAAAGATCATAAGAATCAAGGATAACTATAATCTTGAACTTCCAAAGAAAATAATTTGTACCATCTAACTTGCCTTCACTGAAGGTTGGTGGATGAACCCATTGTGTTTGCATTTCCAAATCCATTGCACCAACTCCACTTCCACTTCCACTCATAGATGCTAACACCTCCATAGTGTTGAAGCCTTTGTGTCCCATGAACTTGAAGCCTTGAATCCTTTGCCTCCCAACAACTCTGGTGTTGAAGCCTTTGCCTCCCGCAAGCTATAGCGTTGAAGCCTTTGCCTCCCAAGAACTTCAATGTTGAAGCCTTTGCCTACCAAAAACTTTGGACTTGAAGCATTTACCTCTCAAAAGCTTGATTGTTGAAGCATTCCTTCCGCAAATGCAAGAGTTGATTCCTTGGCCTCCACGATCTCTACAATCTTCTATACCTTCCTATGCTCTGATACCATGTTAGAAAAAAAACAAAATGATGAATAATTGAGTGGTGGGCTAGTTGTTGTAACTCTAATGCCATGTAGGGGTTACCACAACACACATATAAGATCAAGGTTAGATAGAATGAGAGATATCAATACTTATGGGAATAACACAAGATATTTGGTTATAATGGAAAGTGGACTCAAGATGAATAGAAGATGAACTCAACTCAATTCAACTAGAACTCATAACTCTAATACAATGGAATTCAAACACTAAACAATATATAGATGGTTCTATCCACCCGTGCACTCCCAATATGGAGCTTAGATGGTGATCTAGATAGAAGCTAGGTGAAGGGCTATAGGCCAACACAATGGGTACTAAGATGGATACCCTAATGGTTCCAAACACACAAACTATTATCCTACATGGGATGGGGACCATCTTTATAAGGTCCTTCAAGCCAAAGTCAGCCTACCCATGTTCTAGGGTCATGGTGGTTTGATCCATGCCCAAAATAATCTTCGCCATTGATCTGTGGGGTAAATCCAATGGTAGAAAGGTAGGATCAACAACCATTTGTTTGTAACCCTTGATCTTGCTTAATCCAAACTTAGGATCAAGTCTAGATCCAATGGCCCATATCAAATAGACCCTTCCCCAAGTTAAGAAAGCAACTTTTGTTTCTAGCCCTTGATTTAGGTTGATCCACACATGGGATCAACCCCAAATCCAATGGCATACAAGTTACCTTCCTAACTATCCATCTACGGTCTACACTAGACCTCATCTGACCTCAAAGTCAGGAACCTACCAATGTCCAACACTCTCACATGGCTTCTCCTCATAATGGGGCCCTTACAAATAGAGTGTTATGGAACAATGGTGGTGCTACATAAGGGTGAGGCATTGAGCATATCTAACATGTGCCTTATAGGGTAGTTTTTAGAAGAGGTTCTCTAACTTTCACTGCATATATTGGAGTCAAATTTCTTCACACAATATATATACAATGAGAACAAAGGGAACTACATGCCCTTGTATAAAACCTCATGCTTGCGGCATGATATAAAAGATAAGAATGTTGAATGTTCTTACGTCTCCTTGGGGGTGCCTACAAAATAAAACACTACCATCCTGCTTGCATGTAAAATGTAGATACCTCATCCTTTGATTTGATAAGATATACCCAAAGTTTTCTAGTAGCATCATCTATCAAAGTGACAAAGTAAAGAGAACCACCTAATGACCATTTGGGCATAAGACCACACACGTTTGTATGAACAAGATCTTAAGACATAATTGAAGAGTCAATGTGTGTTTTATGCACATTCTTAGTTTTCTTTCCATATTGACAACTTTCACAAAATGAAAAATCAGAGAAAGATAACACAGGTAAGTAGATAGAATAAGAAAGATTCTCCATTTCACTATGAGGTATATGGACCAAAAGCCATAGGCTGTTCAGTAACAATTAACAAGCTAGGTTGCATTATTCGTTATTTGACAGTTCATTTATTCGTGAATAGTTACATAATTTTATGATCAACCCTTATTATTCGAGCGAATTATTCGGTGACATGTCAGCTTATTCGGATAGGAGTGAATAGTTTTTGCACAGAAATTCGGTCCATTTTCTATCAAAAGTGCTTTTGTTCAAAAACTGTTTCGATAAAAAAGATATCGATTGAATAACTGTTTGATTGAAAATAATTCGATCAAATATTGTTTTATAAAAAAATATGCTTAGAGTCATTTCTCATAAGAGTTACTTTGTTTTTCAAAAACTCATAGTGTCGTACAAAGAACAAGGTATAAGCTCTTGTTAAAAATATTTAGTATTTTAGTATTAAAACAATAAAGAAAATATTTTTGTTTATGAGTTAAAAACTATTGTGATTGTTTGACTCAACATTGATTCTTACTTCATAATAGTATATGTATGCATATGATTGTGAGTAAAAATGTATTGTGATTGTTTGAATCAATATTGCTTCTTACTTCATAATAGTATGTGTATGTGTATGTGCATGTATGTCATATGATTTTGAGTGAAAATCTAATGTGATTGTTATGTGCATGTGGTATGTGTATGTATGATTGCGAATTAAAAACTATTGTATGTGTTGGAAAAGGTTTTATCTTCTTTTTATTAATTCAAGGGCTGAGAAGGTGTTAATAAGTGAACTAGAATTTTCTAGGTCTCTAGATGGCTTTGTTATAATACCTTCTCATATGCTTGAATTGTAAAGGAATCCAACAAAGTTTCATCCGATAGTATGTGTGTGCATATGAGTGTATAATTGTGAATGAAAATCTATTGTGATTGTCTGACTCAACATTATTTCTTAGTTCACAATAGTATGTGCATATGATTGAGAATTTAAAATCTAATTTGATTGTTTGATTCAACATTGATTCTTACTTCACAATAGTATGTGTAAATGTATGTGTGTGTATCATTGAGGATTAAAATCTATTGTCATTATTTGACTCAACAATGATTTTTACTTCACAATAGTATGTGTAATTGTATGTGGGTGTACGATCGAGAATTAAAATCTATTGAAATTGTTTGACTCAACATTGATTCTTATTTTGCAATAGTATGTGTAATTTTATGTGTGTGTATGATTGAGAATTAAATTCTATCATAATTGTTTGGCCCAACATCGATTCTTACTTCACAATAGTATGTGTGTGTATGAGTGAGAATAAAAATATATTGCGATTGTTTGATGCAATATTCATTCTTACTTCACAATAGTATGTGTAAGTGTATGTGTGTGTATGATTGAAAATTAAAATCTAATGCAATTATTTGATTCAACATGGATTTTTACTTCACAATAGTATGTGTAACTGTATGTGTGTATGATTCATGAGAATTAAAATCTATTGTAATTGTTTGACTCAACATTGATTCTTACTTCATAATGATATGTGTAATTGTATGTGTGTGTATGATCTAGAATTAAAATCTATTGTGATTTTATGAATCGACATTGTTTCTTACTTCACAATAGTATGTGTGTATGATTGAGAACTTTAATAGATAGAAAATTTAAATACATAGATTAATAGATTTAAAAACTTTTTAAGAGAGATTTGGAGTAGTTTGTATATATTTTAAGATATATATTTAGTGGAATGTATATCTTATTTGATACTTATCTTATTTGATACTGATTTATGTTGTCTTTTTGTAGATATAAACTCTTCATAAAGCAAGCATTATGCAAAAGGGAAAATAATGATCATATGTGATTATTCATCAAGAGGGTAAAACAATCTCCACAATACAATGCAAATGTTGTGGACATCGTTATGTAGGAAATGCAACTCGGATAAAAGAGCATCTTTTTAGTAAATGTAATAATGTGGCAGGATGCTTTAATCTAGATAGTGATATATGGGTACACTTTGCAAGTTATGCAAACAAATGTAAATATCAAGGTATCACATCAAAAAGATTTAAAAGCATGAGTATTTCAAAGCACTTTCGAAGTAGTACAGGTGTAGAGAAAGAATGAGTAGATGCATCAATGACACCAGAGGATCCTCATTATATTTCTACTCAAGTATTGTTGATATATTTAGGTAGTGGTGTGTGTGAACACTCTAGGATTGTCGGGGTACTTTTTTCCCTCTTTAGGAGGTTTTTTCCCCCCAGCTTGTATATATGTCTATTGCCCTAATGAGCTACTTATCTTTGTACATTCTAGTGGTAATACATTCAGCATTGTGTGTTGTGCTCCAAGCTTCTTCTTCTTCCTCGTGTTGTTCACGTGCTTTCGCAGATGTCTAACTCCAACAATTGGTATCAGAGCAGGTTGTCGCTTCATCTAGGGCATTGTCTACACCTCTCCAGTTGTAGTCTCAAAATCGCATGAAACTTGGTAAGCATACTCAAGCTATTTCAGAGATCAAAACTGCTTCGTTTTGTGGTGCCAAAATTGCGATCTCAACTCATTTCGGCCTTTGAACGCACTATCACATTGCTTGTGTAGGCTATTTTGTCTTTTTGTGCCAAAGATATATACCAATTTCGGTTCGCCAGTATAAGCATCTTGAAGTTTTCTATAGGTTTAGCAGAATTCGTCTTGTTCAACTTTTTGAGATATAGACAATTTTCTGCATCAAGGTATTTTAGTCACCGGGCATGGCTAAAGGCAGTGATGTATCCCATATGTTGGTTGTTGAGGATAAGTTGGATGGTACCAACTACCCATTATGGGCTTATATGATGCATCATGTATTGGTCGCAAAAGGACTATGGAATATTGTGTAGGGTGTTGAAAGACGTCATGCTACACCTACAAATATAGGTACTGCAAATACAAGTGATGGAGCTGATGGAGATGGTGTTGAAGATGATGATATTCTATAGATTCCTGTTCGTGCTACTATTTTTGTTGCATCTACTGCAGAGCAAATTCATTGGGATGGCAGAGATGCTCATGCACATGCATTGATAGCTTTGTCTGTCAAACGTGCCATTATTCCTCACATTTTCTCTTGCAGAACAGCTAAGGATGCTTGGGATACACTTACCACATTGTATCAGGCTAGGAATGAGGCTCGTGTTGCTTACCTCCAAAAACAAATGGAGAGTGAGCACATGAATGAAGGTGATTCTATGGACAATTTTCTCACAAAGATCAAGAAACTGAAAGAACAATTGATTTATGTTGATGAAGTTATACTAGACAACTCACTTGTGCAGACCGTTCTGAATGGTCTTCCTCACTCATATCAGAGTTTTGCTTCTACTCTTCATTTGATGATGAAAGGCAATCCAAATGCCTTGTCATTTGAGGAGTTAGTCTCTACTCTATTGCAGGAAGATTGGTCTAGGGAGAACAGGTATATTATGCATGTTGCAAATCAAGCTTTACTGGCTAGTCAGAAGGGCAAAGGTAAATGGAGCTCTTCTACTAGTAAGCAAAAATCTACAAATGTTGCACATTCGAAGAAGGAAGACAAAGATGAGAAGAAATTAGAAAAGCAAAAATTGTTTTGCAAATAATGTAAAGCAAATGACCATGTCATCAAGAGCTGTCCAAAACTGGGTGCTAAAGAGGAAAAGAAGAAAGAGGCTGGAATGGTTGTTGCAGAGGCCTCTACACCGAAAATAGAGTCTGCTAATCTTGTGTAGGAAGAAGAATGGGTATTTACTACTATTTGCAGTTTTGACCCATCTTCTCATGAGCAGTGCATGTCTACAGTAGACTCAGATGTTTGGTACTTTGATAGTGCGGCGACCAAACATATTACCTCATAGCACAGTTTCTTCTCTTCGCTCAAGCCTTCCCCTTTAGGAAATATTGTTACATGCACCAACAACTCCTCCTATCTTGTTATGGGAGTTGGTAAGATCATTTTGACTACTGCTGATGGTAGATCTTTCACTTTGTCAGATGCTTTGTTCGTGCCAGGGATCAAGAAAAACCTGTTATTAGTTTTTGCATTAGCCAAGATTGGATTGGTTGTGAAATTTGTTGATGACAGATGTACAGTTCGATCTATCAAATGGTGATGTCATTATTGCTTCTAGCATTTTATGTCGTCCGATGTATAAGCTCATAGACTATGAAAGATCTATAAATGATTTGGCATGTGCAGTACATGATTCTCAAGCTATGTGAGATGCAAAGCTTTGGCATGCACGCTTTGGTCATCTGAATTTTGCTAGTTTGCTACGCCTGTAGAAATATGAAATGGTGTCCTCTTTGTCCAAACTTGAGGCACCCGGTAAACATGTATGTGAAGGCTGTATTTTGGGCAAAATGTAGTGTTCTTCCTTTCTAAAAGATGGTTCAATTCGGGCTACTCAGAAATTGCAGCTTGTACATAGTGATGTATGTGGTCCTATGCAGATCCCTTCTTTTGGAACCTATCTTTACTTCATGACTTTCATCGATCATTTTTCCAGGCATGCATGGGTATATCCATTGAAGGCAAAGTCTGAAGTGTTTATGTGCTTCAAACAGTTTCTGGTTTTGGCTAAAAATCTATCAGCATGTTAAATGGGCACCCTCCATTCTGATCGAGGGGGGGAATATATATCTTCTGACTTTAATGCATTTCTGGCTGAACGTGGGATAAAATATCACTGTACAATGCCATATACACCTCAACAGAATGGAGTTGCTGAACGAAAGAATAAGTCACTCATGGAGATGGCGAGGTGTATGGTCAAGAGTCAAGCTTTACCACATAGTTTTTGGCTTGAGGTTGTTATGTGTGCAGCATATGTACTGAACATGTGTCCCACTAAAGCGCTGTAGTCTATCACTCCATATGAGGCTTAGTGTTGAAGAGCTAAGAAGAGCAAAAGGCAGAGAAAAAGATGGGCCCCAAAATTTTTCCGATGTGGACACTTTATTTTTGTATCATAGCCATTTTGTAACATATTTTCCGATGTAAATGCACTAGAGGAGTCCTCTAGATGCATAACCATGGAGATTAGTAGCTCACCCATGTAAATTAGTAGGAAATTAACCTTTTAGTGAATAAAGTGTCGGTCTCTTGTGTGAACGGACCATTTTTTAGGGCACATGTATATAAGTAAATTTGTGACTCTTTGTAAAGAACAGCGAGTCGTAACAAACGAGAACTATGTCGTAAAAAGAGAACACTCTCGTCAAAAATTACATGTTTTCACCTCATTTTTGGAATTCCTTTACACCAGTATACATATATTACAAAAATGAGGTGAAAACAAGTAATTTTTGACATTTTTTGTCATTTTCTCAAAAAAAAATGAGCTCAAAATGTAGTCAAAATTTCACTATATTAGGCATTGACGTGTCCCAAAATGTATATGATAAGACATTGACATGTCCAAAATCTATATGATAAGACATTGACATGTCTAAAATATATATAAGAATGTAGAAATCAATAGTTTTTACACAAAAATAACATTTTAGACATATCTTTAATGGGTGGATATCTGATTGTTATTCAAAATTGCTACAAAACATGGTTTCATTAACCAAACTACTTTGAGGCATTTACATAAGCACTAAAAATGTCTGAGAGCTTCAATGCAACTCACAACTTTGTCGATCTATGTCTACACCCTCATCATCTGATGCACTTGATTCAGTCTCATACTGTTGAGAGCTCTCTTCTTCTTCTTCAATATCCACAAGAGCTCTATCTTCATCCACGTACATACCAAATTCTGCAGGATCATGCACAACTCTTCTTGTTTTCCTATGATTTCCTGTACCACATACATCTGGAAGCTTTTGTTTTATCATGTTGATGGTTGCTTTCCTCAAGTGACCAGTTTTTGTCAAGGAAAAATCATAAACAAGAATATCTACATCATCCATTTTAAGAGTGGATGTGCTTCGAATATTCTTTTTCCTTTTTGAACCTGTTCGTTTAGTATCACACACCATTTCTAAGTTATATTTACCTGTGAATGCATTACTACTTTTAGTGTAATACCAATGCACCATCATAGCCTCTATTCTTCTCTGATCAATATCTTTAGTTATCTCTAAAACCTTTGCAATCCAAAATGGTTTGGTAGCCTCATCACCATCAGCAAGTACTGCAATAAGCGTTCCAACATTTATCTCTATTAAATTTCCTTGCCATCTTGCTTCTGCCTCTTTTGTCATCCTTGGGCCTACATAAATATTTCTTTCTGGTGGATGTATAAAACTTTGAAGTGCATCTGCATTACATGTTTGGGCCACATTCACGGATCTTTGTGTACAAAAATCCCATGTGAATGGAACATCAACTGGCCAGTGACCTGCAATTGTATACTGTATAATCTCTTCTTGATGATTGAAAAAGTCCTCCCACCAAGATACATCTTGATCTCCAGCATATTTTTTTGCACGCTCAATATGTCTCTTCTTTTCAATGAGTGCATGCATCCAGCTTTTACTTTGATCAACCACACTTCCATATCTTTCTGTATTGTTTTTATCTTCATATGGTGATTGTTCTGCACCATACACTGTTACAGTAGACAAATTAGGCACCTGCAATAACAATCTGCATCCCTCTTTAGGCTCCCACCCAAGAGAAGATGAATACTGCTTTGCAAATAAAAGGGTTATTTCATCAACCCTCCTCATCAAGAATACATGGTTGAAACTAATATTGTGCAATGGAGCCAAAACCTTAGCACTGTTATCAAGGCCCATTGAGCAAAAGTGCTTAAAGTCATAAATCTGTGTGAGGTGTTGAACTTCTGGTTTTGGAGTATATGCTTCTGAAATCAGCTCAGATAAAATCGGAAGAGTAAAAGCATTGTTATGTGCCAACTTCTTAGAGAAAGTACTGAACATTTGATCAATGTGATCATGAGTGTGGCCAACCAGAAGAAAATTTATCTTAACCTTCTGAAATACCTGTTTTTCAACAAGCATGCTTAAATATCCAAAGATTGTAGAATTTTTATTCTCTCTTGCAGTATTATCTAGTTGCAAATATAGAGTTGGTGGCAAAAGACCCTTCCATGATTGCAAAACACGATGAATGACAGTAACTGTAAGGTTTGGATCATTATGCACATTCGGATATGTGAAGAAAACCTTGGACATTACAGTTCCATTGTATACCAAAGCACCAACCAAATGCATTTGCACAAGGACTTCATCTCCAATGTCCTTAGGGATGCGATAAAAATGTGGCAAACAAGTTTTTTTTGATCCATACCATCGATCAACAAACACATATAACGCTCCGGATTTCTGAGTGCCTTACTTCGATGATGAATTGCTTTCTTTCTCTCTAATGCTTGACTGTCACGATGGTTGTTAAGAAGGTTTTTAAAATTATGCTTTTCCTGTGGTGTTGTAGCCCCTTTTGCCATGTTTTTCAAAGTGGCGCAAACTGAACATTCACCCATTCTAACTTTAAGAGGAATAAAAACATTGTTAAACTCTTCCTTCCATAATCGAGTAAAGTGACGATACAACACATACTTCTCATTTCTATTTTCCATGTCTTCTCTATATATTTGAAATACCTCTCGACGAGTAAAGTTATCTGACAAGTGCAACCTTCCAGTTGTAGGCATAACTTCACAATGCAAGCTAAAATAGTTCATCATCCAATTCATTGCATGACGTCCAACAGATCCTTTGGTCCCAACATGGAACGTATCCAAAATGAGATCCCCATTCAAAAACCCTTGTTGAACCCTATGTATTCTAAAATTTCCTACACCCATTGCAATTTTAAATGCAGCCCTACAGCATGGCATCCCTTGAGTAAAGAAATATTCAAAACCAACACGCGTTACTGACATGTTATCCTCAATCATTTGCATGCAAGAAACAAGGTATATATCTTGCCTTTCACTATCTAAATGGAGGAATTTTTCTCTTATGTGCTTTAGTTTCTTCATTCCTAAATTATACAAACATTTCAAACCCCAACAATGTTTCACAATATCCAATGCAATCTGTCTATCTGAAGTAAGAAATTTAAATCTTTTTCGACTTACTTCACGAGACCTTCTTTTAAATCGTAGATTGAGCTTGCTTTGCTTTTTCGTTGCTCCACATGCACTTGAGTCAGAAGGGAGATCAATGGTTGGATCAGATGGGAGATCAAGAGGTGCATTTGGTTGAGCAGCATTGCACTGTGAATTGGATAACTTAAATGACTCAACAGAAAACATGGAATCATCAGCACGTTCTAAATCATAGGGATCATCACTTCTCTGGAAAGGCTCAACTGAGAACAATGAATCAATATGAGCAGAGGAAGCTGATGCCCAAGCATCCACTGAAAAGATTGAGCTCATCTTCACTGAGTTCACAGAAGACTGAAGATGAATGACCTTTTTAAATAAGTAGAAATCCGAGATCAAGTGAAGATGTCACATCAAATGTCACATCAAGAAGATATGAAATCAAAAGCTTATTAAAGTACATTAAATAACATTAAACATCAAATTACATCAAATCACTTAATTACTCAAATATACACTAATAAGGGAACCAAAGATTTGATTCACTTTTGATTCAAATGAGAAACACAGTTGATTTCTAACTACATATGAGTCATTGAGTCTAAGCATTGTGAATGAATCAAAATATATCCAAGTTGAGTTCCAACAGGAATATATAATAAAATTGTTTGGAGAAATTTTACAAGAAGAAATTTTACAATTGGAATATATCCAAGTTGAGTTCCAACTGGAATATGCTATGCCATTGAACCCTATACAAGAAGAAATTTTACATTTCGTTAAGATTTCAAGGATTAGGTTTTATTGTGGTCTTGGCTAGATATCAAAGAGGTAGATGAAAGTATATTAAAAAAGAATTATGTGTAAAAGAGGTACACAAAATGTTTATTCATACATTGATTTTCCATTTCAACAATGTGTTACAAGATAAATGTGAATATGAACTAAAGTGTGTGGAGGATAACACTATAAAGATGTCATTAATCTCACAACTTAGACCTGATTTTCTCCCAAGCAACAGACTCTAAGAAAGAACTTCTACATGAGATTAGAAATCCTCATGTACATACCATACTGTTGCCATTGAAGCTTAATTTCCATGCAAATGTATATAAATAGTTGCAAGGTTCTGTACTTGAATGTTTATTCATACATTGATTTTCCATTTCAACAGTGAGTTACAAGATAAATGTGAATATGAACTAAAGTGAGGAGGGTAATACTATAAAGATGTCATTAGTCTCCCACAGTTAACACAACTTTGACTTGATTTTCTCCCAAGAAAGAGATTCTAAGAAACAAATCTCTACATGAGTTTAGACATCCTCATGGACATACCATACTCTTGCCATTGAAATGTAATTTCTATGCAAATGTATATAAATAGTTGCAAGGGTCTATGAATATTTCATTAAAGTGGCTCTGAAACAACCTATTACTGTGGGTGCTATTCCCTGGTTAGATAAGTTGACAGATTTAGTTAGCAACTAGACTCATTCAGTTAGATCCAGTTAGTCTCTGGTTCAAGTTACCCAATTGCCTATAAATACCAGAGGAGGAGATCATTCGCATTTTCAAAATCCACGAGCAAGAGAGAGCAGCAGAGCACAGACAGCCATGGAGCACAGAGCTCAGCATACCAGCAAGCCAAGTCAGATGGAGAAGAAGAATGTTGGCAAAAGTACCAAGAGGTAGACAAAATAATACCATAAATAAAGATTCTAAAAAGATTCCCTCTGTATGTCTGTGTAAAAAGTCTGATTTCTAGGTATTTATTTTTCTTACCTGTAGAAATATGGATCCAAAGAATGTACAGCTCGATGCCTAGCATCGACTTTAAGGTGTAAGTCGATGCCAGGCATCGACTTAGGATTGCAAGTCGATGCCAGGCATCGACTTGCAAGTGCAAGTCGATGCCAGGCATCGACTTTTGGGCCCAAGTCGATGCCTGGCATCGACTTTCAGGTGCAAGTCGATGCCAGGCATCGACTTGCACCGACAAGTCGATGCCTGGCATCGATTTACACCTGAAAGTCGATGCCAGGCATCGACTTGGGCCCAAAAGTCGATGCCAAGCATCGACTTGCCGGCATCAACATGCACTGAAAAGTCGATGCCAGGCATCGACTTTAGGGTGCAAAGTCGCTGCTTGGCATCGACTTTTGGGCCCAAGTCGATGCTTGGCATCGACTTTTGGGCCCAAGTCGATGCCAGGCATCGACTTTGTGTGCAAGTCGATGCCAGGCATCCACTTGAGGGTAAAAGTCGATGCCAGGCATCGAATTGGCCCAAAAGTCGATGCCAAGCATCGACTTGGGCCCAAAAGTCGATGCCAAGCATCGACTCTTGCACCCCCAAGTCGATGCCTGGCATCGACTTTCACCCTCAAGTCGATGTCGGGCATCGACTTGCACACAAAGTCGATGCCTGGCATCGACATTCACTTAAACATCGATGCCTGGCATCGACCTGAAGCTCAAAATTGATGCCTGGCATGGACTTGGGCCTTTGAAAACCACATCTACGTTTGATCTGATATTTCCAAGTGCCTTCAGGGATGCGGAGTACAAGGATGAAAGGCCCATCAAGAAGCTCAGAGTCACCATGGGCTCTGTTGACCAGCAACGTGACAAAGGCATTGGTCACCAAGCAAAACAAAAGAAAATTATTGCACCATTATCCTCTGAGAAGGCCAGCAACCCACTAGGAATATCCTCAGGTGGACAGAGTAGCATAAAAATTCCTGCGGAGGATCCAAATATGAGGGAAAGGTCTAAGGAGACGGAGGTCATGAGGACAGATCGTCCACTTCGGGACATGACAAATCTAGAGTGGTGCCTTCAGTACGTTGAAGAGAAGAATGCAGTCCTCCTTGTGTTCGCAGGGGCTTATGGCAGAGGAAAGATCACGACAACACAAGGTTTTCAATATGGCCTTGTTTACAAACTAGATTATGAAGATGAAGATTCTGACAACCTGCTTTTCTTGGTGGAGACATCAAAGGGATTAAGAAATGTCATATGCAAGATGGATTTCTTGTGCCCAGAGTGCTGTGTTCCAGAAGGGCTAGCTCAGATATGCAGAGACTCAGTGAATTTCATCAAAGACCTGATGCCATGGATCCAGGGCAATATCATGCCAACACAACAGAAGAAGACGACCCCTGTAAAGGCAAGGGGTAAGCAGAGCGTGCAGAAAAAGCTTCAAAAGAAAAAGAAGAGAATTTCAGAAGAGGAGTCTTCTGCTTGCTGTATTGAAGAGCTCATTTAGTTGTCTTTCCACTTTTTTCTGCAGAAACCAAAGAAAAGTAAGTCTGTGGAGCTACTAGATGATTGCCCCCCTGCATTCCTGGCTCACATTCAAAGAGCAAGGCATGAGAAATCTAGGCTGAAAGCCAAGGAGATGGATTTTGATGATGAACCTGATCTTAAATGCTTCTCCAATCCCCTAGACCCCCTTAGGCCTGTATATTACAATCTATACTGTAGTGATGTAAATAATATTTGTTCTGTTGTGCCTAGAAAACATTTCTCCCTTCTCATAGCGGACATACCCTATGGATTTAGGATGTTGGGATCAGTTAATGATGATGAACCCTTCAAACACCCTCAGATTCGGAAGATGGTCACTGATTTTGCAGAGTTGACTATGTCTCCTCTTTGGAGGATAGTAATTTTCCATAGCAGAGACCAGTCCTTCTCTGTTTCAACTGCTCTGAAGGCAAGATGTCATGCTATGGAGTGCCTCACGTGGTAAGTAATCTTCTTTCTATCTCCGTGGCTTTAATGATGCTCTTTGTGACTCATAGTTCTTGTTTGCAGGGTGAAGACAAATGTAAATCACACTCCTTTGCATAGGTTTGTGAGCGCCACTGAATGCATTACAGTTGGCTATTATGATGAAGTAAGCAAAAGGAGAGTCAGGGAGCATTGCAATGAGAATGGGATTTCAAATGTGCTCATGTTCCCAGCCGTTACCAAGAAACTTCGTCATGTAGCTGGGGACATGACATTGGTTAACCCCTATCAGAAGCCACAAAAACTCATAATGAGATTGCTTCAGCTATTCTCCAATGATGATGACTGGGTCCTAGACCTTTTTTCGGGCACAGGTAATTTCAATTTTCACAGTTTTCATTAGTCATGGTTGATTAGCACCTCTAAGTGGTTTTCTGCTGTTTCAGGAACGACTCTGTCTTGCTCCTTAAAGCTGTTCAGGCACTGCATAGCTGTGGAGAAGGATGATGCTCAAGTGAGCTTTATTAAAATGAGAATCAATGGGCTGAATGAATGCCCAGATGAAGACCAAGAGGTTGGAAGGAAGCACATTGCAGACACGGAGAGATTCCAACCGGCTTCAAGGGAGCCTGTTCCCCCACTTGCAGATGAACCTGGGGACATGGCTGACCTTGAAGAGCCAATCTTGGAGCAAGAGAGGCAGGATATGGGTTCTAATGTTCCAGAGGATCCCAATATCCTTGAGCCTGAGGAAAGCTATGATCAGCTTCTATTGTAGATTCATATTACTCTTGTACTTACACAGGAAATGTAAAACATCATTTTAATATAAATATAATGTCGAGTTCTGCTTCCACTTTGTGTTCAACTTGATTTATCTTGAGCATTTCTCTGATCATGTGTGAATGTTTCTTAGTATAATTTTGTTGATTATTATCTTCTCTTGGGAATGCTTTTGTGAAATGTATTTCATATTCTGTGAATATGGCCATGCATTCAATGAGGATCTTAACCATACAAAGGGGATGATCTTAATTGCCTTGTTAAAATGTTCCGATTTTTGCAACACATGTACTCTAATTTTTGAGTACCTTTTAATCAGCTATAATCTGTGCTTGTTGAGGTTATGGATGTAAGGAAGGAGCTTCCCGAACTCTTACTTGTACCTTAAACACTAATCTATTGTCAAAGATCATGATGTGGGATTCTTGATCGGCTGAAGAACTAGTTTTCATGGCAACAAGAATTTTATTATATCTATCTTGACTACTTGGGATATGAGATCAAGGTTCTAGTGACAATATTTACAAGCAAGAACAAGTGATGCTTTCTAGATATTGTAAAATGCTCACTTTATTGCTTGATATAATGGTCTTTAGGTAAAAAGAAAAAGAGAACATGTCTTTGTTCTCCTTTGTTGTGACTCAGTGTTAAAGATTTTTTGCCATTGTGAGAATCAAAAGCACAGAATTTCGAATTCGTGTCTTCTCCTCTCTGTATCTTCTTCTTTATGAGCTTGTGTGCATGTGTCTTGCTTGAAAAGAGTGTTAGGAAGTGTTGTCTATCCATGAAAGTGCTTGTTTGTTGTTGTTAGGGTGTGTGTGAAGTGTAGGAAGTGCTGAAGTGTAGGAAGGTCATTCCCGTGACTCAGTATTTTGCTCATAACTTGAAGTAGGAGTGTCAAAATTGAGTGAAAAGACCACCATTGGATGTGTCTTCTTGAGAGCTTCGAAAGAACCCGTATTCGCGATATTCAAAGTTCGAAGCTAAGAGAAAAGCTCGATTTACTATTGGCTGCTACTCCAAGTATCGTGGCATCTCCACAGATTCTTGACACTTGTTTGGAATAGGCTTGGGCTTATTTGCACTCTTTCGGAAGCTCATTTGCATTGATCATCATTTGAATGCATGTCTTCATACACTCGGCTAGGTTTTGATACTCCTCGGATTGATAAATAAAGCGTGAATCCCCACTATATGCACTTGAGGGGGATTGCGGTATAGTCTCTTTCTCCACAAGTCCCTAAGTTGGTACTTAGGTACACACGTTTTTGGCGTCGTTGCCGGGGAGGTCAAATCAAACCGAGGCACTCGTGTGATGGTAAGTAGCTCTTAGCATTGAAGCGAGTAGAGGAGTTGTGAATTTCTCTTCTTTGGTAAGTCACACTCATCCACACTTACTACTTCTCACTCTTGGAGTGTGTGTAGTGAGTTGATAGTCTAGGGAAGTGAGCGGAGTGAGTAGAGTAGGAAGGAGGAAGTAGGCAAGTAGGTTAGGAAGTTAGAGTAGCTTTCAACCTTTGTTCTTGTTAGTCTTTCTTTAGTTAGGAAGAACTTTCAAAAGTATAAAAACCAAAAAAAACTATCTTTTTCAAGTCACTTGTCTCCAAACAAGTATCGTGAGCACTAAAGAGCAAATATCGCGATCGGGAGCAGGGTTGTTGAGCTACTCAGAGCTAGAAAGGGTTGTAGAGGAGTTGGAGAGTAGCTTCCCAGGTAATCATACCCATTTCTTACTCATAAGTTCTAGTGAAATCAAGCATTTCAGTAAAACGACCTGCGGAAAGTATCGTGAGGGTCATCCCAAGATAAAGAAAGTTCATTCTTGTGATACAGACTGAGGGGAGAGGGTAGATGAACTCTAGGAACATTTGTATGCAATTAAAATCCAAAAAATACTAGCTAAAAATTGAAAAAATGTCAAGTATCGTGTTCTCCGGCGGTTGAGATATCGCGATACCTGGATATCGTGAACTCCTGTGGTCGAGTATCACGATACTTGAAGTGGTCAAATATCGAGTATCGTTGAGGAATCCTCACGATACTAGTGAGATATCGTATATCATGTATCGTGACTTCGGGTTGCGATACCGGTGGCATATCGTGTATCGTGAAGGTAGCTTCTCGCGATACCTAGTAAATATCGAGTATCGTCGGGAAATTTCTCACGATACTTGACACATATCGAGTATCATAGAGATCTGTAAACGATGTTTGACTAGTATCGAATATCGCAGGAATTCTCTTGTTCAAATATCGACTATCGTTGAGTTCCAAGTATCGTGTATCGCCGATTTTTTTTGCCCAATATCGTGTATTGCGACTTTCACAAAGTATCGAGTATCGTGTATCATGGGATTACTTCTTTGCGATACCTGTGTAGTATCGAGTATTGTGGGGTCCTTCCGCGATACTTGCGAGATATCGAGTATCGTGGTATTGAGCACTCGGTCAAGTATCAAGTATCGTGACCTTTTACAGTGAGTCAAATATCGACTATCGTGGGAATCTGAGGGCGATATTTCTTGAGTGTCGAGTATCGTGGAATATCCTAGTGTGTCAGATATCGAGTATCGTGGCATACTCTTTTGGGTTGAATATCGTGTATTGTGGATTTAGAGAGAGTTTCTCAGTCAATCAAATAATCCCTATGAATTGGGACCTCAGCAAAGAGCATTGGATGCTAGGAGTGGTTAAAATGGGACCAAAATTTTTAAGTGAATGAACCTAAGGTCTGGAAGAACTCTAGGAAGACGAAGAAGTGTGATTTCTTCTGTAGGAAGTGTAGCTAAACCAAGTAGTCATTCACAGTACTTTGAAACCTCGAGTGAGTCGGAGGAAGAAATTCCCATGGCTTCAGAGGATATGCAGAATTCTGTACCAATAATTGGCATGATGTCAATTATTGAGGGTGAATATCGAACATCTTTAGAATATGTGAACACTAACCAACATGGGATACCTATCTACCTAGATGGTCTAAACCGATCCGTGGCCAGACTAAAGAAAGCTACAGATGCTTACATAGTACCTAGGCCCGCAGTTAAATATGCAGGAGGGTTCTATATGGACAAAAGAGATATTCAGTATGTTGTTACAGAACACCCTGAAAGCATCAACGAACAAGGGGAAGAAGGTAATGCTCACAACCTTAATGAAGAGGGACATGAAGAGCAGGTGACCACCCCTAGAGGGAGATCCACGGTTGTTAGGGTCTGGAGAGGAGACTTAGTTCCCCAAGATGATTCCCTAATGGATGTCTATTTGATCAATGGAATGGAACATCTTCTCAGAGCTCACTCTTCGTTATGGGAAGTGGCCAACAACCCAGTTACCATCTATGAGTTACAAGACCCTGAACTTCCCACCATTATCACGTACTTGGAAAAAAACCAGAGGAGGTACTGGCCTCTAACGGAGTTATAAAGAGCGGGGTTGAAATATCAGAACATTCTAGTGTTCCCTCCTAGGGATCAAGCTACTACTTCTCAGAACCCCCAAGGAACTTTTCAAGATAATTCATATCAGTATTCGGGACAGACACAACAAACGCATATTCTGGTCAGACCACATGTGGAGTTTGCTATGCCGAGTAATAACCCTAACTATCGGCCTCAACCACCAATGGAACCAAGGAATAGAATTCCTATCCCAGATAGACCACCTGTAGTAAGAGGACCTGGCATACCGATAGGAAGACCAGTTCTCCCTGTGATGCCTAGACCACCTGAAGCAAGAAGAAGATTAAGACCTATTCAAGTTGCTAAATGCATGAGAAACCATTATGATGGCTCTAGTGAACCTTACAATCATATAGTTGAATTCAAGCAAGTAATCAGAGCTGAACAAGTGGAAGATTTTTTGATTCAATATGAATCCTTTGGTCTAACTCTAACAGACACAGCTCTAGCATGGTTCCAGCCATTAGACCCTAATAATTTTCAAAACATGGAACAAGTATATCAAGAATTAATCGAAGAATTCACCAAATCTGGGATTAAAAACAACTCTTCCTCATTGATCCATAGTTTTAAGCAAGCTCCTACGGAATCACTGAGATTGGCAGCAAGAAGATTCAAGCAATACGTGGATAGATGCCCTGTTGAAGAGAGGCCCACTCAAAACAAAATGGTGTAATTGTTTTTGGAGGGATTAGTGAATGGATCATTAAGATCTCTGGTATATGTGAAAAGAGATCAAACTTTGCAAGAATGTATGAAAGAATGTATTGACCTAGAGGACAATCTAGCAGAAGACTTGAAAATACCTCAAGGTAGTGTGAAAAGTGAAGATTCCGCCAGTAGCACGTCAAACTCTAAGAACAATGTAGAGGAAATAGCCGACTTAGTAGCAAAGAAATTGAATGTTCAAGGGCCAAGGAACTACCCCAACAACCCAATAAGAGTACCCATGCTTCGAAGGTGTGTGGATTGTAGAGGTGATCATCCTTCTCATTTATGCACTAGGGGAGTAGTCCCACCACCTTCTTATGCTTACAATAGACCACCCGCCCCGGGCCCTCTACAATATTGTAGCATAGAGCAAAGATACACAAATCATAACACAGAAAATTGTCCTTACAATCGGCAGTCAAGACCAGTACAACCTCTCATGAGACCTTATGGATACCATCCAAGAGATCAAGGAGGTGAAGCCTTTAGATATCCCACATATCAACAGCAGGCACCAGCACCACGACCTTATGCTTATCACGGTTACGCTCAACCACAACCGGTGTTAGGACAACAACCGCCCCACCCTCAGAATGTTGTCCCAGTGAAAATAGAGCAACCCAAAGAAAACCTAGAGAGAGCAATAGTCCCAACCACGCCCTTAGCTAGTAACGAACTGTACGACTCATCGTATGACCATAGTCAAGGAAATTACTCCGCTTATGAGAGCTCTATAATCGAATATGGACAATCTTACGAGCCATATGCATATGGCATGGAAGGACCATATAGTTCTTACGGATATGAGCAGGATTATGTGTCATTAATGTATACTGCCCCCAGAGCACCCATGCCCTCCCGACCTATGACTAGACCACCTGCACCTAGAGGACCATGTTACAGGTGCGGAGGTGATCATTTTATCAGAGAATGTACATTACCAAACCCACCACCACCACAGCGAGTTTGGGAAGGATACTGTAGTGAGTGTGGTAAGGAGCACCTTTTCAGAGATTGCCCCAAGAACCCCAACAAAGTTAACTCGAACGTGCAAATCAACGTGATAGAAGTAATAGAGTCGTCAGGGAGTGATAAGGAGTACATCATGCCATTGAAAGAAATAACAAGAGCTAAAGCTAGAGAGACCCCGGGAAAAACTAGAGAGAATGATCAAGGCAACAGAGAAGTGAATATACCTACACCCCAAGTAGTTGAAGACTCGGAAGAGCCTGGGAAAAGTGTTACAAGTAAACGAACACAAAGATGGAAGAATCGGAGAGACAGGATAAAGGAAAAGAAACTACAACAAAAGAAGAAGAATGAAAAGAATGAACAAGATCAAGAAGAAAAACAGAAACGCGAAGGAGAAAATCAGAAGGGAGATTATAAAAAGAAGAGGTAGGATCAATTTTAGCACTCCCCATGCGAGAAGAGTTAGCCATGTGGATTCAGGCGTACCAGGCACGAATAAGAGCAAGACCAACCATTGAACAACATGAAAAAGAATATCCTAGAGGTGACTTAGAGAAAGAAAGATTGGAGATATGTAGAAAAACCTGTTCTTCGACTACCCAATTCTCGAATTCCCGAAAAAGAATTTCAAGAGTGTGTCATCCCTCATGATCCCAAGAAAGGAAAAGAAGGTGAGACACGTGATGGAAATTACCACGAGGATAAAAGAGAAGGATCCATAGTCCCCGAAGTAGATGGGGAATGGCCTAAAGACTTGTGGGCAAGAGTCCAAGAAGATAAATGGAAGAAAGTGGAAGGAATTGAACCACCCTTTGAGGAGGTAGAAGCAGAAGGTGAATTGGAAGACTCAATACCTGAGCTAAATTCAGAAGGATTAGTACAATTTGATAAGAGCGACGAGGAGAATGACAGTGTGAAAGCTTTGCCAAATTACACAGGGGAATACGAACATAATTCTGAATTATGATGCATTCCCTCAATAAGGAAAAAAGAGCAGAACCCATCAATCCAAACATTAGATATCATACAACATCTTAGAAAGGTAAAAATCCCTTGTACTTTGACATTGGAAGAACTTTTGAAGATAAAACCACATCTGAAGGAGAAGCTAATGAGTCGATTGGAGACCAAGTCAGAAGAGAAGGAGATGCCTGATGACGTGACCACAATCAAAATCCCAGTTGATAAGGTTGGAGATTTCAGCAAGGGAGATGAAGGAAACACATGCCTTCCAATTACTTATAGGGGTTACACCACTAAAGCTATCTTAGATTCTAGAGCTGGAGTAGGAATCGCAACTAAAGAAATATGGGAGAAATGGGGAAAACCAGCTTTAAGACCAACACGCATGAAGATACAAATGGCAGATGGACACATTGAACGACCCTTGGGATTATTGGAAAGAGTAACTTTTACCACCTGCGGAGTTGAATTTGAGCACACCTTAGCAATCTGTCAATTTGAAAGGGATAGCAATTATGAGATGATACTCGGAAGACCCTTCATGAGACAGCTGAAGGTAGTGCAAGATTGGGGAAAAGACGCGGTATACTTACAGCATGAAGGAACCACGACTAGAATTAATCTCCACACATACACATATCAAGATGTTCCCCCTTGCAATGGAATCCTATTCATAGGGAGGAGGACGAGCAGTCGATTCACAATATGGGTTCAAGCGACCAATCATGGATGAATGAGGACACTCACCTATGGATATGCTAGACCGCAAAAAAGGAAGAGGGAAGAAAGAAAGGATGGCAACAAAGGCAAGGAGTCACTAGGTCTGTGCAAGATCCAGCTTACATGCCTCAAATATTCTTAGACAAAGAATTTGAACCTCATTGTTGGATGGAGATATTAGCCACTCTCGATGTGTGTGTAAACAAAGAAGTGATAACCATGAATGAATGCATTGATGAGGAAGGATATGATGTAAACCTATACGTGGTGGTTCTTCAAGAGGTTGAAGAAGGAGAAGTAATTGAAAAGGAATGGAAGGAGGATTATGAGAGCATTGAAATGGAGCAGGAACAAATGGAGGCAAAAAGTGGACATCAAAGAGTTAAGTGTCATAATTAATGAATTAAATCAAGAAATGACACAGGAAGAAAAACTTGGATTAGATAAAGAAAAAGATGACGGAGAAAATAAACCTCAAGATCAATTCGAAGTGCCTACCCACTTCAAAAAATATGAAGTAGAAGAGAGGAAAATTGCTATCCAAATGCCAAAACGAGAAGCACAACCAGGAATAGCATATGACAACAAACAACAGACCAAGAAAATAGTAGTAACCTTGGAGGAAGGAGAAGAACGATATACTTTCATAGGACAAGATGTATCGATGGAAGAAGAACAAGAGTTAATATACGAGAACATAGGGACATCTTTGCTTGGACATATAAGGATTTAAAAGGAGTAGATCCTACTATTTGTGCCCATAGAATCCCTATGACATCTGAAGCCAAACCTTCCAAACAAAGACCATACACATATAATGACGTTTACTCAACAAAAATTAAGGAAGAGATAGATAAGTTGTCAGATGCTGGGTTCATTTATGAGATCGAACACACGGAATGGGTGTCACCTTTGGTGGTCGTACCAAAAAAGAATGGCAAGTTAAGGGTATGCATTAACTTGAAAAAAGTAAATGTTGCCACCATAAGAGATAGTTACCCCTTACCCATCACAGATCATCTTTTGGAAAGAGTGGCAGGGAAGGAAGTTTATAGTTTTCTAGATGGCTTTTCAGGGTATAATCAGGTAGCGATTGCTCCTGAGGACCAACATAAAACAGCCTTTGCAACTGAATGGGGAGTGTATGCCTTTAGGGTTATGCCTTTTGGTCTAACCAATGCCCCAGCCACTTTCCAAAGATTGATGTGCCATGTATTCAAGGAGTTCTTGAGAAAGAGCATGGAGGTATACGTGGCTGATTTATGCACTTATTCAGCTATACGATCAGAACATATCCCTGAACTAGGAAAGATTTTTGCCAAATGTCGACAATATAGAGTATGCCTCAATCCAAAAAAGTGCGTCTTCATGGTTTGACAAGGAAAGATATTAGGACACATTGTCTCTAAAAATGGAATTTCCACAGATGAAGACAAAATCAAAGTGATTCTGGATCTGCCGAGACCAAAGACCGCTAAAGAAGTGCAAGCATTTATGGGACACTGTGGATACTACCGTAGATTTATACACATGTATGCCATAATTTCTAGACCTCTTTATGCATTATTGTCTCAGTTTAATTGGACAGAAGAATGTGAAAAGTCCTTCAACAAATTAAAGAGTCGATGGATGAAAGTATGCAAACATAGGTAGCTTGTATGAATCATATCTCAAGATCTAATGATCCAAATGAAAATTGATACATAGAATCTAGACTGATCATGCTACCTATCCCAAGTTAAAGCAAGTCAAAGAATTTTGTATATGTAGAGAACTTGATAAAAAAGTTCACTGAAATGGTGAGATAGTAGTAGAGAACAGTAGACAAAGATTATCTTGAACTAATGATAAAAATTGTATATGCTAATGAATGTATGATACAAAGGTGATGAAGTGGACTTACTCATACACATGTGATCTTAGTGTATGCTCAACCATGAGGCTCAATGACTCTCTCTTCTCTATCATCTCCCGCAACTAAAAGTTACTTATATTTATACTCATAAAGTGAGTTTGAAATTTGAATTTCTTCCGCCTAAAAGTGTCCCTAAACTTTATGGGTTGATTGATTTGAATCCAACCACTAATTATTCATGATCTTTGGCTTCTAATATCATGAGATTCCTTCAACTTATTCTCTTTTACTTTTATCCAATGAGATAAAGTCCATGACTTTTACAAGAGGTGTTCATATGTACTTCATAAGTGATCAAAATGAATAGGTGAGAAGTCCTTCTTCTTTGATCAAGCATCTAGGCTTGTCAAATGTACCAACAATTTATTGTGCTCAATGGATTATTGGAATTCAAGCCATCTCTTGTAGAGATGATTGCTAATCGAAGATGAGAGGCATGGCTAGAGAAGTATCCTTCTTATTAAGTTCCGACTTTGAAGTGTCTGTCTCTAATACAATCACAAACTTTTTGGCGTAATCTTGAAAAAATCGTCAGTATCACTAAACCTTTTGTGGAACTTTTATGAATTGTTGATACTAATAAGTTAGTGATACGAAACATTTATTGGATTATGTGAGAAGTTATTCAAAAATTCAAAGATTTTAATCAATTTTCATTACAAGAAAAACACAGATTGCATTGTTACCAGAGAAAATATGGACGCAAATGCATACTCATTTACATGGAACAGTGTTCATCTTGGATCCATCATTTCAAATCAATGGTCAAATGTCAAACAAAGAAGTCATGGCAAATTTCAAAACCACATGTCAATTATTACTTTTAGGTATAAATGGTCGAGATGCATTCCACCAAAAAGTAGCTTATGTGAATCAAGAAGGATGTTTTGGAGATTTATGGCACATTGAAGCGATTCAAAAGCATCCACCTCCTATATGGTGGAAAGAGTACGAAAGTGAAGCAGTGGAGTTGCAACATATAGCTATGAGAGTGCTTTTAGTAATAGCTTCAAGCAATAGTTGTGAATGTAATCGGAGTGCATATGCTTTTCTTCATTCAAAACAAATAAATTTCTTAATTGTATCATATGCCAATGATTTGGTATACATTTTTTGTAATATGCACTTGTTACATGCTCCAACCAAGATAGCTTCTACAGTAGCACAACAAACTTTTGGAGAATTTCAAACTCATGAAAGTTTGAAATGATTCATGGAGTGATCATGATCTAGATGTAGATCACAATGATGGTTTAGACATGGAAGAAATAGATGACATGGTACTTGTAATAGATGATGATATTCAAAATGAAGAAAATGATGTACTTTGAATATTTCGGTTAGATTCAATTGCAAAAATGATGTCTTTATCATAAAGTTATGTCTTTGATTACAAAAATCAACTTTTCTATTTAGTGTTTTGTTGATTGAATAATGACATAGCCTTTTACTTCTTTCATTGATAATGGTTCTCCTTCTGAACCCTTTGGCTCTAAATCTTGGTGGAATAAAAATGCTAATCTTGATTGTGCAAATTGACCATTCTGCTCAGAGAAAATCCTTTGAGATTTAGCATGATCGATCTCATTATTTAGATCTAGCATTCTTGCCATGTTTTACTTTCAAATCCGCAAAACAAAAACACTAATTTTACCTCAGAAGAATCCACATAGTTCAAATTATACTACATCATTTGATCCACATAATTCCAATGAATCCACATCATTTAATCCACATAATTCAAATAATACCGCTTCATTTAATCCACTTAACACAAATGAATCCACATTATTTAATCCACATATTACAAATGAATCCACATCATTTACTCCACATAGTTCAAATGATACCACTTCATTTAATCCACATAAGTAAAAAAAATCCACATCATTTAATCCTCATATTACAAATGAATCCACTTCATTTGATCCACATAATTCAAATGATACCACATCATTTAATCCACTTAATTCAAATAAATCCATGTCATTTAATCCACATAATTGAAATGAGACCACTTCATTTAATACACTTAACTCAAATGAATCCACACCATTTAATCCACATCATTTGATCCAATATCTCAAATGATACCCCTTCGTTTAATCCACATAATTCAAATGATTCCATGTCCTTTAATCCACATAATTCAAATGATTCCATGTCCTTTAATCCACATATTACAAATGAATCCACTTATTTAATCCACATAATTCAAATGATACCACTTCGTTTAATCCACTTAACTCAAATGATAGCACTTCATTTAATCCACATAGTTCAAATGAATAATTCAAATGAATCTATATCATTTTATCCACATAGTTCAAATGAATACAAGTCATTTTCAATATGATCTTAATCAATCCATAATGGATATCTTTAGACTATACTGAGCTAGAGGGACACTCTTGCTTCTTTGTATGCCGTGCGTAATGAAGCACGTGTTGCATACTTGAGGAAGCAACTTGAGGATGTATGTATGGCTGAAAATGAGTTGGTGGACGTGTATGTGACACACATCAAGGACTTGAAAGAGCAATTGGCAAAGATAGATGAGATCATTCCGGATGCATCACTCATTTCTACATTGTTGAAAGGATTACCAAAATCTTTTCAAAGCTTTGCTACTACACTCCGTTTGGTTGCAAAAGGAAATCCTAATATGTATGCATTTGATGAGGTTGTGTCTCTTCTTTTACAAGAAGATCAATCTAGAGTGAATAGAAGTGGTTTGATTGAGGAATCGCAAGCACTTGCTATCTCACAAAAGGGGAAAAGCAAGTATGGTTCAGCTTTGGGTTCATCAAAACCAAAGTCTCAATCTTCCTCTTCCACTCATTCCTCTAATTATGGTGATTTGCAAAAGAAGAAGAGATGCAAATATTGCCGAAATGCTGGTCATACTATTGATGAATGTAGAAAGCTTGCTAAACGCAATGAAAAGAAGAAGGAATCTGGCATGTCTATTGCTGAAAATTCAGCAAATGTAAAGAATGATGAAGCTAACATGGCTCAAGATTTTTGGGCATGTGTTGTTACATGTCATTATGATGCTTCTTTGCATTCTAAATGTATAGTTGTGAGTGAGGCTGATTCGGATTGGTTCTTTGATAGTGGTGCTTCAAAGCACATAACATCATGCAAAAGATTTTTTGCCTCTTTGAAAGATGCACCCAAAGGAGGACATGTGGTGTGTGCAAACAATTCCTCTTATCCTATCATTGGAGTAGGAGAAATTGAGCTTATGACTGCAAATGGAGGTGTGATTCTCTTGAAAAATGCATTGTATGTGCCCGATATGAAGAAGAAGTTAATTTCAGTTTCGTTGATTGCCAAAGCTGGACTTCATGTACACTTTGTTGATGCTAAGTGTATGGTTCATGATTTCAGCCATGGTGATGTTGTCATGATGTCCGGTACATTATGTAATGGTTTGTATCGCATGGATACATACAAGAGGGCTGCCTCGAATGCCTTAGTTGCTCATACCTCTTCCATGACTGAAATGGAGCTTTGGCCTGCTTGTTTTGGTCACTTAAACTTCAATAGTTTGCTTTACTTGCAAAAGAAGGACATGGTTATTGGCTTGCCTACACTTGAGTCCATTGAAAAGCATGCATGTGAAGGTTGCATTTTTAAAAAAATGCATCGTGCTTCTTTTCCAAAAGATAGTCACACACACACACTACAAGAAAATTGCAGCTTGTTCATAGTGATGTATGTGGTCCCGTCAAGACTCCATATTTTGGGAAGCATGTATATTTTGTTACCTTCATTGATGATGCTACTCGCCATACATGGGTGTATCCTATGAAAGCAAAGAATGAGGTATTGTCTTGCTTCACAGCATTTTTAGCTATGGCTGAAAATTTTTCTTCACAAAAACTTTTGACTCTATGCACGGATTGTGGTGGTGAATACATGTCACATGAATTTAATGTTTTTCCTCGTGAAAGAGGTATTTCACACCAATGTACGGTGCCATATACACCTCAGCAAAATGGTGTTGTCGAGCGTAAAAATAGAACTCTACTTGAAATGGCACGCTGTATGGTTAAAGGAAAGCATCTTTCTGATAAGTTTTGGATGGAAGCGGTCATGTGTGCAAACTATGTGTTGAATCGCTGCCCTACAAAATCATTGAGAGTCATCACTCTTATGAGGCTTGGAATGGTCATAAGCCTATGGTTAGTCATATGTGTGTGTTTAGTTGTTTGACATATGCTCTTGTGCCATCACAACAACATCACAAACTTGATGACAAGGCAAAGAAATGTATATTTGTTGGTTATAGTGCTGAACGTAAGGGATATCTTTTGTACCATCCATTGACGAACACAATTATTGTGAGCCAAGATGTGGTATTTGCTGAAAATTCAGTTTTCCCTCTACTTGAATGCAAAAAATTGCCAACAATTAGCTCACAAGATGTGTTCAATATACTTATGCCTTTGTTCCAAAATGGTGCGCTTGACTATGGCCATGTAGACCAGCCAACTGAGGTTCAAAGGGTTGAAAAATTCCAGCCAAATAGGGCTGAAAATGTAGAGAATTTCTAGCCAAACATGGCTGAGAAATTTCAGTCGAAAATTGTCAAAACTGCTGGAAATTTCCAGCCACATATGGCTGAACATTTGCATCAAAATATGACTGAAAATGAGCATGAAATTCAGCCCACGCATGATGTACATAGTGAAGATGTTTTACATAATGAACGCATGTCTATCAAGAGTGCACAATCTATGCCAAAGTGGCTGAAACAAACTTTGCACGACAGCAAATTGAGTGCACCATTACTTGGTAGAACAAGATCAAGCTCTCACCATGCATCAAGTAATTTTGTGGATTATTCTCTTATTGCTACAGCATGTAATGAAGAGCCACTTTCTTTGAAGATGCATGTGATGATCCACACTGGATGAGTGCTATGCAATCAGAAATGGATTCCATACATAGGAATGGTACTTGGGAGTTATGTGAATTGCTAGACGGAAAGAATGCCATTGGTACAAAGTGGGTTTACAAGATTAAGAGAAAATCTGATGGTAGCATTGATCACTACAAAGCTCTATTGGTTGCCAAAGGATATGCGCAACAATATGGCATTGACTGTGAGGAAACTTTTGCACCTACTTCACGCATGACTACCATTCGCACCGTGGTTGCATTGGCTTCCCATCGAGGTAGGAAAGTGCATCAGTTGGACATAAAAACAGCCTTCTTGAATGGTGATTTGCAAGAAGAGGTTTATGTGAAGCAACCTCCTGGATTTGTTATGAAAGGGAAAGAGCATATGGTTTGTCGCTTGCATAAAGCCTTGTATGGTCTCAAGCAAGATCCACGTGCATGATATGACAAAATACATAAGCATTTGGTTGCCCTTGGCTTCACATGTAGTCCAACTGAAAGCACACTCTATGTACGCAAAAATGGAGCTGATCTTATAGTGCTTGTTCTTTATGTCGATGACATACTCTTGACTGGGTCATGTGATGCAAAACTTGACATTCTTATGGCTGATTTGCAGCATACTTTTGATGTCACTTATCTTGGCCTTTTGAGCTACTATCTTGGCATCCAATTTGTATCCGTTGAGGGGGGAATCGTTATGCATCAAGCAACGTATGTTGAAAAACTACTTCAACATTTTAACTTTGAGGATTGTAAGCCAGTTTCCACACCAGTTGAGACAGGATTCAGGTTCTCAGTTGAGGATTCCAGTGATGCATTGGACACTTCTCTTTATCAGCAAGTTGTGGGATGTCTTATAAATGCATGCAACACAAGGCCAGATATACAGTATACAGTTTCCCAGTTGAGTCGATTCATGCATAGCCCTGGCACTAAGCATTGACAAGCAGTGAAACGTGTGTTTAGATATCTTCGAGGCACTTTGATGGTAGAGATATTCAGCCATGCTTGCATGCTTTTACAGATTGTGATTGGGCTGGTTGTTATGATACTCGTGTGTCCACTAGTGGTGATTGCTTTTTCCTTGGAGACTCATGCATATCTTGGTTGAGTAAGAAGCAACCTACAGTGGCGAAATCGAGTTGTGAACCTGAGTATAGGGCTGAGATGCCTATTGATGGATCTTTGCATGGAGATTGATGTTGCTATGCATATTCTCACTGATAGTCAGAGTGCTTTGGCTGTTGCATGAAACCCAGTGTTTCATGCACGGACCAAACATATTTAGGTGCATTATCACTATGTGAGAGAGCGCCTTCATGCAGGAGATATTGATTTGGTATATGTGCCTACACAAGATAACGTGGCAGACATATTCACCAAAGCTCTTCCACGTGGAAATTTTGAAGCTTTTCGCAAAGTTTTAGGCTTATTACCTTATGGGGGCTGATCTGTCACTCCCTGTATGTGTTCACATCATTCACTCTAGGGGGGTTTGTTACACTTATGTGTTCCTCGAGTAGCTTTGATGTAAACCTTTTCCCTATACATGGGCACTTTTTACTCTAGTGTTGGCTAGAGCTTTTTTCCCCATGTTACCACATACTTGATACTCTCATATGTGGTGGTACTTTGTACTTATGGATATTATTCAGCTCTTACTTCAGTTCAGTTCATCATCAATAGAGAGAGCTATTCCAACCATCGTCTTCTCTGTGTGTCTTGCTGCGTTTGTGCTCCTTGTGTGTGCTTCTCGTGTGTCTCTCGCACTTCTACACACAACCAACATGGCATACATTATGCATAGTAAATTTTGAACCATCAATGAACTACACAAACAGATCTCCAATCCCGACAACATCACACTAGTAAGAGTCACCAAGTCTCACAGTACCAAGAGAATTTGTTGCATAAGCAGAGAACCATTCTCTGTGTGGTGTCACATGGAAAGAAGCACCAAAATCTAGCAACCACATGTGGGAAAGAGAATGAGCCATAAGAGCCTCAATCAGCACAATACTGTCAAGTATCAACACATCAACATCATCACAAATAGCATTGATTTCTTTAATCTTCACGTTTGAAGTAGATGGTGTAGGTAACTGTTGATATATTCTGTTAGTGATGTGTGTGAACACACTAGGACCACCGAGGCACTTTTTTCCATCTCTTGGAGATTTTTCCCCCCAACTTGTATATATACCTATAACCCTAATGGGCTACTTATCTTTGTACATTCTCTTGGTAATACATGTACTATTGTGTGTTGTGCTCCAAGCTTCTTCTTCTTCTTTATGTTGTTTGCGTGTTTTTGTAGACCTCAAACTTCAATAATTGGTATCAAAGTAGGTCATCATCAACACCCCTCCAGTTAAAGTCTCAAAATCACATAAAAACTAGTGAGCATACTCAAGGCAATTAGGAGTTCAAAATGGCTTCACTCTCTAGTGTCAAAATCGTGATCTGAGCTTGTTTTGGCCTCCAAACACACTATCATAGTGCCTATGCAGGCAATTTCATCTTTTTGTGCTAAAGATATATACAGGTTTTGGTTCACTAGTATAAGCACCTTGAAGTCTGTTATAGGTTTGGTAGAACTTGACAGGGTAGTTCTATTCAACTTTTTGAGATACAATCATTTTTTTGCATCAGGGTATTTTAATCAGTGGCCATGGCTGAAAGCAGTGATGTATTCCATACATTGGTTGTTGAGGATGAGTTGGACGGTACCAATTACCCATTATGGGATTATATGATGCATCATGTATTGTTTGAAAAAGGACTGTGGAATATTGTGCAAGGTGTTGAAACATATCCTACTACGATTGCAAATACAGTTACTGAAGGTGATGCAGATGGCATTGAAGATTATGATATTCTTCAGGTTCCTATATGTGCTAGAGTTCCTACTGCGCCTACTGTAGAGCAACTTTGTTGGGATGGCAGAGATGCTCAAGCAGATGCATTGATAGCCTTGTCTATCAAACGTGCCATCATTTCTCGCATTTGCTCCTGCAAAACAACAAAGGATGCTTGGGATACACTTACCACTTTATACAAGGCAAGGAATGAGGCTCGTGTTGCTTACCTCAGAAAACAATTGGAGATTGAGCACATGAAAGAAGGAGATTCCATGGACAATTTTTTGACAAAGATCAAATAATTGAAGGAGCAATTGATTTTTGCTGATGAAGTCTTGCCAGACAGTTCACTTGTGCAGACTGTTTTGAATGGTCTTCTAGATTCATATGAGAGTTTTGCTTCTACTCTTTGATTGATGATGAACGGCAATCCAAATGCCTTAACATTTGAGAAGTAAATCTCGGAGATAGAATTCATCATGCACTCCTCTCCTTTGTTTCACATGTGAAAGGTGATTAGGGATCCTCTCTATCTACTCTCCCAATTGAGAGTGGACATCCGCTCTGACTGTCAGTGAAGATGGTGGTGCAAAAGACTGACCAACACCCAAATGAGCCATAAGGCATCTGAGCCACACACACTCAATAGTCGCTGTGAAAGATGCCCTATAATCAGCCTCACAACTAGAAGTGACCCCAATAGGATACTTCTTGCTCAAGCAAGATATGCATGAGCTACCAAGCATGAAGAAAAGCCATTGGTGGACACATGAGTGTCATAACAACCAACCCAATCAAATTCTAAAAAATCATGTAAATATGGAGGTAGTGATACCCCTTGGGATCAAACAATCCAAGTAGTCGGGTACCATTCAAGTAGTGAAAGATTCACTTAACCACCTACCAATGCTTGACCTGTTGATAGAGAACAACATCAAATGCATCTCGAGCATCATGAAGACTCAATCATATACCTGTCTCCATAGGAGTGGTAATAGGTTTGTAGTCTTCAAGGCCAAAATGCTGCAATAATGTGTCAGTATATCTTGTTTGACACAGAGTTGTTCCTCCATTAACTTGCATAAATTGAATGCCCAAATAAAGTTGCGAATGCCCCAAATATGACATCTCAAAAGAGGCATGCAAATCAGCCTTAAAATTAGCAATATGTTTCTCATTAGGAACAATGAACATGTCATCAACATGGACAACAATGATCAGAAGTACATCATTTGCATGCTTAACATATAAGCTGCTCTCAGTTGGACTATTTTCAAAACCATGTGCAATCAAGTAGGCATGTAAATTTTCATACCAAGCACGTGGTGCTTGGTTCAAACCATATAATGCCTTTTTCAACCTGCACACTTTGTTTTCATGCCCTTTCTGCACAAAACCACAGAACTAAAAAAGATACACTTTTTCATGTAAGTCGCCATTCAAAAATGTTTTTCTATTCTCGAACTAATGTACATTCCAACCATGGTGAGTTGCAAGTGCACATATGCTACGAACAGTATTCATTTGGCATGTGGAAACAAAGGTCTCATCAAAATCAATGCCTCTATCTTGAGCATAACCTTTTGCAACAAGCCTAGCCTTATACCTATCAATTGTTCCATTAGGCTTACACTTCAGCTTGCAATGGCCTTCTTGCCATGAGGCAAATCACATAAAGACTAGGTACCATTCTTCACAATAGCATCATATTCTGATTGCATAACAACCATCCAATTTTTTGAATTTTGTGCTTCATAAAATGGAATAGTCTCGTTCCCATCACAAAGACTAGAGGCAGCCATAGCATAATAATCTGGTGCGAAAGAGGCAATATGAGAGCTTGAATGAGTACAATATGATAGAGTTGCATCCAATTTGTTGTCTCACAAATTCTGCACCAGTCATTTAGGCATAGTCTTTGTCTCCTCTATATCAGTTCTCTCATCAACAATTGCATCATGTAAATCTACATTAGAAATGGAATGATCTGCATCATCACGTGAAACCTATAAAGGCTGAGAAATTGCCTCATTCAGATTGACACTTGACTATCCACCTGTAAAAAGAGGCAACAAAGTGTCATACACATCTCTAGAGCTGACAAAAGTCTCCTTGGTACATGAAAGTAATGGTTGAATTGCATCTTCCACAAAAACAACGTCATGGCTAACCAAAATGTGTTTAGTCAATGGATGATACAGGCGATAGACTTAGAACTGTATCAAAAAAAAATACATTTCACTACTTTATCATCCGATTTCTTGCATTCTTGTTCAGACATTAATGCATATGCGAGACAACCAAAAACACGCAGATGAGCAACAGATGGCTTGCGACCATGCCAAGCCTCATATGGAGTGATATACTAGAGTGCCAGTTGTTGTATTTCACATAGCATTCACATTACACATTTCTGATTTCTCTCCATTTCCATTCTTCTTGTTAAATTTATTATTATCTTATTCCTTTCTATTCTCTTCATCCATCTCTCCATCCTGAGCATCATTTGTACCTTAATAATATTTTGTTTATTCCAATAAGGCATTTTTAGCGCTTATCGTCCATGCATAATGCATTTCATATCCGGAGAAAGTGGATGTGAACTACAATAGCATTAACTTACAACTCTAAAGAGCTTATATAGCTATTTTTTGATACATGTGCACAACCAAATGAACTCTCTTATTATCATATTTCTAAGTGGACAATCTGAGTCTTTGGTAAAAAGATCCTGAGAAGGAAGAGTTCTGTAGATTCTTTGCGATGGTTGTAATGAAAGGAAGCACGATCAAGCTGAAGAGGGCCTCATTGAAGTGATGTGCATTGATTTCTCCTATTGTTGGTGTACTACAAAAGCTACAAATACTGCAAAGCTCACATCGCTAAGCTTGGTGGTAACAACAACTTCAAATTCTTCTCTCTCTCTATCATCACAAGCACAACACAGAGGCTTTCATGTCCTAATGTAGAGCATTTGAAGCAGAAAACAATTGCATCATGGCTACTTTGTCCTTGAGTCGAGCATCTCTCGCTCAACAGACTTCACCTAAGCAGATCGAAGAGAGAAAACCCCAACTAACAACCTACTAAAGGCAGCAACAACAGATTGCATTGGATGTAGGAGATCACTATGGCATTGGGGAAGCATGGTCCCATTTCAGTGACCAATGCATACAATTGGTTCCCAAACAGGAAGGCATGGGCAAAGCAGAAGCAATAACACGAAAAACATGTGCCTCATGGAGGACCACAAAGAAAGAGGTCACACATCCGATCACATAGATGCTAGATTGGCTGAATGAAATGGAAGACAAGGTTGAGAATTCAAAATAGGATCAAGCGAAGCTCTTTGAAAATGGTACTATTTATGGTATCACTTTTTTCTTCACGAATGATGACCTCAGTGCTGATCTCATCATGGATTTTTCTAGCATTTTTTGAACCATTGCACTAGATTCTTTGATTGAGAAACTTGTATCAACATAGTAGCAGTCAATGCAATGCAATTTACATGGAGCAATCAAGCCTATATGACCTCATCACTTATGTCATTAAAATTGAGATATCACTTTGTTGTCACATGAATGTGTAGATTACTCATGTAATCTTATTTCAATATAACTTATGTATGTATTAAGTCATGAAGATCAAAGAAAATGGATTTTCTGTTGTCATGTAATAGAAGGCGATTGGGGATTATGCTTTATTATTTTATTTCTCAAATGACATCAAAAAACAACGGAGGATAATGTGCAGGCAAATGATAAAGGGAAAACCAAAAGAAAGGATGCTGTAAGAACTTTTGGTTTTGTCCTTAAGTCACCAATAATCATAAAAAATGATTTATGTTTTGATTGAGTACCAAGGCTAGTGGTGTTTCTGTCCTATCTCTGTTGGATTTCTTTTTTCTTTCTACCTTTAATGAACTTGATCAAAATCTTTTCTCTTAATATGAAAGGTCTTACTGATCCTATTCGTGGTAAAGTCTTTAATAATTGGTTAGAGGATACCTCTTTTGCTCCTGATGTCATTTGTCTATAGGAGCTCAAAGTTGGAGGATTCAACCTTAGAACCAATTTGAATGTTGCTTCAAGCATACATACTTGGTATCATACCAATAAACAATTAAGGGTAAAGGTGGGGTTGCTATTGGTATTGCTTCTAATCTTAAGCATCTTGTTGTTGATAAAATGGTCATCACCTCTAATCAATGCGTGGCTATAAAATGCAAAGAGCCAATAAATTTAACTTTTGTGAGCATGTATGCTTTGAATAATTATGCTGATAGAATCAAATGCTGGGAAGAAATATCTAACATCTTTGGTGACATTATGCTGATTGGAGACTTTGACATGGTCATTAATTCCTTTGATAGAGTTGGGAATAAAGAAAATGTCTTGAATGGTAAAGAGAAGGATTCTTGGTTCAATATGACTAATATTCACAATCTGCTTGATGTCTCTATTAATTTTGGTCACTCTTGGAATAATAGAAGTCTTGACAATACTCTTTCTCCCATACTAGATAGAATCTACATGAACATTACTAGGTACCAAGAGATGTGGCACAATAGTTGTGAGCTAGATCATTTCCTTCAGCTCCTTGATCATGCCCCCGTTATTGTTAAATTATTTAGCAATTGTCCTGACTACGAAGATGGTTGGCCCCATTTAGATGCTTCCTTACATAGGATACCTTGTGTTAAAAATCAAACGAAGGACATTTTCAACTTTCATTTCCCCCCTGGTGTTTCTTCCTTTGTGGCTTGGGAGCTAGCTATTAAAGACATTCATAATTTGTTCAGCAAATTCAAGGATAAGGCAAAGTTCATTAGAAACAATAGAAGGATGATGATTTTAAAAGAGATTGAGGATGCTAAGTGTTCCAACTTTAGCAGTACTTTTATCAATCAAAAGGTCCTTGAGCTTCAGGAAAGACTAAGATATGAAGATTATCTCTTAGCTAGTGGTGCCCTTGCCACATCAAGAGAATTCTAGGCTAGGAAAGTGGATAAACCTAATAAGCATACGTTTGTTCCCATGAGGAAAAGGAAAGCTAGGGAGTTTATTCCTATGCTTAGAAAAAATTATGGGGGACATGCTTTTTGTATCAAGGAGAACTTGTAGGAGGCAGTTAGATTCTTTACAAATGTTTTCTCTATGCCTCCGAAGAGAGGGGAACACATCCAGAGGGTTAGGGCTTCTATTGCCCTTAAAAGGAAGAAAATGATTCCTTAGAACCTAGTCTCTCTTTTGGATCTCCCTCTCTCTGCTGGTGAGGTTAAAGAAACCATTTGTAAATTGAAACCCTGCAAGTCTCATGGTTATGATGGTATTCCAAATGAGTTTTCTCAAGAACTTAAGAAATTTTGGTGCCCATAATTCTTTTCATTTGGCAAGAAGCCATTAGGAGAGGTACTTTTCTACCTACATCAATACTGGAGTGATTAAAATTGTGTATAAAAAAGGATTGAAGGTGTTGATATATTTAGGTAGTGATGTGTGTGAACACTCTAGGACTGCCGGGGCACTTTTTTCCCTCTTTAGGAGGTTTTTTCCCCCGGCTTGTATATACGCCTATTGCCCTAATGGGCTACTTATCTTTGTACATTCTCTAGTAATACATTCAGTCGTGTGTGTTGTGCTCCAAGCTTCTTCTTCTTCCTTGTGCTGTTCACGTGCTTCCGCAGACGTCTAACTCCAACAATTGGTATCAGAGCAGGTCGTCGCTTCTTCTAGGGCGCCGTCGACACTCCTCCGTTTGCAGTCTCAGATTCGCACGAAATTTGGTCCTTTTGTGCCAAAGGTATATACTAGTTTCTGTTCGCCAGTTTAAGCGTCTCGAAGTCTGCTACAGGTCTAGCAGAACTCGTTTGGGCAGTTCCGTTCAACTTTTTTAGATACAGTCAATTTTCTGCATCAAGGTATTTTAGTCACCGGCCATGGCTGAAAGCAGTGATGTATTCCGTATGTTGGCTGTTGAGGATAAGTTGGATGGTACCAACTACCCATTATGGGCTTATATGATGCGACATGTACTGGTTGCAAAAGGATTGTGGAACATTGTGCAGGGTGTTGAAAGACGTCCTGTTACACCTGTAACGACAGGTACTGCAAATACAGGTGTTGGAGCTGATGAAGATGGTGTCGAAGATGATATTCCGCACATTCCTGTTCGTGCTGCTGTTTCTGTTGCACCTACTGCAGAGCAGATTCATTGGGATGGCAGAGATGCCCAGGCACATGCATTGATAGCTTTGTCTGTCAAACGTGCCATTATTCCTCACATTCGCTCTTGTAGAACAGCAAAGGATGCTTGGGATACACTTACCACTTTGTACCAGGCTAGGAATGAGGCTCGTGTTGCTTACCTCCGAAAACAGTTGGAGAGTGAGCACATGAATGAAGGTGATTCTATGGACAGTTTTCTTACAAAGATCAAAGACCTGAAGGAACAATTGATTTCTGCTGATGAGGTTATACCAGATAGCTCACTTGTGCAGACCGTTCTGAATGGTCTTCCTGATTCATATCAGAGTTTTGCCTCTACTCTTCGGTTGATGATGAAAGGCAATCCGAATGCCTTGTCATTTGAGGAATTAGTCTCTGTTCTGTTGCAGGAAGATTAGTCCAGGCAGAACAGGTCCATTATGCGTGTTGCAGATCAAGCTTTCCTGGCTAGTCAGAAGGGCAAAGGAAAATGGAGCTCTTCTACTAGTAAGCAGAAATCTGCAAATGCTGCACAATCGAAGAACCAGGATAAAGATGAAAAGAAATCAGAAAAGCAGAAATTGTTCTGCAAGTACTGTAAAGGAAATGATCATATTATAAAGAACTGTCCAAAACTGGCTGCTAAAGAGGCAAAGAAGAAAGAGGCTGGAATGGTTGTTGCAGAGGCCTCTACACCAAAAACAGAGTCTGCAAATCTTGTGCAGGAAGAAGAATGGGTGTTTACTACTGTCTGCAGTTTTGACCCATCTTCTCATGATCAGTGCATGTCTGCAGTAGACTCAGATGTTTGGTACTTTGACAGTGGGGCGACCAAACATATTACCTCGCAGCGCAGTTTCTTCTCTTCACTTGAGCCTGCTCCTACAGGGAATACTGTCACATGCGCCAATAACTCCTCTTATCCTGTTATGGGAGTTGGTAAGATCATTCTGACTACTGCTGATGGTAGTTCTTTCACTTTGTCAGATGCTTTATTTGTGCCAGGGATCAAAAAGAATCTGTTATCAGTTTCTGCATTAGCCAAGATTGGCTTGGTTGTGAAATTTGTTGATGACAGGTGTACAGTCCATGATCTCTCAAATGGCGATGTGATTATTGCTTCTGGCATTTTATGTCGTGGGCTGTATAAGCTCATAGACTATGAAAGATCTGTGAATGATTCGGCATGTGCAGTTCATGATTCTCAGGCTATGTCAGATGCAAAGCTTTGGCATGCACGCTTTGGTCATCTGAATTTTGCTAGTTTGTTACGCCTGCAGAAATCTGAAATGGTGTCCTCTTTGCCCAAACTTGAGGCACCTGGAAAACATGTTTGTGAAGGCTGTATTTTGGGCAAAATGCAGCGTTCTTCCTTTCCAAAAGATGGTTCAGTTCGGGCTATGCAGAAATTGCAGCTTGTACATAGTGATGTCTGTGGTCCTATGCAGACACCCTCTTTTGGAAATTACCTTTACTTCGTGACTTTCATTGATGATTTTTCCAGGCATGCATGGGTATATCCACTCAAAGCAAAGTCCGAAGTGTTCATGTGCTTCAAACAGTTTTTGGTTTTGGCTGAAAATCTGTCAGCATGTAAAATGGGCACCCTCCGTTCTGATCGAGGGGGGGAATATATGTCTTCAGATTTTAATGCATTTCTGGCTGAACGTGGGATAAAACACCAGTGTACAGTGCCGTATACACCTCAACAGAATGGAGTTGCTGAACGAAAGAACAGGTCACTCATGGAGATGGCGAGGTGCATGGTCAAAAGTCAGGCTTTACCACATAGTTTCTGGCTTGAGGCTGTCATGTGTGCAGCATATGTACTGAACAGGTGTCCCACTAAAACATTGCAGTCTATCACTCCATATGAGGCTTGGCATGACCGCAAGCCATCTGTTGCTCATCTGCGTGTTTTTGGTTGTTTGGCATATGCATTAGTGCCTGAACAACATCGCAGAAAATTGGATGATAAGGCAGTAAAATGTATTTTTGTTGGGTACAGTTCTGAAAGTAAAGGCTATCGTCTGTATCATCCACAGACTAAACGCATTCTGGTTAGCCGTGATGTTGTCTTTGTGGAAGATGCTATTCAGCCATTGCTTTCATGTACTAAGGAGACATCTGTTAGCTCCAAAGACATGTATGATACTTTGATGCCTCTTTTTACAGGTGGACAGGCTAGGGCTGGTCCTAATGAGGCAACTTCTCAGCCTTTGCAGGTTTCATATGATGATGCAGATCATTCCATTTCTGATGCAGATTTACATGATGCACTTGTTGATGAGAGAGCTGATATTGAGCAGGCAAAAACTATGCCAAAATGGCTGGTGCAGACTTTGCGTGATAGCAAATTAGATGCACCTTTGTCATATCGTACTCGTTCAGGCTCTCATAGTGCCTCCTTTGCATCAGATTGCTATGCTATGGCTGCATCTAGTCTCTGTGATGAGAATGAGCCTGTTTCTTTTGATGAAGCATAAAATTCAGAAAATTGGATGGCTGCTATGCAATCTGAATATGATGCTATAATGAAGAATGGTACATGGTCTTTATGTGACTTGCCTCCTGGCAAGAAGGCCATTGGCACTAAGTGGGTATACAAGCTGAAGCGTAAACCTGATGGTACAGTTGACAGGTATAAGGCTAGGCTTGTTGCAAAGGGTTATGCGCAGGAAAGAGGCATTGATTTTGATGAGACCTTTGCACCTACATGCCGTATGACTACTGTTCGGAGCATTTGTGCACTTGCAGCCCATCATGGTTGGAATGTACATCAGTTGGACATTAAAACAACATTTCTGAATGGTGACTTGCATGAAGAAGTGTATGTTTTTCAGCCCCGTGGCTTTGTGCAGAAAGGGCATGAAAACCAGGTGTGCAGGTTAAAGAAGGCGTTATATGGTTTAAAGCAAGCACCACGTGCTTGGTATGAGAAGATACATGCCTATCTGATTGCACATGGTTTTGAGAACAGTCCAACTGAAAGCACCTTATATGTTAAGCGTGCTAATGATGTGCTTCTGATCATTGTTGTCTATGTTGATGACATGCTGCTCACTGGTCCTATTGAGACACATATTGCTGATTTTAAGGCTGATTTGCATGCCTCATTTGAGATGTCTGATTTGGGGCATTTGCATCACTATTTGGGCACTCAGTTTATGCATGTTGATGGTGGAATGGCTTTGTGTCAAACGAAATATATTGACACATTATTGCAGCGTTTTGGCCTTGAAGACTGTAAGCCTATTGCCACTCCTATGGAGACAGGTTTACGATTGAGTCTTCATGATGCTGGAGATGCATTTGATGCTGTTCTCTATCAGCAGGCTGTTGGATGCTTGATTTACTTATGCATTACTCGGCCAGATATTCAGTTTGTTGTCTCACAGATGAGCAGGTTCATGCATTGCCCAGGAGTCACGCATTGGAAAGCGGTTAAGCGCATCTTTCGCTACTTGAGTGGTACTCGGCTACTTGGGTTGTTTTATCCCAAGGGGGGATCACTACCGCCAGATTTGCATGCTTTTTCTGACTCAGATTGGGCTGGTTGCTATGACACTCGTGTGTCCACCAGTGGTTTTTGCTTCATGCTTGGTAGCTCATGTATATCTTGGTTGAGCAAGAAGCAGCCTACTGTGGCCACTTCCAGTTGTGAGGCTGAGTATAGGGCAGCTTTCACAGCGACTGTTGAGTGTGTGTGGCTCAGACGCCTTATGGCTGATTTGGGTGTTGGCCAGTCTTCTGCCACCACCATCTTCACTGACAGTCAGAGCGCATTGGGAGTTGCGAGGAACCCTGTGTTCCATGCTCGCACTAAGCACATTGAGGTGCATTATCACTATGTGAGGGAGAGGTTCTCTGCTGGGGAGATCAGCTTGGCATATGTGCCCACGCAGGAGAACATTGCAGACCTTTTCACGAAGGCTCTGCCTAGGGAGAAGTTTGAAGCTTTCCGCAAAGCTTTGGGCTTACTTCCTTTTGTGGAGTGATTTCCACATAGCTTGGCACTTCCTTATACATGAGTGCCAGCTCCTTGTTCACCGCATCACTCCCAGGGGGGATTTGTTGATATATTTAGGTAGTGATGTGTGTGAACACTCTAGGACTGCCGAGGCACTTTTTTCCCTCTTTAGGAGGTTTTTTCCCCCGGCTTGTATATACGCCTATTGCCCTAATGGGCTACTTATCTTTGTACATTCTCTAGTAATACATTCAGTCGTGTGTGTTGTGCTCCAAGCTTCTTCTTCTTCCTTGTGCTGTTCGCGTGCTTCCGCAGACGTCTAACTCCAACAGAAGGATGACCTGAATAATTGGGGACCCATCTCTTGTTTGACTTCTTTGTACAAAATGTTTGCTTCCTCCTTAGCTAGAAGATTGAGCCCCTTGATGGATAATATCATTCTTAGGTTTCATTAAGGTAGATTTATTCTTGATGCTACTATTTCCATTTGGGAAGGACTTGATTATGCTAAAGATCAGAATATGGACACCTTCTTTTTCAAAGTTGACTTTGATAAAGCCTGTGATAGAATTGATTGGAAGTTCATTCTTCAATCCCTTCATGATATATGAGTAGGTAAAAAGTTTATCAAGTACACTAATGTCATGTTTGATAATGCTCACTCTAGAATTGCTATGAATGGTCAGATCTTTGCCCCCTTTAGATTGTGTAGGTCTATAAGACAAGGATGTCCCCTTGCTCCTCTCCTCTTTGCCATCACCAATGATGCCCTAGGTTGGCTAGTTAAGGATTGTATTGATCATGGTACTATCAAAGGTATTGAGATCCCTAATGCCGCTTCCCAACTTTGCTTACAAATGTTTGCGGATGACACCAACATGATTGTTAGAGTTGATAGCTATTCTGCTGAAAACTTTATGAACTGCTTGAATTTTTTTTGTGCTGCTAGTGGTTCTGTTGTTAATCACAAAAAAACTAGTTTTATGCTTCTAATAAAGTCATTCTTGACTATGTCAAAAAAGTTGATTGTGATATCAATGAAGGAAGGTACAACATTTCATCTTTTGGGTATTCCTATGGGTTTTAATATTACTTATGAGCAGAGATTGTTGGAGTTAGACGTCGTCGAAAGCACGCGAACAGCAAAAGGAAGAAGAAGAAGCTTGAAGCACAACACACAATACTGAATGTATTACTAGAGAATGTACAAAGATAAGTAGCCCATTAGGGCAATAGGCGAATATACAAGCCGGGGGGAAAAAAACCTCCTAAAGAGGGAAAAAAGTGCCCCGGCGGTCCTAGTGTGTTCACACACATCACTACCTAAATATATCAACAAATCCCCCCTGGGAGTGATGCAGTGAACAAGGAGCTGGCACTCATGTATAAGGAAGTTCCAAGCTATGTGGAAATCACTCCACAAAAGGAAGTAAGCCCAAAGCTTTGCGGAAAGCTTCAAACTTCTCCCTAGGCAGAGCCTTCATGAAAAGGTCTGCAATGTTCTCCTGCGTGGGCACATATGCCAAGCTGATCTCCCCATCAGAGAACCTCTCCCTGACATAGTGATAATGCACCTCAATGTGCTTAGTGCGAGCATGGAACACAGGGTTCCTCGCAACTGCGAATGCGCTTTGACTATCAGTGAAGATGGTGGTGGCAGAAGACTGGCCAACACCCAAATCAGCCATAAGGCATCTGAGCCACACACACTCAACAGTCGCTATGAAAGCTGCCCTATACTCAGCCTCACAACTGGAAGTGGCCACAGTAGGCTTCTTTTTGCTCAACCAAGATATACATGAGCTACCAAGCATGAAGCAAAAACCACTGGTGGACACACGAGTGTCATAGAAACCAGCCCAATCTGAGTCAAAAAAAGCATGCAAATCTGGCGGTAGTGATCCCCCCTTGGGATAAAACAACCCAAGTAGCCGAGTACCACTCAAGTAGCAAAAGATGCGCTTAACGGCCTTCCAATGCATGACTCCTGGGCAATGCATAAACCTGCTCATCTGTGAGACAACAAACTGAATATCTGGCCGAGTAATGCATAAGTAAATCAAGCATCCAACAGCCTGCTGATAGAGAACAAGATCAAATGCATCTCCAGCATCATGAAGACTCAATCATAAACCTGTCTCCATAGGAGTGGCAATAGGTTTACAGTCTTTAAGGCCAAAATGCTGCAATAATGTGTCAATATATTTCGTTTGACACAAAGCCATTCCACCATCAACTTGCATAAACTGAATGCCCAAATAGTGATGCAAATGCCCCAAATCAGACATCTCAAATGAGGCATGAAAATCAGCCTTGAAATCAGCAATATGCTTCTCAATAGGACCAGTGAGCAGCATGTCATCAACATACACAACAATGATCAGAAGCACATCATTAGCACGCTTAACATATAAGGTGCTTTCAGTTGGACTGTTCTCGAAACCATGTGCAACCAGATAGGCATGTATCTTCTCATACCAAGCACGTGGTGCTTGCTTTAAACCATATAATGCCTTCTTTAACCTACACACCTGGTTTTCATGCCCTTTGTACACAAAGCCACGGGGCTGAAAAACATACACTTCTTCATGCAAGTCACCATTCAGAAATGTTGTTTTAATGTCCAACTGATATACATTCCAACCATGATGGGCTACAAGTGCACAAATGCTCCGAACAGTAGTCATACGGCATGTAGGTGCAAAGGTCTCATCAAAATCAATGCCTCTTTCCTGTGCATAAGCCTTTGCAACAAGCCTAGCCTTATACCTGTCAATTGTACCATCAGGTTTACGCTTCAGCTTGTATACCCACTTAGTGCCAATGGCCTTCTTGCCAGGAGGCAAGTCACATAAAGACCATGTACCATTCTTCATTATAGCATCATATTCAGATTGCATAGCAGCCATCCAATTTTCTGAATTCTGTGCTCCATCAAAAGAAACAGGCTCATTCTCATCATAGAGACTAGATGCAGCCATAGCATAGCAATCTGATGCAAAGGAGGCACTATGAGAGCTTGAACAAGTATGATATGACAAAGGTGCATCTAATTTGCTATCACGCAAAGTCTGCACCAGCCATTTTGGCATAGTTTTTGCCTGCTCAATATCAGCTCTCTCATCAACAAGTGCATCATGTAAATCTGCATCAGAAATGGAATGATCTACATCATCATATGAAACCTGCAAAGGCTGAGAAGTTGCCTCATTAGGACAAGCACTAGACTGTCCACCTGTAAAAAGAGGCATCAAAGTATCATACATGTCTTTGGAGCTAACAGATGTCTCCTTAGTACATGAAAGCAATGGATGAATAGCATCTTCCACAAAGACAACATCACGGCTAACCAGAATGCGTTTAGTCCGTGGATGATACAGACGATAGCCTTTACTTTCAGAACTGTATCCAACAAAAATACATTTTACTGCCTTATCATCCAATTTTTTGCGATGTTGTTCAAGCACTAGTGCATATGCCAAACAACCAAAAACACGCAGATGAGCAACAGATGGCTTGTGATCATGCCAAGCCTCATATGGAGTGATAGACTGTAGCGCTTTAGTGGGACACCTGTTCAGTACATATGCTGCACACATGACAGCCTCAAGCCAGAAACTATGTGGTAAAGCCTGACTTTTGACCATGCACCTCGCCATCTCCATGAGTGACCTGTTCTTTATTTCAGCAACTCCATTCTGTTGAGGTGTATAAGGCACTGTACACTGGTAATCCCACGTTCAGCCAGAAATGCATTAAAATCAGAAGACATATATTCCCCCCCTCGATCAAAACGGAGGGTGCCCATTTTACATGCTGACAAAATTTCAGCCAAAACCAAAAACTGTTTAAAGCACATGAACACTTTGGACTTTGCTTTGAGTGGATATATCCATGCATGCCTGGAAAAATAATCAATGAAAGCCACGAAGTAAAGGTAATTTCCAAAAGAGGGTGTCTGCATAAGACCACAGACATCACTATGTACAAGCTGCAATTTCTGTGTAGCCCGAACTGAACCATCTTTTGGAAAGGAGGAACGTTGCATTTTGCAGCCTTCACAAACATGTTTTCTAGGTGCCTCGAGTTTGGGCAAAGAGGACACCATTTCAGATTTCTGCAGGCATAGCAAACTAGCAAAATTCAGATGACCAAAGCGTGCATGCCAAAGCTTTGCATCTGACATAGCCTGAGAATCATTTATTGCACATGCCAAATCATTTTCAGATCTTTCATAGTCTATGAGCTTATACAACCCACGACATAAAATGCCAGAAGCAATAATAACATCGCCATTTGACATATCATGAATTGTACATCTGTCATCAACAAATTTCACAACCAAGCCAATCTTGGCTAATGCAGAAACTGATAACAAATTCTTCTTGATCCCTGGCACAAATAAAGCATCTGACAAAGTGAAAGAACTACCATCAGCAGTAGTCAAAATGATCTTACCAACTCCCATAACAGGATAAGAGGAGTTGTTGGCGTATGTAACAGCATTCCCTGTAGGGGCAGGCTCCAGTGAAGAGAAGAAACTGTGCTGCGAGGTAATATGTTTCGTCGCCCCACTGTCAAAGTACCAAACATCTGAGTCTACTGCAGACATGCACTGCTCATGAGAAGATGGGTCAAAACTGCAAACAGTAGTGAACACCCATTCTTCTTCCTACACAAGATCAGCAGAATCCGTTTTTGGTGTAGAGGCTTCTGCAACAACCATTCCAGCCTCTTTCTTCTTTGCCTCTTTTGCAGCCAGTTTTGGACAGTTCTTTATGATATGATCATTCCCTTTATAGTACTTACAAAACAATTTCTACTGTTCTGATTTCTTCTCATCTTTATCTTGGTTCTTTGAATGTGCAGCAGTTGCAGATTTCTGCTTACTAGTAGAAGAACTCCATTTTCCTTTGCCCTTCTGACTAGCCAAGAAAGCTTGATCTGCAACACGCATAATGGACCTGTTCTGCCTGGACTGATCTTCCTACAACAAAACAGAGACTAACTCCTCAAATGACAAGGCATTTGGATTGCCTTTCATCATCAACCGAAGAGTAGAAGCAAAACTTTGATATGAATCAGGAAGACCATTGAGAACGGTCTGCACAAGTGAGCTATCTGGTATAACCTCATTAGCAGAAATCAACTACTCCTTCAAGTCTTTGATCTTTGTTGGGAAACTGTCCATAGAATCACCTTCATTCATGTGCTCACTCTCTAACTGTTTTCGGAGGTAAGCAACACGATCCTCATTCCTAGCTTGGTACAATGTGGTAAGTGTATCCCAAGCATCCTTAGTTGTTCTGCAAGAGCAAATATGAGGAATAATGGCACGTTTGATAGACAAAGCTATCAATGCATGTGCCTGGGCATCTCTGCCATCCCAATGAATCTGCTCTGGAGTAGGTGCAGCAAAAACAACAGCACGAACAGGTATCTGCACAATATCATCTTCGACACCATCTTCATCAGCTCCAGCACCTGTATTTGTAGTACCTGTTGTTACAGGTGTAACAGGACGTCTTTCAACACCCTTCACAATGTTCCATAATCCTTTTGCAACCAATACATGTCGCATCATATAAGCCCATAATGGGTAGTTGGTACCATCCAACTTATCCTCAATAGCCAACATACGGAATACATCACTGCTTTCAGCCATGGCCGGTGACTAAAATACCTTGATGCAGAAAATTGACTGTATCTCAAAAAGTTGAACAGAACTGCCAAGATGAGTTCTGCTAAACCTGTAGCAGACTTTGAGACGCTTATACTGGCGAACAGAAACATGTATATTCCTTTGGCACAAAAAGACGAAATAGCTTGCACAAGCATTGCAATAGTGCGTTCGGAGCCGAAACGAGCTCAGATCGCGATTTTGACACGACACAGCGAAGCTGTTTTGATCTCGGAAACACCCTGAGTATGCTCACCAAAATTCGTACGCTTCTGAGACTGCAAACAGAGGAGTGTCGACGGCACCCTAGATGAAGCGACGACCTGCTATGATACCAATTGTTGGAGTTAGACGTCTGTGGAAGCATGCGAACAGCACAAGGAAGAAGAAGAAGCTTGGAGCACAACACACAATATTGAATGTATTACTAGAGAATGTACAAAGATAAGTAGCCCATTAGGGCAAAGGCAAATATACAAGCCGGGGGAAAAAACCTCCTAAAGAGGGAAAAAAGTGCCCCGACGGTCGTAGTGTGTTCACACACATCACTATCTAAATATATCAACGGAGATGGAATTGGGTTCTGGACAAATTTCATTCTAAAATCTTCAAATGGATTGATTTTTAGCAAATTCTGGCTCAAAGAGTTTCTGTATTGAAGCATTATATCTTGCCTACTCTGGCTTACTTTTTAGCTTGTTGGAAACCAAATAAAAAAATAGGTATCTCAAGCCATCTCTCTTGCAAGAAGGTTCTTGTGGGGTGGTTCCCATATTCCTAAAGTGGCCTGGAGTATCTACTACATGAGAAAATCAGAGGGTGGTTTGGGTTTAATCTGTCCTATTAGGATGGCCACCTAGATGGATGCTAAATGGATCTTGAGAGCCACTCATTTTGGTGACTTCTGGGCTTTCCTGATAAAGACAAATGTTGATAAATTTCACATAAAGCACAATAAAAATTGGTCTAATTTTCAATTATGGGATATTATAACTTGTCCTATTGCTTTTGTACCCAAAGGTAGTAGGCTTATTGATAACTTTTGGAATTCCTAGATGAAGGTAAAAGATTGCTACAATCTCCCTATTCAATTTGCTAATAATATTTCCTTCTTGATGAATGACTCTATGTGGGTAGGTTGGATGATGCATAATAAATTAGAATCCTTGTCTATAAGAACGAATAAGTGTAAGAAAATTGGTTTTACAAATTGGTTGAGCCTATATAGAAATGAAGCACTGATTGAGGATAGTTTATAATGGGTATTAACAACTTATCCATTTCTTGCAAACAAATACTTAAAGATAAGAAGCAGTTTCTCCAGGAAAAGTTGAACTGTTGTCTTAAAGATAAATAAGTTATTGTGGATGTTGTGGCTTAGGACATGTACTCCTGTTTTAAGAGATCACATACTCTCATCAACTCTATAATTGATTGGCTAAATAGAAAATGGAATGTCCAGTGGAATTCCCATCAGTGGAAGTATAGATTTAAGAGCACCTAGGTCTTTCCTCTTTCTTCTAAGCATTCTTGCTTGCAATGGATGATTATTCACAAAGGCATCTGGACAAGTAGCAAACCAAAGAAGTATAACATTGATGCAATATTATGTAGAATTTGTGACCAAGTGGAAGATCTCACTCATTTGTTTATCAAGTGTTGGAAGGCGCAAAGATTTTGGAAGGGAATTAATATGTATTGTTACAACAATGGTTTGAAGACTCCAAGATACTGAGAAATCTTGCTTGGTGAATCCAACAATATGGATATTGTCTTGTGGTAGCTGCTGAGAGCCCATATACTTTGGTTCATTGGGAAGAACAGAAATTGCAAGTTTTTTTCCAGTAGCAATAAAGATTTTCTGTTTTCCTATATGGTTGGCATTAAGAGAATCCCGAATGTTTGTAATTCTTCCACTAAGGATGGTCACATAGACTCCAACAACCCCTTCCTAGTGATAAAAATTGTGTCAATAGTAAATGGAGGGAGAAACTGTTAGCTCTGTATTCAGATACCAGGATGAACATGATTCATTTCTTATGTATATATGTATATATGTAGTCTGTCTATGTAACTGTTGAGCCTCTCCCTCTAGACTGCCTCTAGGAAGACAACGGGTCATCCCTTTCGTTTGTTTTCTTGTAGTCATCCTTGTTTAAGGATGTGCCTCTGACTTGTAATCCTTTTTTCTTGCATCCATTTTATACTTTTCTGTTCTTGCTCAAGAAAAAAAAACAGAGGAGCTATCTCCATTGATAGTGTACATTTTAAGAAACTAATTATGTACAAAAGGCCTCATTGTAAAGGAATAGACAATGCCACCAAAAGGAGTGTTAAGACCTTTTTTATGGCTTGCACATACATAGGCTTTCAAGCATGTGGCAAGGAGGATCATGCTCTACACATACAATGCATTGTTAAGAAGAGCATTGAGGCATCCACATTAAGAAGACGAAAAAAAAGGTTTCTACATCAACAAACAAAGATCAAGTGGAGCAAAGGACTAAAGCTTGAAGGACCTCATCAAAGGATCTCAAGGGCTACAAGGATCAACAAGCACCACTGACCCCATGATGTAAACCCTATATGTCTTATGATCCCATATGTCCCAAGATCTCAAGGATGCCATATGTCCCATCACCATGGATCCCATATGTCCATAGAATCAAAAACCACATGGATGGCATATGTCCATGAAAACCAAGGGATTTCATATGTCCCAAACTTGGATCCCATATGTCCAAGTTATGTCTAAGGATCACATATGTCCTTATATCTAAAAACCCAATGGAATAAGTGATCACATATGTCACTATTCCCCCACATTAAAAACAAAAGGGTCATCACATGGAGGGGGGTATTGAGAGTTCCATGCTCCACCCTTTTGTCCAATACTTGGCTCACTCTCATGCAAGATCATTTATCCCACATGTAAGGAGATTTGCCCTCAACTCCATATAAGGAGGGCTGCAATTCATTCCTCATAAGCTATTCACTCAAGCTCTTGGCAAGAGTGCCCACTCTCTGCTCATGGAGTCTCCATGGTCATAAAGCATCATTTGTAAGTTCTTCATTATTAACTTAATTCATCATGCTTTCATATCTTTTGTTTCTTTCTACATAGCTTGTTAGGATGTTATTTTATAGTAGAGTAGGAGTAGTTTCTCTCTATTTCAACATGTACCCCCCTCCCCCCGATCAGAATGGAGGGTGCCCATTTTACATGCTGACAAATTTTCAGCCAAAACTAGAAACTGTTTGAAGCACATAGACACTTCAAACTTTGCTTTCAATGGATATACCCATACATGCCTAGAAAAATTATAAATGAAATTCATGAAGTAAAGGTAGTTCCCAAAAGAAGATGCTTGCATAGGACCACAAACATCACTATGAACAAGCTTCAATTTTTGAGTAGCTCATATTGAACCATCTTTGGGGAAGGAGGAATGTTGCATTTTGCCCAAAATACAACCTTTACAAACATGTTTACTAGGTGCCTCAAGTTTGGGCAGAGAGGACACCATTTCAGATTTTTGTCGGTGTAGCAAACTAGCAAAATTCAAATGATCAAAACGTGCATGCCAAAGCCTTGCATTTGACATGGCCTGAGAATCTTGAACTACACATGCTGAATCATTCACAAATTTTTCATGATCTACGAGCTTATACAACCCACAACATAAATTGATAGAAGCAATAATGATATCGCCATTTGACAGATCATGAATTGTACATCTCTCATCAACAAATTTCACAATCAAGCCGATCCTGGCTAATGCTAAAATTGATAACATATTTTTCTTGATCCCTAGCACAAATAAAGAATCAGACAATGTAAAAGAACTACCATCAGTAGTAGTCAGAATGATCTTACCAACTCCCATGAGAGGATAAGAGGATTTGTTGGTGCATCTGATAGTATTCTCTAGAGGGGAAAGCTCAAGTGAAGTGAAGAAACTATGTTGCGAGGTAATATGTTTGGTTGTCCCACTATGAAAGTACCAAACATCTGAGTATCCTACAGACATACACTATTCATGAGAAGATGGGTCAGAATTGCAAACAATAGTAATGCCCATTCTTCAATTTGCACAAGATTAGTAGACTTTGTTTTGGGTGTAGATGCCTCTGCAACAATCATTCCAGCCTCTTTCTTCTTTGCCTCTTTTGCAACCAGTTTTGGATAACTATTTATGACATGATCATTTCATTTACATTATTCGCAAAATAATTTTTGCTTTTCTGTTTTCTTCTCGTCTTTGTCATCCTTCTTTGATTGTGCAGAATTAGGAGATTTTTGTTTACTAGTAGATGAGCTCCATTTACCTTTGCCCTTCTTGCCAGCTAGGAAAGCTTGATCTGCAACACACATAATGGACCTGTTCTACCTAGAATGATCTTCCTGCAATAGAATAGAGACTAACTCCTCAAACATTAAGGCATTTGGATTTCCTTTCATCATCAATTGAAGAGTAGAAGCAAAGCTCTAATATGAATCTTAAAGATCGTTCAAAACAATCTACACAAGTGAACTTTTTGGCAAGACTTCATCAATAGAAATCAACTGCTCCTTCAAATCTTTGATCTTTGTCAAAACAATATCCATGGAATCTCCTTCATTCTTGTGCTCACTCTCCAACTATTTTTGGAGATAAGCAACACAATCGTCATTCCTTGCCTGCTATAAGGTGGTAAGTGTATCCCAAGCATCCTTTGCTATTTTGCAAGAGCAAATGTGAGGAATAATGGCACATTTGATAGAAAAAACTAACAAAGCACGTGCTTGAGAATCTTTGCCATCCCAACAAAGTTGCTCTATAATAGGTGCAATAGGAATCACAACATGAACAGGAATTTGAAGATTGTTATCTTTAACACCATCTACATCACCTTCGATAACTGTATTTGTAGGTGTAATAGGACATTTTTCAACACCCTACACAATATTCCACTATCCTTTTGCAACCAATACACGATGCATTATATATGCCGATATGGGTTATTAGTACCATCCAATCTATCCTCAACAGCCAGCATATAGAATACATCATTACTTTCAGCCATGGCCATTGACTAAAATACCCTAATGCAAAAAAATGACTGTATCTCAAAAAGTTGAACAGAATTACCCTCTCAAGCTATGTGAGATTTGTAGGAGACTTTGAGGTGCTTGTACTAGGGAACTGAAACTTGTATATATCTTTGGCACAAGAGGATGAAATTGCTTACATAGGCACTTTAATAGTGCATTCGAAGGTCAAAACAAGCTCATATCATATTTTGACACCACATAGCAAATCTGTTTTGAACTCCTAATCGTCCTAAGTATGCTCATCAATTTTTGATTCTGAGACTGTGACCAGAGGGCTATTGACAATGCCCTAGATGAAGCAGCGACCTGCTGTAATACCAATTGTTGGAGTTTCAAGTCTGTGGAAGCATGCGAACAACACAAAGAAGGAGAAGAAGCTTGGAGCAAAACACACAATACTGAATGTATTACTAAGAGAATGTACAAAAGATAAGTGACCCATTAGGGTTATAGGCATACATACAAGCCAGGGGAAAAAACCTCCTAACAAGGGAAAAAAGTTCTCTGATGGTCCTAGTGTCTCACATACATCACTTTCAAAATATATCAACACTCTTTTAATACTTGCAAATCTCACAAAACTAGAGAAATCTCAAAAATTGGGGCCTTTGCTCAATCTGCCAGATTTTGGAGAAATCTGTACAACTAAAAACATATACTAGTGGGGCTTTTATTGTTCGGATAAACTTTGTGTGACAAATGGTCATTCTACGTATATAAGGGTTTAATTCTATGCACCTTGAAAATTTGGGAATTTTGCTAAACTTGTTTTACTTTGGCAAAATTGATCCATTCTATGCATGTACAATAGACATTAAAACTGATAACTAATATTTCTCATTTAATGTGATGCATTAATCTTTGTAATACATGAAATCAACTATGGAGTATTTTAACACAAGGTTTTGTGCTTTTGAGAATTAATTAGGAGATCCTTAAGGGTTTATTTATTTCTAATTGGTACTTATCTATACCTTGGTCACTTGTATGACATTTTGGACCTATATATTTGTTGATTTTTGCTTGGTTATTCTTTTCTTGGATTGAAATCCATGGCTGACAACAATGACAGTAGCCATTTCATGCACATTAAGAAACTTGAAGGAGCACACAACTTTGTAGTTTGGCAAAAGTAGTGCTATAATATCCTGTTGCAGAGGAAACATACAAAACTAATCAAAGTCAAAGGGGCAAAGCCTTAAGATATGGAACAAGATGATTGGGATGGGTTGAATGAGCTTGCATGCTCAACCATTGAACTATCAATTTATGATGCCTTGTTGTTTAACATTGAAGGTTTGGACTCGACCTATGCAATTTGGACCAGACTATAGAAGTTTGCATGCTCAGATGAGCGCAACTAGCAAAGTATATTGGTTGAAACTATGGATTTGCCCATGAAAGAGAGCACACCCATGTCAACTCACTTGAGTGTGTATAACTCTATTTTCAGCCAACTGGTTGTTATGGATTTTTTCATTGATGATGAGTTTAAGGCCACATTTCTTCTTTGCACTCTCCTAGAGAGTTGGGATAAATTTAAGATTGCTACAAGCAGTTGAAACGCAATCCATTTGTATGGCGACATGGAGAGTGCCTTGCTTATGGAAGAAATGAATCGACATAATAATGTATCATGTAAGTCATCTAGTGCCCTGCATACTAGGGGTAGGATGCAATCGAAAAATAAGTCAAGTAGCAAATTCCACAGTAAATCACATGGTAGAGATGTGGAATGCCATCCTTGTGGCAAGAAGGGTCATTTTAAACATAACTGCTACAAATTGAGGAAAGAAAAAGGGAAGGTCATGCAACCACATGATAGAAAGAAAGAGAAGAAAGACTATCAACCCAAGATGCACATGCTTTACTTTCAGAAACTAATGATAACATGCACACTTTGATACTTGATTCAAGTGCTTCTTTTCATTTCACCCCTCCTGTGAGTGGTTTTTTGACTATACAAAAGGTAGGACATTGTAGGTATTGGCACTGCGAAGCTGAAATTTCAGCATTGCTCTATTTTCACACTTCATAATGTACAACATGTACCTTAGCTCAAGAAGAGCTTGATTAGCACAGGGTAGTTAGATGATGATAAATTTCATACCACTTTTGGTGATGGAAAATGGAAGATTTGTAAGGGTATAGAGTTATTGTGAGGGGTTATAAAAGTGATACCTTGTATCCTCTCCATGTATCCAGTGTGAGTGATCATGTTGTTGTTGTAATTGAGCGGCCAAGTGTTTCATTGTGGCGTGGTTGGTTAGAACACATGAGTCAAAATGGAATGAAAGTACTTTCTTGTTTGGGTTGCCTTGTCTTCCTTATGCTAATTTTGAGCATTTTGATCATTGTGTCTATGGTAAACATGCTTTGAACCCCCATAAAAAATCTCTTTTGTTGAAATTCTTTTCTCTAGAGTTAGTACATTCAGATGTATGTCAAATGTCAGGATTATCTTTAGGGGAAAAGAGATATTTTGTCACCTTTGTTGATTATGCTACAAGAAAAGCATGGGTTTATCCTATTTGTAGCAAGGACGAAGTGTTCAACAAATTTCAAAATTTCTTAACATTGGTTGAGAATTAGATTGGTAAGAAACTAAAGTGTCTTCACTCTAACAATGATGGGGAATATGTGTCCAAGGTTTTTCAAGCCTTTTGTGACAACAAAGGGATAAAGAGGGAGCTTATTTCCCCTCAAGATCCACCCCAAAATGGAGTTGAAGAGCATATGAATTGAATTGTACAAGATAAAGTCCATACTATGTTGTCTCATGCTTCATTACCCTATGGTTTTTGGGAAAAAGCTGTTATGATAGTTGTTCACTTGATCAATCAGTCACATAATAGGTCTTTGAAAGGGAATCCCTCAAGAAGCATGGTCGAGCAAACCACCTTCATATGCGCATCTAAAAGTGTTTGGCTATGAGGCTTTTGTGCACATTCGTGAGGAAGAATGCAACAAACTTGAGCCAAAGTCCTGTAAATGTATTTTCCTAGGATATGGTGGTGATGATGAAATGGGGTATAAATTGTGGGATATCCAGATAAATAAAACAGTATGCAATAATCATGTTATGTTATGGGAAAATCACATGAATAAATAGCGCGAGAGGACTTAGGATGTTCGTAGGGTTGCATTCCAAGAAGAAATACATTTTGGATAGAAAAATAGGCCCATTGTACAACAACAAATACATGTTGTAAATGTACTTGCTAACGCAAAAAATAATGCTGGAAACAATCAACCAACCACTGCCCATAATGATGAGCCACCAAACGTGCAAGAATCATCAGCCATATTCTAGGTTATACATGTCCCTTACATGTGGCCGACAGGGATTGAACCCTTGCCCCCGTCATATTCTAGGTTATATATGTCCCTTACATGTGGCCGACAGGGATTGAACCCTCGCCCCTGCCTTAACTGCCTTAACGTCATCAAAATACTTTAGATAGAAGAGTTGAGGAAGATTTATGAAAGATGGAAATGAATTTGCAAATTTCAGCATGGGACATTGGTATGGCAGGTGATTGAAGCCCGTTCTTTGAGTTGAACTTGCCTTTTTTATAGTTTCTTCGACGCAACAGTGTTTCTTGACAGAAAAAAACATTCTCAATTTTAATCTCGCAGCGCACTGCCTGCATCTTACATCAGCTGGACGTTTGTAGAGGTCTGGCGAAAATCGTAAAACCCTAGACCTGCACTGCCGGTCTTTGCTGCTCTTCTCCCATATCTCCCTGCATCATGCCAAGGTATTCTGTAAGTTTGTTTTGACTATCTTCTCTTGCGCACTCCCTTGCGCACTCGCATGGGTGCGCACGAATATGAGTATTAATTCTGCATCACGAATATGAGTATTAATTCTGCATTTGAGCTTCTTTGACTCCTTGTATCTTGCAGATATTATTGCGACTACTGCGACACTTACCTGACACATGATTCGGTATTAACTTTTCTCGTGTTCCTGACGTTCGAGTGTTTGTAGCTGCATCCCCTTGATTCGTTTCTTCTGTCCTGTTTCTTGATTTCTTTCAGCCATCTGTAAGGAAGCAGCACAACGCAGGCTATAAGCACAAGGTATGTCTCACCTATTTTTCGACTTCGTCCTCTGCTGCATGCACAAATGGACGCTCGTGCAGGCCCATAGTCGCGGTCACACTTTAGGAGACTCATTATGTCTTGTCGACATAGATGTACATCATTTCATCGTGCATGTTTTTTCTAAATGTTATGTCTTATGTCAAATAGTTCCGTTTAATTCGCACGTGTGCATGTGTCCTACTGGACCCGGTTGTATTTTATGCACAAGAAATCAGCATAACACATATGACGAGCACAAGATGTCGCACTGTAATCTCTGGTCAGTCCTTGTTAATAGAAGATACAATTATAGCATCGTTAAAGCTCACTGGCGAATATGTACAGAAATGTATGGTCACCGATTTATGCACTTTTGGAAAGATTCGAGGTGCGGTCTCTTTCCGAGATTTCCATTCACCTTGTTCGTGCACGTATTTAATTACTGTTACTCGTCTCATCTTAGATCACGTGTAATTAATGTCATATGTTTCTGTTCTTCAGAGAAAATATGTGCGTAATTTATGATGATTATATGTATTACGCATTTGATTTCGTCATGTCCAGGGTTGATCATATCTTTGAAAGTGTTGGTTTTAAAATCTTGTGAAATGCGCGTGTTTCAGTTGTCACATTTGAGATTAATCTTTTGTTCTATATCGGAAATGTGTAGGCGAATGTACGAAGCTATTATCAGCAGTTTGAAGAGCAGCAAACACAGAGCTTGATTGATCAGAAAGTGAAGGAGCATCTTGGTCAGGCAGGCTATCAGCAGGTTGGTGCAGCATTCCACCAGCACTTAAGTGCCTTTCCAACTGGACCTTACAGGCCCCCAATTGCTATTCCAGTGCTCCCTGTCCCAGGTGCTGTTGCTGGTGCTATACGTCCTCCTGTTTTGCCTCGGCCAGGTGTACCTCCTGCAGGTGTCTACCTCTACTTTAAACTTGAAATTTTGTTCTAAGTTTACCAGTGCCATGACCTTTCCGTTTGGTTGTTCTATAGTTTCCTCGAGCAGTATCTTCTCTAAACACTGCTCTTTATGGTTTGAAATTTTACAAGAGTCTATGTATAGGAGCTAATGCATGAATGGTGATCTAATCATGTTTGTATTTTGTTCATTTTACTTTAAATGATATTGCATGCTTGGAGTATGAGCACTCACATTTTTGAACAGATACCTGGGGCATGTTAAGAAAATGTGTTTTTTGAAGTAGGCATCGTTGAACATTTGGTCTGTGTTCTCCAATGGTGTGGTGAAGCATTTAAGTCGTGCACATTTCATGGATCATCTTTCAAGTTTCTCTCAAGGAGTGAAGGGGTGAAGATTGTTATTTGGCTTTATTTGACTTTGAAATGCTTATGTATTCATGTTGTCCGGACTATTTCATGGTATGTTTGTCCTCATGTTAATTGAATAGATGTGCTCATATGGTGTGCGTAAGCATGTATTTATCATTTGCATACCTGCTATTGGACATATCGATCACATCAGAGGGGACATGATAGTATATGGCTGATATTGTTTGTGATGGGGCTGATGCCTGTGGTTGACGACGATAAGCTTATAGTTGCACTTTTCTCCTCTTGTGAGAATTGAGTTCTTATTAGACTCATCCTCTTATATGTTTCTGATGTGTCTGTGGATCTGCAGATTTCACATAATGACTTCTTTTTCCCAGCTAACATTTTGTTTCATTTTTTCCCAAATTGTCTTTGATCCCTTGATTTTTATGCTAGTAGCTTGCATCATGAGAGAGTTTGTCCATCACTCTTGTTGTAGAACTTCATGTGGGCCCATGTTTGTGGTATGTGTTTTTGGGATGTGTTGAACATGTATTTATCCGTTGTATTAGTAGGCGGGTATACCATATTGAATTGTGTTGTTGTTTCAACCCTTTTTTTTGCTACTCCCTCCCTTAACTTTCCCCCATTTTAGCTTGTCTTATGCAAGACAACAATTTTTTTATTTTGTTGGAATCTTACTTGCAAGGACTAGTGATGAATTTGGTTAGTTTGGTTCAAAATTAAGTGTGTTATTTTTTGACCAAAGCCACTTCATAGGGTGTTTGGCATATTTATATCATTACCATGCAATTATTCCATATTTTGAACATTTTTTTTTATTGTTGCAACTTAATCTCAGTTTTTTGAAACTTGATTTCAAAAGTCAGGCTCTAGTATTTGAGTGAAAGCCAATCCAACTTATAAGCATTAGAACGTGTTCAAGATATGGGTGTATCAAGTCCCCAAGAGATATTTCATTGTGTGGGAGTGGCTAGTTGTGTGGAAAGTATAAACCTCTATATGACTTTGAAGGATTTGATGGTACCAACTTTGGCTTATGGTAAGTCCAAACAAGGGGTATTCTCTCTTCAAAAGATTGTGGCATCATGTATGATGACAATGCTTAAACATGCATGGAACAACTTGAACCAAAATTTCACTACATACATCAAAGTGGTGGTATGTAATGCAATTCTTGTGAAGATAAAGGCTTTTATTATTGATTATGATTCTTGGGAGAAATTTTCAGTAACATATAAGGACTATGCTTGAGTAAATCAAGTGTATTTTGCTCTCTAAATTATGTTGTATGCATCTCGGGGACTCTAAGAATGGTTCAAAGTATATATTTCCATTTTACATATATGTTGAGGCAATCACATGACAATTAACAAGTCATTTTTCTTCTTATGACCTCTCTAGACATTTGAAAGGAGTTTGTTGTCTTGCTATTGAGTACTTCAAGCTTCATCTTGGATGAAAGAATAAGTTTTAATTCCAAGTAAAAAATTGAGAACTAAAGCTTGTAGTGGAAGTGGATCTATGATTGTTGACAGAGAAAAGAATATTTCTAAAGTGAATGTTGCAAGAGATAAATTCCATCTTATATATATTGAATATTGTAATTTTGGACATTGTATTTTAGAACACTGTAATTTTTTAGTACTTTATCTTTTAACTTGTAGATTAGGTCAAAAATGACTTTTGAGGATTTGGAAAATAAACTTACACTTTTTTGCTTTAATCTTTTAAAGCTATCCAACCATACCCAACATGCCACAACAAAGCTCTTCTTGGTCGCTAAAAAAAATACCATACCCAATAGGCAACTATCATGGGACCAAGATATTTGTCCATGCCATGAGCTTGTCAATTATCAAGGAACCAAGCATCATAAAGGAGATAATTCATGCACGTGTCAATTTGAATTGTCTCAAGATCTAGGGTTACCCTAAGCTACACCCTCGTGTCTCACCAAGACCATGAGGTGAGCACACATCTTGTGAGTAGTATGGAGAACAATGAAGTGCAAGGAAGGCAACATAATGCAAGGCTGTCTTTGTCGTGTTCTCCTCCCTTTGTAACCATTCCTTCCTTCGAGAAGGAGTCTTTGCTATAGCTAGGGATCCATGCCTCTAGGTCTTGTGGTTGAGAAAGAGATCAGCTCATGAGTAAATATCAACATATACGAGCTATACATCAGCACAAGTTGAATACTATCATGAGCATACAAGCGGGGAAAGTCACTCACCTAGTTGGACTATAATCAAGAGGTATATGCTTGGTGAAATCATACCAAGTGTATGCATGACAATGGAGCATATACTCGTGGGCAACAACTCTTGAGTAAAAAACCCAAGGGGTTACCATCATAATTGGGGGGCTAAGAGGGTCGCCATCGTGGGCAACATGCACTAAAATATGTCCAACTCCATGACAGTCTTGTCTACATAGGTATCCCTGATGGATATTCCATCTATGATCAGCCGGTGTCATAAGACGCATGATCATCACACCACCAACATATTCGCCATGATGTAGGAGCAATCCTTCGATCTATAAATGATCTTTGGATAAGTATAAAGAGGGATGCCATCGAGGGCAACCTCCTCTACAATATATCCAACTCCATGACTTTCTTGTCTACATAGGTATCCCCAATGACTTTTTCATCTATGATCAACTGACGATCATAGGATGCATGATCACCACACCACCAAAATATTTTCCATGGTCTAGAGTTGATCCTTCGGTCTATAAATGATCTTTGGATAAGTACAAACGATACTCCCAAAGGAAACCAAATGCTAAGAGTCGTTGGAATACAACACAAATCCTTTTCGGGAAGACAACACAACTGCCTTTCGGGAAGACATCACTACTCCCTTTGTGGCATAACTAACAAGTGTCCCAATGGAAAACAAGCGTCAGGTGTTCTCATATCACTAACAACTCCCTTTCGGGTACATCATGCAATGGATAGAACAATTCCACAAGAAGGTGAGCAAAATATATTACTTCGGTCAATGGAACTATGGCTAGGTCCTTTGCCACAACTAGTCTCGTCTCGTGATGACCGCAGTGACATCTTGACCTCTGCAAGGTCAAAAACTATCTCATGGTAGAGTCTATAGTGGTGCTAGCTGTCCATTGTTGAGACTATGAACAAGAGGCAATGCTTGTGTTGTGTGCTCAACCATCATAGGCATAGCAACACATGCATCCCGATTCGCGATGGATACTTCAAGATGGAGGTCTTCATCCTATCCATGTATTCCGTGCTCAATCTATATTGTCATGGCAATACATGTATCTCTACATATACCGCATATGAGGTATCTCGAATATACACGTATCGTGTGCCTAGCCCATGCAAGCTTGATTCCATGTGCATCCTAATATACACTTCATATAGAAGGTCCTACCTTGTAATGATGAAGAAATACATCTTGTATTGATGAACAACGACATCTTATGCTGATGAATGAATACATCTTGTGTTGATGAACAAATGTACTGACGAACAAATACACCCTATACTAATGAACAAATACATCTTGTATTGGTGAACAAATACATCCTGCAATGATGAACTTGTAGTGATTTACTAGTACATCTTGTATTGATCAACTAATACATCTTGTATTGATGAATCAATACATTATACATCTTGTACTGATGAACAAATACATCTTGTATTGGTGAACAAATACATTCTTTATTAATGAACAAATACATTCTTTATTGATGAACAAATACATCATGTATTGATGAACAAATACATCTTGTATTGATGAGCAAGTACATCTTATAGTAATGAACAAATACGAACCTACTAAGGCCAAGGTGAGAGAGAGACACATAGTCAAGATCTCTATGGAATCAAAGAGAGCAACCTCATAAATCCTAGGGTAATGATCTCCCTCACGTAACATCCTTTGTAAGGTATCTCATAAGTCCACCTCGACATTTTTGCTAATGTGGTCAGATTGACGTAGGAATAACTAACACCCAATTCCCATACTTGTGCAATAGCTAGAATCACCCAAAATCTAGTGTCGAATGCACATAATCTTTGTGGCCCAAGGCATCTGTCAACATAAAGTTCACGGTTCACTATAGAAAATAGATCACATGCCGCTCCAATGTCAAAAAACACTTATGAACTCCTATGTGCACCACATGTGGACTAGAACCATGTTTGCGATCTCAACCTCCATCAATAAATTGAAGGTGCCAATAGCCAAACACAGTCTCGAACAATCATGCCATAAACATGGTTTATCCTAAACGTGCGCATCACCACGTGAATGATCAAGTCATCCCATAGCACCACTCTTCTCCTTCGAGTCCTCCATCCCTCAAGATGTCCTAACATAGAGAATAATCAACACATGACTTGACTGTGACAACTGTCATAAGTCCACCTACTAGTAGCTACCCACTAGCCCCTATGGTAAAACAAAGACCAAAGCATGATCTCATAAGTGAAAACAATGCACAAGGAGAATAAAGTTAAATTCATGAGTGTTTTGGAAATCAAACAAAAATGATGTGCAAACTACGCAGCGAATCCAGTCATGCCATGTGGATGCAACTCCCCCCTTTGACCTATTGAGGAATTAATTCCTCAACCCCTTGACAAGTACCCCTACTTGACTCCTCAGGACCAGTCTTCGTCACAAGGTAAATGTCATCGGTGGCTCAACGCAAGGAATGAGTCCTTTATCACATGGTAGATCTCGTCGGTGGTCATAGAAAAGGAAAATCCTCTCTCACATGGCAATCTCCATCGATGATAAAAAGATACCCAATATCCTCTCATGGCAAGCATCCTATGATGCCTTCTACAGTATATACAACAAAAACATGCCAAAGATCCCATTGTAGGTGGCCTCACGGCAAATACGACCTTTGACCCACCTTGTGGAAATCCTCTTAGAATGGCATGCCTATGGATGTGGAGCTTGCTAGTCATACTACCTTAATAATTGATCATCATCCACCAATTCCTCAACTTGTGTTTCTGATCACAAACAATGATCTATGAAAGAGTAACTAGACCTTTCTCACATAGAGGTATGAAAACTAAACATATTTGGAAGGGCTTGTCTTTGTACTTGAGATCAAGTTGTGTCCACATGAGACTGTATGGGACAATTGCCTTGGATACTCCTTGTGTCCATAAGATACCAATCACTCATGTGACACTTAGTCACACCATGTGCCATGAGGTAGACGGTTGTCTCCCATTGTCCCATAGTAAGTCTATAATCGTGGAAGCAGCTGGTATATCCATAAGGTCACTAGGATGACCCTGATCCTCTATCAACCACTAGCGGTCAAGTGGAAATCCCTTCCAAGGCTCCAAACCTTGCAAGGCATGACTCTTGCCATAGGTCTCCTCGTTTATCTAGCTGCAGTTCGACCTTGGTAGGCAAAATCCTCCCCAAGGATTTCCTCATATTGCCAAGGCTATGCGCTGATCAATCCCTCACATGTCTGCAGTCACACCCAATGGGTCTGCATAGCACTTCAAAGTACTCCTCTTGGCATCCCCACTCCATGTGAGCAGCGATATGATCCAATAGATTCTTGAGGATTTGACTGGCTAACACAAATGGCTGCAGAATAATGGGTTGTGAAATATTCTCCATGACGAGGGGAAAATGGAGTGGTTCGGAGTGCAAGAATAGAGGCTGAGGTGTGTGAGATAAAGCCCTCTTTCCTTTGTGCAATTCTTGGCAAACAAGTACCATGCCAGATCGAGAAAAGAAAGCAGCCTTAATTCATACATCAATTTCTACTCCTAGTCTGCCACCTCCTTTATTTTCCAGCCACCCCTTAAATAAAAATAGTAAGTTTTGAATACTTTCTATTCTTGGTTCACACCCTAATTCGATTTCCAGACACCTGGATATTTTTTGTAAGAAATAGAAGGAATTTTGAGCTCAAACTTACCTGTAGATATCTGAAAATTTGTGGTTGCACAGGACTTTCTATTTTGAGAACGCTAAAGAGCTGCTGCCTGCTAATTTCAGAGGTTTTGTGTTTTAGAGAAGAACACAAGTGGGTTGTGTGGCCTGTAAGGATGCCCTACAGAGTAGGCTGCCTAGGAGCCAGCTCACTGCCATGGAGATAAGCCTTGGCCTTGGCTGCCACCCCAAGGATGGCAAGGGTTCCCTCAAAGTCTGGCTCAGCCCCCTGAAGGGTGAAAAAATGACAACACTCCCATCTAGCACACTCATTTTCCAACCTGAGACACCTCTCAAATTTTCCTGTTTTGACATTAAAAAGCAAGCGCCACCTTTTCCCAACCCGAGACACCTCTGAAATTTTCCTGTTTTGACATTAAAAAGCAAGCGCCACCCTCTGGATGGAGATGGCTGTTTCCACATGGCCACCTCTCTCTCTGCCCAATCATATACAAGGGTAGCCTATGGAGTCCTCACACTTTCCCTACAATAGAAAGTGGGGGACAGCCATGGCTCATGCAAGTATGGGATGGAGAGAGTCAATCATGCAGCCTCCACATGTCACCTACATGGAAAACACGAAGGTGGAAAACCTACATGTGTTATCTAATCACCAACTTGCATGTGCTCCCCTTGCTCCTTCCTCTTGCAAGATGCAGCCCATACCACCCCATGCAAGAGGGTGAGAAGCATGTCAAGCTGAACCATTTGTGCGGATTGTGCTTCCTTTTCCATACAAGCATAGAGCGGCTCTGATACCAATGTTAGATCCTTCAAGATCCCCCTTTTGGACAAGGCAAGACACAAGCCATATTCAGAAAAATATAATAGAAGACATCAGACTCACCTCCCAACCGTAGAGCCAATACGGGCTCACCCTCGAGCCTTGGAGCCTGCAGCAAAGTGGACAACCACCTCCAAGGGACTTGTGTCCCATTCCACCAACCTCCCACTAGTGCAGGTGACGAGGCTCTTCCAAAGGGCCAAGAGTCCAAGTGCCCCATGCAAGGAATGTCCCACCCTATTTATAGGTTCAAATGGGGACATGGCCTAGTTTGCACTAGGTGGCCACTTCATATTTGGCCGAACACTTTTTACTACAGGTGCCCATCCATATGTCCTCTAGTTTTGGGGATGTAGCAATTAGTCCCATGATAATATTCCAAAAGCATATCATAAAAAATAATTATTTTTTAAGATAAATCACAACAATGTAGATATTTCACTTAAAATAAGGCAAGCTTCTCTTAAAGCTCTTGCAAAACGGTTGTATATGAGGATAGGTCATAAAGACGTTATATAGCTCATAGAGAACTCCTCTCTGGCTCTTTTGTGGAGGGTTTAAAACTCTCATGCGAGAAGCTAGCTCAAGGCTTCACTTTATGGCCTATTCATTCTTCGCCTAGAGTTGCTTAGGAGTGTCACTTTATCTTGAAGGTGGTATTGGAGGTTTCTTACTTGAGTTTTGGTTCTATAAATAGTCAAACTCTTCATGCCTCTTCTTGAAGGCTCTCTTAGGGGTAGAATACGAGCAATGTATTTGTAACTTAAGAGTATTTTCTAGTATATTTATAGCTCTTTGATAATTTGAATCATCATAGTTTTTCAAATATACTTGTGTGTATTTGTGTTCTCTCTTTATGTGTGTATTTCTTGAATATTCTATCTTGGAGTATTTTCTTGTATATTTGTAGCTCTTTGATAAACGAAGTCGTCATATGTTTTCATACATACTTCTGTGTATTTGTGGGCTTTTTTGTGTGTGTGTGTGTGTATCTCTTGCATATTTGAGTCAACAATTTGGCGTTGGAGCATGTACAAATAGGAATTTCTGAGTCCAAGAGGTACGTCTTATACTCTTTTGTAGTGTTCAAGTTGTATCCAAGAGGTGCTTTTTGTATTGAGCGGGCTTTAGTGTTCATCATGTATTAGCTCAATAAGGTACTATAGTTATCCAACCATCCTTGATATCCGTAGAGTAACTTTTATCTGTCGAACAACGGTGTGATATTGGTGCTTCAAAACACATCACTCATAATCTTCACAACCGTCTTGTCTCACAAATCAAATCTTATGGTAACTTGTGCTTATAAGAAGATTCTACAAGTGTAGAACATAGAAACGGTTTTATTTGAGGTAAAATGATGCGTAAATCTAACTCTTGGATTTTCTTTGTATCAAACATTGCAAGATACTTTATTTTTCTTTTTTGCATTATTGAGTGATGAATGTAAAATCACTTTTAAAAGGAGAAAGTGCCTTGTGATCGACAAAAGAAGTTTTATTTTTGGGTATTATGTCTAAAGGTCTTATTGAACTTGATGGTCAAATTACTAAGAAAACTTGTGATTTTGTGAGTAGACGAAAAAGAAATCATTTGAAAATTATATCTTGGATTTTTCTCTTGATGTGAATACATGTGATGTTTTTGACATTCTCAAAAACATTATATCTTGGATTTTTCTCTTGATGTGAATACATGTGATGTAATTACTCATCATACTTGTGAGAGTTATTATGTATCTCTGAGTTCTCAAAGATATCTTTTTTCACATACTCCACTTGCAATAGTTCCTTCTCTTGAGCATCCTTTTGCACAATCTCTAATATTTCTCAAAACCCAAATCCCATCCCCCAATGAATATTCATAACACCAAATCATCCTCGGGACTCGTCCCAGGGACGTTTTTATGTGAGAAAAGAAAATTGGGATGGTGGCCTAGCGTAGGAGTTTTTTTTGGCTTGATTTGAGTTTCGAATTTTGATTTTTTAGGGACCATTTGGCGCCCAATTTTAAGGGCTTCTAGAACGTTCTTGAGCCCTGCATATAAGCATAAAAAGCCTTCATTTCAGCTCATTACCGCAAGTAATTTAGAGCTTTCATTGCAAATACCTCTTGTGTGTGAAAGCTTGAGCTATCTTCACCCTTGCATATTCAAGGGTTGTTCTTTATCCTCTCAACCTTCTCGTCTCCATTCTTCTCTTCTCTCCTCTCCTCTCCGCTCCTCTCCTCATAGTATTCTCTTCCCCTATGGCTTCTTCATCGTGAACAAGTGCATCAAACAACAAGAGGAGGCATCCTACAAGCAAATGGATATGGTGGGAAGAGGTGGACTCTCCCGTATCTGCATGAGGCCATGGAGTTGCAAGCTATGTCTTACAAGTCTCATCTATTTTGGGGAATTACTGACATCCTGGTCTGTGATAGTTGACAGGTTGGTGACTTGGACAAGTATCTTGGTCCCACGACAGTTGCCCGTTTGGCAGCTTGGGTAGGTATCTTGGTTCCATGAGAGTTGCCTTGCCTCTCAACTCGGACAGGATGATTTTATGTGATATGCCTGTAGGAGATCTGAGCTTGGAAGATATTATCAGACATGTTCCATTAGAATCCGTCTTGGTTCCAGACCAGAGGGATAGGAAGTCCTAGAGACTTCTTATCTTGAGTATCTGATTAGTGGAGGCACCGACCTGAGTCCATTTTGGCTTGGGAGTCAGTTAGCTTGTCGACGGATTGGACTCTTGGTTTTAGCCAAGACAATGCTGAGGACAGCAATTACAAATAAGGAGGGAAGTGTCATGTCCCCAAAATTAAAGGACGTCTGGATGGGCGCCTGTAGTTAACAGTGTCTGGCCAAATATGAACTGGCTGCCCAAAGTTAACATTTCAGCCTTTAAATAGGACCCATGGAGTCATTTGTGAGACAGGTTCCAAGTGAGGCACTTGGACTCTTGGCCCTTTGGCAGAGCCTCGACACCTGCACTGGTGGGGGGCTGGTGGTATGGGACGCCAGTCCCTTGGAGGTGGCTGCCCGCTTGGCTGCAGGCTCCCAGGCTCGGGGGTGAGCCCGTATTGGCTCTACGGCTGGGAGGTGAGTCTGATGTCTGCCCTTCTAATGTTTGTGAATATGGCTTGTGTCTTGTCTTGTCCAGCAGGGAGGATCCTGGAGGTCATAACACTCGAGGCTCCGTCCCGGTCCCGGGGACACTACCGATCCCGGGACCTGTCCCTGTCCCCTTGTGACTTTGCTCAGAGGGAACACTTCCAGAGGTGGAGGCAAGCCGAGCCGATCTAGACAGTTTCCATGATCCACATGTTATGGGGGCGTACACGTCCATGTTTTCTAACTCTTTGAATAGCCACCTTGGCTGGGTGGTTGCACGTGCAGTACACGCCTTCTAAATCCGCTGGTTCGGTCCTGAACTATCCCTTCGCGCCGACCCTTCACTTTGCGCTAGCTAAAAGATTCATTCATGGCTTCGCACCTAGGTGTAGCTAAGCAA